>JAHSPW020000008.1:29214041-29591541 GCA_019985065.2 Arctostaphylos glauca
TGAGCTTTTGTCAATTTTCTCTGTAAAACCCAAGTCCACGTCCTTGTTTTTTCTTTCTCTCTCTTTCTTTCATGAGCAATGCTATGTACATAAATGTTTCGAAAATAACTGATCGACGTGAGTCCAGCATAATACACATAAAGCACATAAAAACTAAATAACTTTAAACACAGAGCTACATACGAACATCTGTGTCCTAAATATTTACCTACTTTCGCCGCAACTAAAGTTGTGGCTGACAGAGCAGTTGAATCAGAAGATCGAGAAGTCAAATTTAACCAAAAAAATTGGCACGAGATTAAGCTATATAGAGCCAAATATAACAGCTTGGTTAGCATACCATTGGAGCAGCAAATTTAAAGACTCATACTAAAGGATATGAATTAAGTAGTTCATTTGTTTGTTAAATAGCAAATCCAATGCTACATAATCATGTACCACACCAAGTTAAACAGCTAAAATTTCCCAGCAGAGAACATCAAATTTTTATATCATCAAACCTTATAATACAGTACTGCAAGTCTGCACATTTATTTGTTGCAAGAATCATGAAAGAAGCAAAAAAAAAAAAGAAAAAAAAAGAGTTGAATCGAAATGTGGCTATACCCTAAAACTGCAGAACAAACTTCAATCCTTTGGATTATTTCATGAATCTAAATTCGCGAAAGCAAAGAGTAGTACCTTCGTACACAAGAAGCAACATTGTCCAGTTATTCATAATTTGTGTTGGTTGTGAAGTTGACACGAACTCCACATGCCACTCACGCGCGAACAAGGGAAGATAACCGTTGGAAGCCTCTTGCTTTCCTCTACGTTAGGGAAATCAATAGTGTAATGAAGTCCGCGACTCTCGTGCCTAGCTAGGGCACTGCTAACCACAAGCTTAGCACAACAAAACAAGTTCCTCATTTCACAAGCCTCTAGCCCCACCATAGTCGGGTTCCACCCGTGCTGAAATAGATACGCTTCCCAACTCAACTCCAACTCCCCAATCCTCTGCTCTGCTGTTTCCAACCTGGTAGTTGATCGCACAATTCCAACGTACTCCCACATGATCAATTGCAACTCCTTCCTTACCTCCTTTGTTTTCCTCACAATTTTTCCCAGCGCATCTCTTCCAAGAGATATAGGCATGACAGGACGGTCCCATGCATCCGCATCACTAACATCAAGTTTAAAGCTCTTCTTGTGGTCTATTGAGGGTTGCACGGCTCTTCGAGCAAAAACAAGTGCCTCAAGCAATGAATTGCTAGCGAGTCGGTTAGCTCCGTGGAGCCCAGTGCAAGCCACCTCACCCGCCACATATAAGCCACGCACGTTGGTCTCCCCCTGCAGCCCGGCACGAACTCCGCCACACATGTAGTGAGCGGCAGGGATCACCGGAATTGGTTGGCGGGTGATGTCTAGGCCATAGAGGAGGCACTCGGCGGCTATGTTGGGAAAGTGGGAGAGGATTTTTTCTCTGGGTTTGTGGCTTATGTCAAGGAGAACATACTTCTCATTGCGTTTCTTGAGTTGATCGTCAATGCTTCTCGCTACTATGTCTCTGGGAGCGAGTTCTGCCCTCTCGTCATAGAGAGGCATGAACCTTTCCATGTCTAGATTGTAGAGGATACCTCCATCGCCTCTTACAGCTTCAGTGATCAGAAAAGCATTTTCCCGGGTCTTGGATGGTTTGAGGGGAAGGCCTTCATCGGCTAACGCAGTGGGGTGGAACTGAACAAATCTGGCAACAAAATAACAGAAAAACCAGTCACAGATGCAATCACTTCCCAGAGAGCATCCCACAATCGGGGATTTAGTTCATGATTTAACTTTTGAAGTATAATCGTGTTCTCAGTCATAATGATAGTAAGATTAATTAGAGAATTTTAAAGCTCAAACTCCATTCATGTACGACAGGAACTTTAGGACAGCAGTTCCTTTGCCTTAACATTATTGTTTTCCAAATCCACTACATTTGACATAACAATGACAGGTGTTTCCTGCAACGCATCAATTAGTACGTACTCCATATTGGAAATTACAGCCTGAGCACGGTGGGCCATCGCCATTCCATCCCCAGTGGC
Source organism: Arctostaphylos glauca (assembly GCA_019985065.2). Taxonomy (NCBI): domain Eukaryota; kingdom Viridiplantae; phylum Streptophyta; class Magnoliopsida; order Ericales; family Ericaceae; genus Arctostaphylos; species Arctostaphylos glauca. The sequence goes on from JAHSPW020000008.1 coordinate 29,216,111, forward strand.
TACCTAAAAGAATTTATAAAGCGAGTATAAAAAAATTGTGCAATATATGAACGAAGGATTTAGTGAATTCAATTGCTTACGCAATTAACAAAAAACATGAAGAAACGGAACAGGAAATGCAACTTGAATGAAGAAATTCGCTTTATTGGGTAAGGAAATGAAAAAAAAAAAAAATCATTCCTTACCCAATAAAGCGAATTTCTTCCAATTAGACAAGGTTATAGCAAACTGAAAGCTTATAATATGATGGAACGAGGATGATAATACTTGTAAAACCAGGGAAGAGAACAGAACTTTCAGAAAGGAGCTTGATATGACCTATCTTAAGCTGATATAATGTATTGTAATAGAGACTTAAGCAGGAAGCAATCCTTCCACACAAAACAAAAAAGACAAGCGGGAGACCATCTCATTTGCAATCTGTACATGTTTGACATGAAAATTACACCAGAAAAAAGTTCAAATTTTACACTAGAAAATAAAATCTAATGAAAATGAACATCTCAAAAGGTCAACCTCTACTGACAGATAAAGGATATTGTTGATGAAGGATATTGTTTGTACTGTAAAGGTGCTTCCAGACCAACCATGAGATGGATGTGTACTAGTGTTATCATTGAACAATTTCTTTTGTGGATTAAATGAACCTAACTTATTAGGATTTCAGGAGTTCAAGTGATGAATTCATCTACATCTGAATATCTTTTCTAGCAACCGTAAGATTTTGATAGTGAATCAGTTTTTGATCCATAATGAGCCCAGTAGTCTTGCCTTGTAACCACAGAAACAGATCAGATCAGCTTTCATCATTGGACAATCAAACATCTCAAAACTTTTCCCCTTTCCAACCATCGCCATCTTAATACCATCTAACAAACAAGATGCATGTATCTAGGTTTATTAAGTGGTTATCACTCTAGATTCCCAAGCTAAAATAACTTTCAAGAATGAGCACAAGATTCAAAAGGACGAAAAAAGTTGAAAATGAAAACACTACCGGAGGATTTGTAGTTGACGGATAGATATGTCCAGCACCACCTGATGCAAGCAAAGTGACCTTCGAAATAAACCGTACAACCTACATGTGTAGATTAACAAAACAATATAAGTGACAGGTAGGAATCAATAAATGATGTTTCGTAAGAGAAAACAGTGTAAAATTGAGTACTTTAAGAAAGGAAAACAAAGTATGCAATCAAGAACCACTGTCCTCACCTCATGTGTTTCGGTATTCAACGTGTCAACGCCATGACAAACTGTGTCAGAACCATCCTGCAATCCCAGCAATATATAGTTACTATGGTGAAATACTGTGTGCAATCCAGTCTTGGAGGGTTCTATTAACGGTTTAAACCTAAAAAAAATAGCACTTTTACAAGTTATATTTGTCCCACATGGTGCTATATGAAGATCAATATTATGACATGTTCATTCAGTTAAGCCAATTAAAAGTCGGAGCAGTTACAAATCAAGGAGGACGCAAACCTGAGAAGTCAGCAAATCTACTGCAAAATGGTGTTCAAACATGAATATATTAGGGTCATTGACAACTGCTTCCAAAAGCGCCCTCTCAATTTCTCTCCCTGTCATATCGGCAGCATGAACAATCCTGTGATGTGAGTGGCCCCCTTCCCTAGCCAGATGCAAATTTCCATCCTCTCCATGATCAAATGACGCACCCATAGCAATCAATTCACGAATTCTTTCAGGTCCTTCGGTACAGACAACCTGGATAATGTAACTAAATTTGAGATAGACCTCAGTACCAAGCTAGGGAGGCCTCAAATTAAGGAAGCCATTGTTATCAACATTAAGCAGGGAACCCGCAAGTTAAGGAAGGCTTCGTTATCAACATTAAGCAGAGAGGAGTCAACATATTTCAAAATAACTTGCACGAAACTGAAAGCACATACTGATGAAATACCATAGTTCAAGGTCATATATGATTCAATTTCCGATTCCTCAGCATTTGAAGTCAGCAAATGTTATATTTAAATCATCAGAAGTCAAAAAGAGATACACGCTATTTTTCTGTAGATAGATGGAAAGATTTCAAAAGAATAGTTGCTTACGATACTGCGTTTTCAGTGGTCTGACCATCAAAATCCCAATTGATTGACTTAATCGAAATAAATATTGCGTTTATGCATTCAGAGCATTTTCCAACTGGATAATGACAATGAACTCCCTACTGTGTTGCAGTGAGTGTGGGTGTGGATATTGCTGGGCCACAACTATAGTTCTATTAATGGACTTGACCACCATGGTACGGTGCATGCCTCATTAAAACAATCAGATTCTGCATAATTGCAAATGATCCTAGTATCAAATTGACAGCAGTGCATATGAGGCAGTAACACAACAAAAATATGTTCAATATAAGGGATAAGAGGCAATGAACGTTAATTTAGGGCATTTTAGAAGCTTACTCTAACGGTCTCCTCATCACATAGATAAGCCCCTGCAATAATTGTATCCCGCATGTGATTCTCCACAGAATCTAGAGGGCCCAGAACAGCACTTACACCACCCTGGGCATAGTTTGTGTTGCTTTCATGAGGCTCAGCCTTAGTAATCACTGCAACAGTTCCATGTTTCGCAACTTCAAGAGCATAGCGAAGACCAGCAACTCCACTACCAATCACAGAAAAGTCAAAATACTTTGTTGTTCTATCTCTCAGGGCAGATGCAGTGACCATTCTAAAGGGCTTCGAATTCACGTTAATTGGAGAACAGGAGATGTTACATCTCTGAACTTTCACAAACTTGGACAGACCACAGCACCTGATTGAACAAACCACCAAGCCTCTGAACTTAGAATTACACATGCATCCAAAAGGTTTGAATGCTCTGCTTTTGTGATGTAGAATGTAGTCTAGGAAAAGGAAAAAGCTTCAATGAGGTATGCATGCTATAAGGTGCATGTTGATTCTTTTGGGTTTTCCTTTTTGCAAAAGAAAAGACCCATCTTCATGCTTTGAAGTAGAATACGAAATTCTAAACTGCTATTATTTTACAAAATTCCTAGCACAAAGTTATGCGTTAAGAATAAGTAAACATCACCGGAGTGGTGCAAAAGAATACATCCATACTGAAAGCGAAAAACAGAAAAACTGTTGGATTTACTGTAGCATCCAGTCTTGTGCAAAAAGGAAGTTAAATCAGTAATCTGGACCAAAAATTCGACATTGATACAAGCTCTTGGAGCATCAAACAAACATGTTTCTAGATAAATTCAGTTAGCCATCAAGAGAAAACACATTTTAGGCCAGGAAGATATATGTTGTCTCCGAATCCAATGAAAAACATGTGCAGTAAGCCAGTAAAAACATAAAAAATAAAGCAAATAATATTTTATTAGACAAATTAAATTCTATAAATTGCTCCTTATTCCTTACCACGATAGCTCCTTCTGTCCAAATCTCTGAAAGGTTACACCAGAAAACCAAGAAGTTTGTCTGCAACCTTGTCCCCTGCAGACTATCTCTTTCGAAGGCAGATTACCTCTTCCAATAGCTATACTAGTAGCCATTGGAAATCTCCTGCAACGTAAGAATAGTCTGTTATATACCAGACCATGACTCCTATAAAAGAAATTCCCCCATTTCAGCAGTCATGCGTGAAAAAACTTGCGATTGTTATTTCATGTGAACTGAGCCTGTGACTAGATCAACCTCAAAAAGCTTACTTGTATATTTTCCACCACAGGCTAGGCCTAGTTGATGAGAACAGATGAGGAAAAAGAAGACCAAACCCTTTTGAAAATTATATTCCCCAATATCTGCCTTCCAAAGAATGGAAAAACTCGACAGAACCAAGTCTATAGTTGCATTTGTTGGGTTTGTGAAACTTGACTAGTAGAATCCCGTAGGTTTTAAGACATCAGTACAATTGTTAGACGTTAAAACTCATAATAAGGTGTACTATTAACAACCATCTCGCTCGTTGGTCTTTTTGACTGTATTCTCGACCACAATAGAATCCCGCTCATGGTGTATCAAAGCCGGATTAGTTGTATTTTATCATTATTCCTTGATTTAAACCCTAGCATCCTAGGAGCCAATAGTAGAGGAAACTAGTATGAGTTGTGAACAAAGGCAATCTTGTCAAACCATTGTAACCTGTGCATCTGTTGTGCTTCATCGCAGAGCAAGTCTACACACATACCTTTAATACACAGATGCGGATACAAATGTATCCAGAAACTGTTTGATGCATGTGGGACCCATATTATTTTAGAGGGTCCCAAATGCATCGGACGACTCCAAACACATTTGTGTCCGGATCTGTGTATTAGAGGCTTGTTTAGACCTTCTCTTCATTGTATTTGCTGTGCTATTCTGTGTCTGTCTGGTTAATAGCCCAATTGTATTACTCTCATATTGGTCGATAAATTTTCCTCTGAAAATGGAAATATTGCAATTCAAATCAGTTTGGTGATTCTTCCACATCTTCCTCTGGGTAAACAATTGGATTTGCAGACAAAATTAAAGACAGATAACAAAAAAATGGCCCAAAATTGCTTTGATCAAATTAAGGGATAAACCTAGAAGGTAAGCAAAAGAAAAATAAATCAGCAAAAGATAAAAACTCCATGAGCAAGCGAATCGAAGGTGTTTCAACAAAAATCCCCCAAGCAACCCAAAAAAAAAATGTAAAGGCACTAAACAGCTACCTACCCGCAAACAAAACAGAAATTCTCAACTGATACAAAGGTTTCAATGCACGAACTAGAGTTCCAAACATCATAAACCAAATCATGAAATTTGAGAAAGTTTCGGCTAGGCCTTAAATCAAACAGCGAGTTCGTATCTCCATTTCCTATCACAAAAGGCATTAAATCAAACAGCAAGTTTACATTTCAATTAAGTACATATCAAAAAACTTACTCTTAAAGATTACCAGCAAAACTCTCGCCCAAAAGGTACCCTCTCCCGTCTAGTACTCTGTTCGTGGTGATTTGTCGATGCAAAAGCGTTCCGCGTTCCTCAGAGGGTCTGGAACACAAACCTAAGACAAGCATAGAGAATTCACAGACAATGAATTGCTACGAAACTACACATTATAGAGAGAGAGAGAGAAGGCGGAGAGAGAGAGAGAGAGAGGAAAGGGGAGAGAATCCTACAATTCGGAGGCTCCACAGCTGACTTCCACTCGAGAAGAATCGTCGAAGTTCGCGCCACAGCCACCACTCTCCATATTTATAAAGCGCCTTTAAATTTTGTTGGGTTCTCATATTTTCTGTGCCTTTTAATATCTTAAATATTAATAATTAATTGTTTTCTTTTTTTATGGCGATTTATATTTAACAACTGTGCTCAGCCATGACGTAAATAAATGTCCCCCTGTCATAACATTAAAGGTCTTTCGACCAAAATTATTTCATATTAATATTAATATTTTTTAATTTCTATTAAATTTGTGTTATTTTTTTACATTAATTATTTACCTTGACGCAAAACATTTAAAAGGTAAAAAAAATTACAAATGTCTTAAAAACTTCATTAAAAATAAAAAAAAATTATACTGTTTTTTCGTGAATTTTATCATTGTCCAAATTAGTTTGTTTTTAATTTTGATCCATATTTTTATATTCTTCTGATTTGTTTTGTCAAAATGAATGAAAAACGAAATAAACTGACAAAAAAATATACAAAAAATTATCAAATATTAAACAATACAGACCGTCTTTAAGCAAAAAATAATTTAGTCCAAACTCAACAACAATACCGCTAAGAAAAATGCTTTTGAAATGTACAAAATTTATATACGTTCACGTAGAGTGTGCGTCTTAGTGTGTGTGGTGACCCACATTCTTTGTTTGTCGTTGTACCAAAATTGCTACAGCTTAATCTGAGTCATTAGTCAATATAGAGAAAGTCTATGCACGTAATTTTCGTGAATAAATTTAAACACAATTGTGTCTAGGGGTGTAATCAGTTCGGTTTGATGAAATTTATGGGACCGAACCGGTTATTTGGTTTGAAAATTTTGTAAACCAAAATTGGACCGATTGCACCGTTCCAATTTCAATCAGTTTGAGCCGGTTTCGGTCTAGTCTGGACTTTTTAATTTTTTGGACAATATTTCGGGTTAACCACAAAATAGAAATGAAAAAGTAACAGTTTGGGGTGAAATTTTCCACAATAAAAATGCATTGAGCAGTATTTTAAAAGATTGAATAGTTCAAACTTGCTCTTATTTTTTATTCCTAGACAGATGTTTTTCTATTTTTATTCACTCTTTGTAAATAATAATTTTTCATTTTCAGTATACGATAATAGTCCTAAATCCTGATAGATTAAATGACTAATGAATTAATGGGTTATGAATTATAACAAATAAACCTAAAAATATAACATATGCATATTTATACCTCCATTGTAAGGACCCGGAAAATTTGAGTTTTTAAAATATTTATTTTAAGGTGTATTTTGAATAAATAAAATGAATTTAATGTGGTAATTATCGGATTATGATTTTAGGAACCGGACCCGGAGTCTTTTGTGTTATCTCGTACGCGTACTCTTATTTGGCTAAGCTATTGGGGGCCCTTTGGGGATATTAAGATCAGATTTTAGGAGGGAGAGAGAGAAAAGCCCTCATACTTTCCCAAAGCCTTCTCTCAACTCCCCTTTGCTCTCTCCCTTCTCTCTACCAAATCCAACCATTTTTCTTCGCCATTGCCAAATCCCTCGGAGATATAGGAACCTTGGGTCGTGGGTAACAAGATATTGGAGTTGGATCGTGGGTTGAAGCTCGGAGGAGGCGATATTGAGCTTTGGAGCTCCAACAACCTAGGGCTTCGCTTTTGAAATCAAATCTTCCATTTCAAGGCTTGAGGTAGGGATTTCTACCTTGTATTATGTGTTTGTGAAGTGTTTTGGTACCTATTTCATGGTTAGATTGCTGTTTTGGTGTGGTTTGGTTCGTTGGAGAAATCTGCGATCGCGCAGTTTTCTGCAGATCGCGTCGGGGCGTCCGGACGGGGACCATGGGCGTCCGGACGGCTGATCCAAAAAAATATGCAGAGAGTTAGAGAATTTGGCATCCGGACGGGATCGACCGGCGTCCAGACGGAGCCGGCCCGGCGTCCGGACGGGACCGGACGGTGACCGGGCGGCCGGTTGTTTTGTGTGCTGAGTTCATTTTTGTTACGTATTATACTGTGGAATGCCGTTATTTGGTGTTTTGATACGAAAATTGGTTATTTGGAATTGGTTGTGTATGAATGAAATGATTGAACGTGATATGGATTTTTGACTTGTCATATGTTGTTGGGAATGAACGGATAATGATACTAGTACCCGGAATGGGAACGTGCTAGGCGAACAACGAGACTAGTACCCGGAATGGGAATGTGCTAGGCGGATAATGATACTAGTACCCGGAATGGGAATGTGCTAGGCGAACAACGAGACTAGTACCCGGAATGGGAATGTGCTAGGCGGATAATGAGACTAGTACCCGGATGGGAATGTGCTAGGAGGACAAATGGTAGTTATTGATGGATGGAGAGTAGTGTGCGTGAGTATTTGTTGTTATGAAAGTGTTGCATAGTTATTCCATGTTATAGTGCACATCATGCATTTCACATATGCATAATCTTGGCATAGACTTTCCTACTGGGCTAGTAGCTCAACCCTTCCATTTCAGGTACCGTTGCGGAGGAGTAGCATGGATTGCTTGGCGTGACATGTTTTTGAAAGGAATGATGAAAAAGTTACTTAGCATCTGCATGAAAATCTTTTGGGGTAGATGCACTAGAACTTCATATGTACTTTGTTACCCAAGTGGGACTTCTGACTTTTGGAATTTATGAATTATGTAACTTGGGCCGATAGTGCCTCTTGACTTTATCATGGAGATTTTAAGGATTTATGAGTATTATTTTGTGGTTTTATTATATGAAATTTGGGGCATGACATCCATCCGGTTCGGTACGGTTTGAACCGGTTTTGTATTCTCTCAAACCGAAACTGGACCGAAGAACCAATTTTTCAAACCTTCAAACTGAAACTCGATCGGACCGAATTTTTCAATCCTCAAACCATTGGTACGGTCTGGTTTTCCAGTTCGGTCCGATTTTTCGATTTTTATTTTCACCCCTAATTGTGTCTGAAATCGTTGAATGCATGTGGAATCCACATGTATCTAACGATTTCGAACATATTTGTATTCAAATCTGTACACGAAAAATTGCGTGTATAGCATTACTCGTCAATATAACAATATTACTATAATGTACCTTTTAGTATCTATGTCGTCTAACTATACAAATAGAAAAATACAAACTTTAATGCTACTTGAAGTTGTAAAATAATATTTTGGATATTATAAATTAACAAAATTTTAATTTGGGCAAGCTTTAACTAAGCTCGTGTTTTCATGTTATTGAATTAATTTAAAAAAATTGTATGTTCGTTTTCTATATTTCTGGTAATATTATAATTCAACGTGATTGTCGAAGGGTTATCTATGTTCGTAATGAATATTCTTGTCTAGTTCATCCTTGATGATGCATCAAAACGACTCAAATTTAAAATTATGTCGCGTGACGTTCGCAGAGCTCTTCTAACAAAAGAAATACCCTATCCAATACTATATGTATAGATGTTGATAGATTTGTTATGATAAATTCTCGTCTTATTCCTGTACTACGCTGCGTTAGAATAACTGAGACGTGGAGTCACACGATTTGCTCTTTTGGAATAAAATTTTAAATTGGTTGCAAGAAAATATACAATAGACTAGAATTAATTAAATAAGAGTTGACTAAATATATATTTACATAATGTCGTCGAATGCTTTCAGAGCTCTCTTCAGAAAAAATAGCTCTACAAACTACATAGTGTAAATTTTAAATTAGATATTGAATTTTTTGAGTTTTTTTTCTTCATGATGTCATGTGACACTCTCATATGTCTCTTTACAAATAGTCGTCTAGTAATATTATATAGTACGAGCGATGAATTAAATCATGCTATGCGCGGCTTAAATTTGATTAGATTATCGTTTAATAATAATCTCAATATAGAGTAGAAGAAAATATACGAATATCATAACAAGCTACCTTAAAATATTTTTCTTTTCTCTCTTTTAATTTTTTGGGTTAATTATTCTCTCTTCACTTTGGTATACTTCCATGCATAGTACACAGCAAGGTGTGTTGTACACCAAAATAATATTATTTTAGTGCACAACAGTTAGAGCAATGTTTAAACAATTATTTTTGTACAAAAATAGCGTTGTTTTGCTGTACAGCACGTCTAATCCTTTCATTTTTGAGGAGTAATCCAATGTGATAAACTAAGGTTCTTGCCAAAACTCTCTTCTCTAAAACCCTTGGTGGGTAATCAACAACTTTGAACACCAATCTGTTGGATAATCTATCGTGCCAATGTTATTCACCTCAACTTGCTTCTGAGAGATTATATCTCGAATTAAGTGATATATGACAGCAAAATGGTTGGTATTGGTTGATACAATTTGTTATGACAAATAAAAAACAAAGGAAGGAGTCAGCCATCAATAACAAAAGATCATAGAGATTTTACACGGTTCCAAATAAGCGTGTGTTTAGACGTACTCCATAAAAGAAGAGAGATGATTAATATTAATGAGAATATATTACAAAGAGTCGGCTAAATTTGAAACTTTCGAATAGGCACCTTATTATAAAGAACAAACCTTATTTGATATCAACGTGGTTGGTACACTCTGATACCAAATTATTACGACGAATACGAAACAAAGAAACGAGCCACCAAGCAATCACAGGAAAATACAGAGATTCCACATGATTCTGAATAATCGTGTGCATAGACGTACTCCACAAAAGAAAAGCGAGAGAGAACTTAATATGAACGAGAAGATATTACAAAGTAGGGGTGAAAATAAAAACCGGGAAACCGGACCGGACCGGAAAACCGGACCGAACCGACGGTTTGAGGATTGAAAAATTTAGTTCGGTCCGGTTTCGGATTGGGACTTTGAAGAAACTGGTTTTTCAGTCCGGTTTCAGTTTGGAGGAATACAAAACCGGTTCAAACCGGACCGTACTAGATGAGAGTTATAAATAAAAATATATTATATTTTTAAGTTTATGTGTTATAACTTATAACAAATTACTCCATTAGTCATTTAATCTATTAAGATTTAAGACCATTATCATGTTTAGAAATGAAAAATCACTATTTATAGAGAGTGAATAAAAATAGAAAACTACCAGTTTAGGTATAAAAAATAAGAGTAATTTAAAATTCTTAAATCTTTCAGAGGATGTTTAATACATTTCTATTGTTGAAAATTTCACTCCAAATTGTTAATTTTTTTCCCTTTTTTGTGATTGGTCCGAAATATTGTCTAAAAAAATTAAAAAGTCCAAACCAGACCGAAACCGGCTCAAACCGATCGAAACCGGACCGGTAAAATCGGTCCGGTTTCGGTTTACAAAATTTTCAAATCGGACAACCGGTCCGATCCCATGAATTCTACCAAACCGGACCGGTTACACCCCTATTACAAAGAGCTGATTGTATCCGAAACTCTCAATTACCTTATTGTAAAGAACAAACATTGGGAATCTCATAAGTCTCCTTTATGTAGGAAATCCCCATAAAACACTTGTATTACGTCATCTGGCAAATGTGTACATAGTTGAATAACTAATAAATGACGAGTGCACCAAATCGGTAGGGTAAATATGGGTCAATTTGGCGTAACTAGATTATGAGATTATTGGATTGTTGGATTATGTTGGGTGCCGGACGGAATAATCTAGCTCAAAGTGTTTGGGCTAAATTATTTGTGGATATAAAAGTTATGTTGTGTTTGGAGCTAGATTAATCCAGATTATTTGGGTAAATAATTTAGGCCAAATGGGGCTAGATTATTTCTCGAATAATCCAGACAATCCAAATAATCTAGTTAAGGCAAATAGAGCCTATGTCTGATTGGTTTAAACAATTAGTTATTAATATTATAAATAACCCGTCAAGGTCCAAAGATCTCAAAGACACACATTATATATTATAAAGAACAAACCCTAAAGATCTCATACGACCCTTTATGTAAAAAATATTCAGAAAGTAGCTTATATTACGCCATATCGTATGATGTAAGGTACATATTAATTGAATAACAAATAAATGATGAGTGCACCAAATTTGTAGGGTAAATATATTTGATTGGTCCATACTTCCATTAAGTCAAGCATTTTCTTTTATTTTAGTGCAATTCCTCCATGATATCAATTCTTTGCCTTTCCAAAACCCCAAGGAATACTTCAATAAAACTCCAATCTTTGATTGAGTGTGTAAGCCTCCATGATTTTTTTTTTTTTTAAATTTTGTATCAAGTTGGTGATAATTTTTTGGATTAATTTTACGTTTTGACGAAAGGAACCTAGAAAGTAAAAACGTACAAGTTACATATTTAAAGAAGTTCACTAAAGATGATTTTAAAACAAAAAAAAAATCATTTACTGCTTTGAGTGCATTTAGTATCGTCTTATCTAGACTTTTTTTAATTTGCTCTCTCGTCAAGTCGAATAAGAAAACGTAAAAGTTTTGACAAAAAATTATATAAAAATAATAAAATAGTCAGTAATACTAACTATTTTTAATAAAAACAATTTAGTCTAAACTCAGCCTAATAAAAAGACTTATTTATTTAAAAATTCATAACTTCTAGCTAGGGCCCTCTAAAGTTTTGTTGGTCCTTAATTTAATAATGTTAAATTAATCAAGATGTACGTAATTTTTTCTAGGCGTGCTTATTCGTAAAAAGAAAAAGACAAAGAAAAAGAAAAAGAGCCATCCAACAAGGTCAAAAAATTTCTATTAAAAAAAAGGTCAAAAAGGTTAGAAAAATAGGGGTATCACAAAGCAAATTCTAGGGTCAATGCTCTTTAAAAAAGTGATCAAGACTCTAATATTATTATACTAGAAAAGACCTGGCCTATATTCAATGAATAAAACTATATTTCTTCTGAAAATGAAATGTAATAGTGGGCCCATAGAGAATTGGAGCCTCTATTCAAAGCAATATCCATTTCACCCTGTACTTGATCATAACATGGCCTGATGTCCTTTTCATAAGTTACCAAAGGCCCAACCCAACTTGGGTCTCCTAAACCCAACATTGGTAAAAGCAAACACGGACGAGATTCTGTTGTGCACATAGGATTGTTTTGTGTCAAAACGATGCTATTTTGGTCATCAAAATAATACCCAAGTAGTTTTCGATTGCTACCCCCTGTTTGGACAGTATTTTGTGGCCAAAATGATATTTCTTTAACACTGAGCACACCATGTCGTAAATAGAGCACAACAAGATCCTTGATGAGACAGAAGCATGTGACTATCTTTTCATTGATAATTGGAGTTCGTTTGACAACTACGTTTGGATAAGTTTTTTCCACATCCTTTTGATTTCATGATTCTCTTGCCGGATTTTTATTGATTGAAATGACTTGAATCGCCTTATCTATCCAATTATGGATGAGTTCATTTCAAACGGAAGTTTTTTCTGTTTTTGTCAAATTCAAGTCCTTGTCATCCATACGATTCTATCTTACTCGAATTATAAGCCCAAAGGGTGATATCTATTGACAAGTCGGGGAAGGGTTTAACTATAAATAATGGATTTGAAGAGATTAGTTCGTGCAATCTCGGCCAAAGTTGTTAATTCCGTCCTGTATCAATTGAAATCGGTCAGTTCATTTCGTACCGTCCTCGTAATGGTACTAGACCACCGGAATACCGTTCCAACTTGTTCTGGGCTATTCCGGCCAATATCAGCCGATACCATATTATATGTATATTAATTTTAGTGATAAATCCAAAACGGTATACCGGTACACACCGGTAGCGCTATGTACCGTACTAGTAATAAAATAGATACGCTCACCAGTATGAGATTGATAACTTTGATCTCGGCTGCCCACACATGTTTATGACTGTTCAAATTCTCTAAAAACATTATAAGAACAAATCATTCTGTGCATAAATTCAGACACAAATATCCGGACACGAAAAAAAGAAAGAAAGAAAAAACAATTTGGATTCCAAATCCTCATCCCTTTTGGTCACCCTTTGTTTGTGTGGAGGATATGCTACAGGGTCCACTCCACCACCTTCAACTCCACACACAACTCCTTAGGGATGACAATAATTTAATTCTATTTGGACTGAATAGATTATTGAATTATTTTTTTGTTTTTATAAGAAATATATTTTGTAATTTTTTGTCTTTTTCGTCAATTTTTTGTGGATTAACGGTTCATCACGATCAGAGTTTTCAGAAAAGTTATAGATAATGGATCAAATTTGAAAAAAACTCAAAAAAGACAGATAATCTAAAAATATAATTTTTTTTTTTAGTTTGTTTGTCTTCTTTAATGATATTTTTTTAACTTTTGAACATAATTTTATACTTTTTTAAATTCGTTTTATCAAGACGGACCAATAATCTGCCAAAATAACAACAAAAATTGAATAGAGACCAAAAAAAATAATCCAAAAAAAAAAATTAGGCCAAATGGAGCCAAACCGATTCGGTTTTGTTTTATTATTTCTTTCGTTCGGATTAGAATTTTGGAACTCTCTTTAAGGATCAGATCAGATCAGATTTGGAAGTAAAATCGGTGTAGAATTATTATTTTCATCCGTATAAAAAATTAAACTTTTTATTTGTGACACCCCAACCAGACTGTAGTGCGGTAGTGCTAGCTGTTAGACCGACCGTGTGGGAGAGAAAGTCTCGGTGGACGTTCGGTGAATGTAAGTTAAATACTATTTATAGTAGATCATGACTTTACCTTGTACAAGGCATTTTAAAACCATGAGAACGTCAAAATCAAATGAAACCTCACAGTTATGCGTGGTCATCATAGAGCAATTTAGAGATGGGTGACTTACAGAAAAGTTCATCGAGTTTAAACGGTCAAAATAGACAATATTGTATAAACGGGAGCCGAACATTACATTATTTTCTAATTTTCTCTCGAAAAGTTTTCTACGGTAGGACGGAGATCACTGACCCTCATTAAGAACGAATATGGAAAAACCCCAAGGGGTTGTCCGAGTGGAGATTGGGGCGAGCTGTAAACCATAACGTCCTGAGGTCGAATCTCGGCAACTGCAAACTTTGGGGCCACTGAAGGTTTACCTGGTCGTTAACTTCAGGGCCCCGAAAACTAGTCAGTATTAGGTGGGGGACCCCCCAAGCAATACTAACTTAGTCCCCAAGTTGTCTAGATATCTCGGTTATAAAAAAAAAAAGAACTGATATAGAAAATATAGGTGATTTGCATTTGAAAAAATGAGATCGGTGATGGAGACAGATATCTATTATCGGCCCTAATTTATGGTACATTTATAAAGAGACTAAGGTGGCCAATTTCAATTTGCATATAGCATTCTGGAAACCCCACTTCTTTATGTCATTTTTAATGCATTTAAAGTGATCTAGGTTGCATCTAATAATAGGTTGTTAAAATGATTTAGGTTTTAAGGTAGTTGGTTTAAGGTGGTATATACAGTAACGTGTTAAAATCAAGTTCACCAATTTGGAGAGTGCACGGGTTGAGCCGAACGGAGAGTAATCGACTGATTATAGTACAATATTTTAGCTTTCTGCGACTCCATTTAGGTGTCAGGCAAGCCAACACGATCACGTGGAGTACGACATGACACAAGGTGTGTCATGCATGACGTTAGAAGTGGAGGCTAGGGGGTGATATAAAAGACCGACGGACCAAAAAAATTGATTGAAATATTCGGTCCGCGATCGGTCAATAAACCCGTTCAGTCGATTTCGATTTTTTCTGAAAAAAAATTTTGATTTTCGGTTCAGTCTCGGCTTTCATTAAATATCTCTGAACCGAACCGAACGATATAATAACCAATCGAACCAAACCGAGCGATATAGTATCTAATCAAACTGAACCAAATCGATTTAAAATACCGAGCCAATTTAAATTGAATTGAACCGGAACATGTAAAAAACCGAACCGATTTCTAAGTGATTCCGAAGTGCCAATCCAAAATTCTCCAAAAAATGACTAGACGGAACCAACCCGAGCCAATTAGCCCAACCCAAAATTTCCAAAAAAACTGAAGCACCCCAAACGGATCCGGGGGGCCTGCTGTGCAGCCCCGCACAGCAGCCCCCGCTGCGCGCCTATACGACGTAATTTAGTGTAAAACGACGACGTTTTGGTATATGCTTTGAGGGGTTTGTTTGGCTAAAATTTTAAGACTTCACCCACTTAAAACAAAGTCATTTTTAGTGGGGAAAAACACATAAAAACGTCACTAAATAAACACATAGTTAGTGTCTATTTAGAATGTATTAATTATTAAATTATTGTTTGAATTTTTTTTGTCTTTCTTTGATTTTTTTTCAAATTTTCAGTTTCGTTTCAATTTTTTGGACTGTAGTAATTATTGAATTATTGTTTGATTGTTCTTATTTGATTATTTTTTCTTATTTTTAAGTTTGCATTAATTTTTTTTATGCTTATTGCTTCGTCTCAACAACAGAGTTCAAAAAAGTATAAAAATATTTTGAAAAAGTTAAAAACGTTCAGTAAAAACAAAAAAATAAGTCAAACAACATATCTTTTTACTTATTTTTGGTCTTTAGTAAAAACAAATTTAACTTTAGACATAATTTCATACTTTTTAAATTATTTTTGTCGAAACGAATCAATAAATTATAAAAACACAATGGAACACATGAAAAAAAGGAGAGGGTTAAGTTTGTTATGGCTCTATTTGGCCTAACTTATGTTGAAAAATATGGAATTATATTTAAAAGTTAAAAAAATCTATTAAAAATAAAAAATAAGTCTAAACATTGTCGTTAAAATGATTCAAAAATAACAAATTTTTTTTAAATAAAGATAAAAAATAATTCATTTACGTAAGTTAGGCCAAATAGAGCCTTTAAACAAACTTAACCCTCCTTTTTTTCACGTGCTCCATCATTGTTTTTTGTAGTTTATTGGTTCGTTTCGACCAAAAAATTTTAAAAAGTATGAAATTATATCAAAAAGTAAAAAAAAAAGTACGAATAACCAAAAAAATTTACTTTTTTGTCTTTTATAAATTTTTTTAATTTTTATACTTTTTTGAAATCTATTTCTCCATGAATCAATAATCATCAAAAAAATTGAAACAAAACTGAAAATTTGGAAAAAAAAATCAAACAAAGACAAAAAAAATCAAACAATAATTTAATAATCAACACATTCTAAATAGACACTAACTATGTTTCATCTGTTAAGTTTGTAGTGACGTTTTTATGTGTTTTTCCCCACTAAAAATGACTTTGTTTTAAGTGGGTGAAATCTTAAAATTTTAGCCAAACAAACCCCTCAAAGCATATACGAAAACGACGTCGTTTTACACTAAACTACGTCGTATAGGCGCGCAGCGGGGGCTGCTGTGCGGGGCTGCACAGCAGGCCCCCCGGATCCCACCCCAAACCAATTTCGATTTATAGCCCCGCACAGCAGGCCCCCCGGATCCCACCCCAAACCAATTTCGATTTACCTATAATTTTCGTTAGGATCGAGCATCACTTTTTTCACCCAGAACCTATCGGTTCAATCCGTCATAGCCGAAAAAATCAATCGAACCAAACCAATTTCACCACTAGTGGAGACGGTTATTTCTGACGTCATTGTGCATGTACCTTGCGTGAGCTGACTTGAGGTGCATGTACAATTTTCTATATAAGGTATCGTTACGCTAGTTACACTTTATCACACTACTCTCAAGTATTTTCAGTTAGAACCGTTCCATTCAAAAGCTAATTTAAGTTTTGGAGTACTTTTCAATTGTCGTCAGCTGAACGATACTAAACTAATTTTTCTTCTTCCTATTTAGAACTAGAAAATTCGGTACGAATAATCCGGAGATGGATTCACCAAATTCGGAACTCCACATTAATGAAACATCAATGGTTAATGAGGGTAGGCTGAATTTGTTATAAGAAGCATCAACACTATATTTTGTTCTTCAGAAGAAAATTTGCAATTTATTAAGGGTCCATTTGGACTGTGGTTTTTATGTGTTTATTTATTGAAATTTTTTTCGTCCTTATTTGAAATTTTTTTGCAATTTTTTGTTTTTCATCAATTTTTTTTGATTTATTGGTTCATGTCGACAAGAGCTTTCAGAAAAGTTATCAATCATCGGCTAAATTTGAAAAAAGTTCAGAAAAGACAAAAATAAATAAAAAAACAGAGTTTTTTGTACTTATTCGTCGTCTTTAGTGACTTTTTTTTAACTTTTGGACACAATTTTATACTCATTAGATTCATTTCATCAAGACGAACCAATAAACTACAAAACATTGAGATTTAAACAACAAATGCAAAAAAAAAAAATGAATAAAGACAAATTTTTTGAATAGAGGCCAAATAGGGCCTAAGTTAACGAGACAAAAAGACACTGTAGCTAGTCAGAAAATAAATTCGAGAAAAGTTATTTGATTTCAACGAGTGGCTTTGCTCTAATCTTGGTTTATTTTGATCGAAAATATTGTCCGGACTCTTAACATTTCAGTGCCACAAAAGCTATGGTCAACGAAAAATCGTGACAATAAATAAATTTTGATTAAAGATATCTTTTTAAATAAATAAATTACAGCTTCACCACGGTCAAGACCACCAATCACGGCCATGATTTTTGCCACCAGTGCCGGCTCCGATATTTGGATAGCCCAAGTTCGATCTCAGCTTGATTGTCCACTTAATATTAATAATAATTTTTTCTGTGAATTTATATGTTTTTTCTATATTTACAAAAAAAAAATATTTGTTATCCCGGGCAGAGAAATTGCCCAAGCCCAAGGACTTGTAAGGCTTGTCCCCAGCTGGCCCTCCACACTTACTAGCACCACCGTTCTTCTGCAAGGTATTTGTTGTCGAAACAAATCACACGTTAATTAGTAAAATTATAATTTAAGTCTGGCCTCTCGAATCTTTTGCTTCACAAGTGGTGACCAACAATACTGCTCGTGGTGCGAGAGATGCCAGACCTGCTTTCCGCTCGAAAGAATTGCTCGCTAACTAGCCGAACTAGTTTCGTTGGCTTGAAACAAATGAAATAGCATTTGATGCATGGAAAAGAATAGAGTAAATCTAGGAATACATTTTTATGCACAAATTCGAACATAAAGTGTTACGAATCATTAGATTCATGCGGGGCACTCTAAAATAATGTGAATTCTACAAACATCGAACAATTCAGAACATATTTGTAATAAGGACGGTTTAGGGACGACAACTAACAGAGTGCATATAATTAGGGGCGGAACCAGGATTGGTGTTTTGGGGGGGCCGAATTTTTTTTTTTTTGGAAATAGAGGGTTGAATATAATTTTGGGGGGCCAAAATGTAATTTTTTATATAATTTTTAATCTTTAATTTTTTTTATACCTAGGTTTTAAAAAATTTTGAAATTTTTGGGGGGGCCTGGGCCCCTCCCTGCTCTCACATGGTTCCGCCCCTGCATATAATCCAACTTTCCATCAAATATGCCTCATGGGCCCAAGGGCCTATATGAAGGTCCAAACAATTGGGCCAAAATTCCCTCATGCAGACCGTAAAATGAAAGACTAGTTGATCTGCCCGACCCATTGTTTTCACAAAATGGGCGAAAGTCTCTTGATTCGGGTTTTGCAATTACAATTAAACTATTTTTAAAAACAATCAATATTATTTATTATTTAATAATTTTTCACAAGAGGAATAAAAAAGCGCTCGATATCTTTTAATAAGTTTTAAGATATCTTAGGTTCGGTTTGAGTAATTTCTTAAATCACATCAAAATTCATAGCAATCGGCTATTTTAATTTTAAAATCATATAACCGCTTAAAAAATTAATAGAATTATGCGTAAGTTGGGCAGAAAATTCTGAATTATAAATAAAGGAAAGTTTTAGAAAAATCATATATGTAAAAAACGAATCGGTTCGGGTACGGGGTGAAATTGACATACTAGATACCGTTTACCCACGTAGGTGCCACGTCACTTGATTTCGTTTTCGGAAAGCTGATACAGTCGTTGAGATCCCAGAGAAATGCGCGGGAGGGGCTCCGAAATTTCGGCTCCCAAACAAACGTCCCTTGCTCCTAACACCCGACTCGCCCTTTCTCTCTTTCACTCATTTGTCCGGAGAAGATTTTCACACACAGAGAGAGAGAGAGAGAGAGAGAGAGAGAGAGAATGTGGAGCTGGTTCTCGTCCTTCAAACAACCTCCACCGCCAATGGTGTTGGTTCCACCGATGTTTGATTTCCCTTCCCTCGCCGCCCGCACCAGGTTTTTCTAACGCAGAGTTATAGACATCTATTCGTACATGTATCTCGATTGCATGTGATTCCATCACGTGAGATTAAACTGGATCCCATATGAAATATTAACAGTTTCGCACTTCCAGTTTTGCCTTCTGTTGATGATTATGTTCTTTTTTTGGTTGCTTTATTCTGTAATTATGATCGAATTAATGTTTGCTATTTCAGTATTGCTAGGGATTGGTGATTTAGGAAGTTGATTTATCTCGATTACATTTGATTCCATTATGTGACATAAAGCTGGATCCGATATGAATCGCTAACAGTTTGGCATTAGTTTTGCCTTCTGCTGATGATTAGATGTTGTTGTTTTTTTGTTGATCACGTGAGATTAAACTGGATCCGATATGAAATAGTAACATTTCGGTCCTTTTAACTTTGCCTTCTGTTGATGATTATGTTCTTTTTTTTTTTTTGTTGCTTTATTCTGTAGTTATGATCGAATTAATGTTAGCTACTCTCGATATTGCTAGGGATTGGTGATTTTAGAAGTCAGATTTTAGATTAATCTCTTGAAAACATTTCAACTTAAAATTTGAAAATGAAAAGGCTGAGATTAAACTGGATCCAATATGAAATAGTAACAGTTTTGGCACTTCCAGTTTGGCCTTCTGTTGATGATTATGTTCTCTTTTTTTGGTTGCTTTATTCTCGAGTTATGGTCGAATTAATGTTAGCTACTCTCGATATTGCTAGGGAGGTGATTGAGGAAGTCGGATTTTAGATTAATCTCTTGAAAACTTTTCAACTTACAATTTGAAAATGGAAGGGCGGAGATTGTTCGGACATTCAAGCATTAGATGGAATATTTCTTACTATGAGGGTAGCCATTTTGTGTGAAAATTAGGCTTCCCCTGAAATATCCTTGGTCATATGGGATCAACACGGGCATGGCCTTGTTACCGACAAAAAAAGACAAGGAAATTGTCTACTGACCTCTCCAATGTACAAACTAGCAATATCTCATCTATCCTCTCAGTAGCAGGTTTTTCTTCTCATGATAAAACTTAGCATTTTAGTGGATGGTGGTTGGTGGGAGACGTTTATGGCTTTATTTTTCAGCAATTTACATTCCCTTCGGTAGGAGGTTTTCATATCATGTTAAGTTTAGGAATTTTAGTGGGTGAAGGGAGATATTAATGGATTTATTCCCAGCAATTTAATTTGTCAAGTCCCTTTTTTAGAAACACGCAATTGCTTTCTCACCCATATATTGGTTTATCTGAGTTTTTTTTGCCTTTTCTGTATGAGAGATGTCAGGAGCTTTGTTTTTTGACTCATGGTGTGGTGATGCAGGATGTTGGAGTCATCATATAACTTGTTATTTGGGAAGCTTGCATTGAGATGCCTCTTTGATGATTACCTTGAAGAAGCTAGGCATTTTAGCACAAGAATCATGCTAAAGCCCATTGATGACCCTCATGTTGATTTGATCGCAACTGTATCCATTCGAGTCGTGGTTATATATGTATTAGCTATCAATTTAAACTTTCCATGTTGTACTTTTTCTAAAATTTAGCACAGGGTGGATGAGTAATGTTTTAGCAATTTGCGTCTTCTAGAAAAAGGTGTAGGGTATAGAGACATTCACATTGTTATGTTTCTGTTGGGAACATTCATCTCATCAAAAGCATTTATTTATTTATTTATTTCTTCTATTTATTTATTCTCCCCTTTCAAGTAAAAGTTAAGATGGTGGCATCAATTGCGCAGGGGAAATGGTGGATGGCCCCTTGCACCAGGTTTCCTTGCTTCCTTTCATTCGTTATAGCCTTCTTTAAGGAGTATAGTAACATCTTTGCTCGGACATATTAGTGAGATGCCTGGTCTTGATCTGAAGGTCTAGTCAGGCCATCCAACATGGCAAGTGGCCTGTAAAGCTGTCTCAAAGACGCCTGTCCAAAGGATTTTTTTCCTCTTCTCATCCAACGAGTCCTCTAGTTCATCTCGCTGCAATAGTCCCTTCCTAATTGAACCATCAGTGAATGGAGGCAGAGTTTTCTTTCAGTATGGTTTGAAAGAACTTTCAGTTCTTTCATTCTTCAAATGTTACATTTGGTGCAAAAATGAATTGGCATCATAAGCCAAAAGTATATCGTATCCCTTAGCATGTTCAGGTTTCAGGTCCACTTGAGCACAAGTCCGAGGAGGAAGTCATAGGAAATGCACTATTCCGCTGGCAAGGGTAGGCCTTGTGTTTTATCTTTGTTCTGTACTGTGCATCAACTGCCTTTATTGTTCAGTTAAGATATTGATATTTATCATTGAATCGTCGAATGACAACCCATTATTTCCTCACAGTGATGTAGATGATCCTCACACGTTTGTGGACCTTTGTGCATCAAGTGCTGATCCGTAAGGAGCACTTTGTTGATCAGATTTGTTTGTGTTTTGCTACCATTTGTCATCATTTGCTAATGTCTGTGTGATTTCATTGCAGGATTTTAAAAATGAGGTCATGTGTATACTACCCTAAATACGGTTTTGGAGCATTTGGAATTTGCCCAGTGCCTTTGAAGAAAAGGTATTACCCTATTCCAATACCATCTTAATGGTTTTAGATTGTGGGATATACAATGTTTGAATGGATTTCATATCATGCAGAGTTTTCTCTGAAGATTATGCTGTTATGGGTTTGAGATATGGCTCATCAAATCTGTCAGTTGGAGCCACACTAGTGCCTTTCTCTTGTATGTGACCTGCATTGCAAGTAGCTTACTCCCACACTAATGGTCTTTTCTGTTTTAGTTCTGCTGCCAACATTCTTGTTAGATTGTGAATGTGATGTACTTCGAAATAAAATGCTCGAATTCCAGAAAAATAACTTCCATTCATCAAAACAAAAATTACAAAACTGTAAAAAGGAAATGTATATATTACAAACCAACCGAGTCATGTGAAATGGAGTATATTGGTCAATCTCTCTCTCTCTCTCAAGAACATGAAAATAGAGTATACTGGTAGATAATGAAAATGAGACCTTCCGATAGCTTTCGGTGTCCTAAGTTCATTAACCAAACATTACGACTTCCAACATGCGATTAATCCATTTATATCTTTACACTACTGCAATATTCCAGTGGAATGTCATCTTAACTTCTTTCTTTTCAAATTTTCTTGGAACGTGATGTTGTGCACATATCTATAATCATCTTTCAGTTAACCTATATTGGCAGCAATTTGTTCAGTGGACTTTTGGAATTTTGGATGTATCATTTACAGAAGTTAATGTTTAAGGTGTTGTTTTGTTCTATTCAGTGCGTGATGAACTGACAAAAAGTGTGTGGTTGGTTAGCAAGATGGGACGGTTAACTGCTGGGGTGCAATATGAACCACAAAGTAAGTATTTGACACTCCATTTATGAAGACTATGAACTATGCCATTGAAAGTTCAGTTCCTACGGTTTTTAGTATCATATAGCCATTGCTTGGTTTAGATAACTTCTCTTATGTGTATAAGGAACTCCGGTAGAATTCTCCTAGGGCTTCCAGATCTTCATTTTTCATTACTATTTCACTGTCTCTTGATGTAGTATTAAATGTGGAACTAGCTCACATGTTTCTGTTCTAACCTCTTGATTTCTCCTCATGGTTCCAGTCTTTTGTTGAATGCTGTCTATAGCATTCATTATTACTTGCAGAATGTATTATGTTCTTATTTTATGGAGATTTGGATCGATAGCTAACATATGTTCCCATAATGCACCCAACATTTTCTCTTGTTGGAGCTTCTCGTTTTTTACCTGACGTATGTCTTGCTCAATTATATCAAGTCTTATAGTGATATACATGGTTACTCAAAGCTCTTTCTCGCTGACTTTTAAGTTTGGCTCCGTCTCGCTTTGCCAAATAGAAACTGAAACAAGCTTCTACTTATAGGCGATTGAGGCCCTTAACATTTAGTATTATTAGTAAGACAAGTTGTCTTGGTTTCGTAACATGGATCATTTCAAATCTGGCTTTTCATGAATATTGAACCCCATCCACTCTATTGAGTGCGCTAAATAATTATCTCTACGGATTTGAGTACGAAGGGCCAAACAAAAAAGCGAAGCCAGATCACCCCTCCAGAATAGGAGGCAATAATTTGTTAGATATCCGTCAGGAACAAAGTTCTTGCCTCCACACGCATATAATGTTTTAGCTTCTGAATTGGGTTATTAAAGAATCCACTTCCACCAATGCTTATGCCACCCTTTTTGTTTCCCGTGGATTTATGACATAGGAATTCGGACAAAGCATGTCAACCTTATGGTAAAACCGTAAAATATGCATACCTGTTTGCATCCAGGAAAATACCTAACTTTCAAAACAGACTGGACTAAAGCAATTTTTTCTCCGACTATACGTATTTACGCAGAGAGTCAGAAACCAAACCATATGTCTGATTCCGTCTTTGACTCTCTGCTTACGATGTTCCTGGGGTTATAATCTGACATGGTGGAATCTAATTTACATTCTCTTGGTTGATGCTATTCTGCACAGTTCGAAGCAAAGATAGAGCAAGATACAAAGATCCAGCAAATTGGAGTTGTGCTATTGGATACGGACTAGGATCAGGCAGTCCTTTGAGCCCATCCTTTAATTTTGGTCTTGAACTTGCCAAAAGTTCTCAGGTTTGTTTCATTAGACACTGGCTATTAAGGCGTTAGTAGTGAACGAGTATGGGCAGTTTTTATGCCCTTATTTTACTGATATCTTGTTGGTGGAACCTGCACTGCAGCTCATTGCCTCTTTCTACCAACATCTGGTGGTCCAAAGAAGGGTATGCTTCTCTCTCTCTCCCCCTCTACCTCAAGTACCAAAAAAGGAAAGATACCCTAAAATGCTTGGAAGAGGCAACACAATAACCTTTCTAGAAAAAAAAACTCACATAGATTTGAAAATGGGTCCAGTTAATTAGTTGATACTGCCTGTTGAGTATGAATAAGACAGCTGAAGCGATTTAGTTCCACAGGATAGGTGTATCAGTGTATGTTTTTATGCCTAGTACCATGTACCCGATGAACGTGGGAAGGACAAAGGAAACTGTTAGCGTAGTGTTTCATATGCATTTCAAGAAGCTGCTTGCAAAAAAATTCCAAAGACTCCCCAGAATATCTGCTAAGTTGTGATTCAGTTGAAGTTAAGTAGAATCCAATTCATTCCAGTTTAAGTAAATTCTTATGTTCCAAAAAACCAATTCATCCAATTTTCAGAAGAAAATTTGTTCATTCTTCTTTATTGCCGAACCACTCCCCAGTTTCATTTGAAAAGCTTTTATGCTATTTCCCAATTTGTTTAGAAGTGCATCATAGTTTGTAGTTGTTGATTGTTTCTCTCAGTGTTTGCTTGCCACAAGCTTATCCTAACCATGGTTTGGAAAATGGTGCCTAAAATGCTGTTTGTTGCGCCTACATAGGTGAAGAATCCACTTGAAGAAAACGAAGTGGTTGGAATTACAAATTACATTGACTTTGGTTTTGAGTTACAGACAAGGTATTTTTAGGAATCGGGATCCTGCTGTGCGTTACGCCTAGTAGGGTGTGCTGCGCGTCAAAAGGGTGCCATTTTTTATGCCCAAAATGCTGCGTTTAGACGCCCAAGGCATCCTGTCCAGACACCGGCAGCATTTTGAGCATCAAAACACGTCTTTTTGACGTGCTGCACACCATCTGTGCATTGTGCACGACGCATACATGTGCCATCCTTTTTTTAGGTGATTGCTTTGATTCGCCTAATGCTGTTTGGAATGAGATCTAAATGCTGTCTAATTCTGTGCTGAAGGGTTAATGATGTCAAAACATCAAATGCGAGTCCTGATTCCACTTTCCAAGTTGCTGCATCTTGGCAAGCCAATAAGAACTTCTTGTTGAAGGTACGGTTTTATGCTATCTGCTAGGAGTGGAAGGATGACCCAAAAAATTGTGCTTTGGTTGATCCAGAATGGCGGTCAGTCAGTTTTGATTTGATCGAATCGGATTTTTTCGGTTTGGGTATTTTTATTATATTTTGAGCCAAATAGAAGCATTTTGAGCTCTATAGTCTTAGTTCTTCTATTTATGTGGTCCAAAAATAAGTTCAATTCTGTCAATCACCACAAAATTAAGCCCATTTGAATTAATTCAATGAATTTCTTGACCGAACCGATCATATCCGAACCGATATCGGCCCCTTTATAAAATCGGTCGAGATTGGCATGTGAAATTTTCACCCCAAACCGATCAGAACCGGTCCTTCATACATACAAATTTACCGAACCCAAACCTGTTTGACCCCTACTATCTGCAGCTTAATCTATGGATTATTCAATGTTTCATAACTTTCCATTCACCACCTTATCAGGGAAAGGTGGGGCCTCTTACCTCGTCTGTGGCTTTAGCATTCAAGTCATGGTGGAAACCTTCTTTCACTTTCAGCATTTCAGGTAACCCTACTTTGTGTAGGCTTTTTGAAAGTAGAATTTATGAACTCTCTCTCTCTCTCCCCCCTGTTTGGGTGAAATTTTCTTAAAAGCACCTGTTAAGCCGATGCTCCTAGATTTCCTAGAGTGATTTTTTCCAATGTCTTTCCTGCGTATCTCTGATTAGAAGCGCCCTTGGTTCAAAGATATCTGAATTTTTTTGTGCGGTTGATGCTTATAGTATTTCCTAGTCCCAATATGTATAGTTTAAAAAAAGGTACGTGCACAAGTTGGCTTGGCAATACCTCTCTCTAAGCTATCCCTCGTAATCATTCTCAGACGGTGAAAAAAGTGGAAAAGTATGTATTGTTTGGCCATCTATAATCTATTTCATCATGTAGATTCTCGAAGTTGGGTTGGCCAATGCTTTTATATTTATTTCTCAATGCAAAGTTAGTTTACACAGTACTCCTGCTTTACTATGATTTAGTCTTTGTTCACCACTTGAAAAGAACAAAGAGTACATATAACTTCTCTCCGCTGATAAAATTTGTCCACAGCTATTAGAGATCGTACAACCGCAAAGACAGCTCTAGGGTTTGGCATCCGGGTGGACAATGTTAGAGAAGCAAGGTTAGTGTATTTTTCACGATGTTAGAGTATATCGATATGAGACACGGATACAATAAATATCGATACGAGATATGGACACAGATATGATAAATATTAATACGAGGTACGAATATGATGAATATCAATATGAGATAAGAATACCATAAATATTAATATGAGATATGGAGATACCAAGAAATGCTATAATTTTACTTTCATAAAAAAATTTGAATACGTGATATAGATTATCTAAAAAGTATCCGATACGTCAAAAATACAAAGTAGTTATTTTATATTGTGGATATTTGCTAATACATATCTGATATCTGTGAGTATCAGTATCCGTATCTAAATCCGTATCGTATACCGATATAGATACGACTCCCATTTAAAAGTATCTGTGCTTCATAGCATCAAAGTTAGTATTCCCATCTCTAAGACTCTAATCATGATTGGAGGACAAGCACTACTGCTAACCAAATATGTTATTTTTTCTTCCACTTGATCTTATATAAATGCAGTTATCAAAGAGCTGATCCAAACTTTGTAATGCTGACACCAAACAAGGAGCATTTGGCAGAGGGCATTCACTGGAAAATTGGAAACAGACCTGTTATTCAGTCGGATATAAATTCTGGGAATTTTGATGGCATTCCCAAGGAGTTGAGACCCTTGGGAAAATTTTTGTAGTTCTATTGTCAAAATGTTCTCCTAATTTCTGTTTCTGGTTTTTGTGAAGTTGGGCATAAGATCTTCTTGTTTTTCCTGGTCATTGTAGTTGTGTTATGTGGTAAGATTTTTTTATTTTTCTAGAAAAAATAATTGAATGACTGATTGGTTGAGAAAATCCGAGTTTGGATCATGAAGTCTTAAAAACCCAACTTCCAGAGAAGTGGATTACTTTATGGGTATGTATAGCTGCAGGAAGCATTGTAGAATTGTAAGGAGGATCCGGGGGCCGGTAGTGATGTTAGATACTACAGGGATGTAGTAAGGTCATCCGGCCATTCATCTCGGCAATGAATGACTTAGATTCAATTCAGTATTTAGATGGACGGCCAGATGGCCTCACACTACAGGGCCCCCGGATCCGATCTGGAGGCGAGGGCCATGTGGTGAGTGAGGCCCTACAGGGGTGTAGTGAGGCCATCTGACTGTTCATTTGCGCGAAAGGTATATGTTCTTGCGAATAAATACTGAATTGAATCTAAGTCATCCATTGCCGAGACAAATGACCAGATGGTCTCACTACATCCCTGTAGTACCTCACCTCACTACAGGGGCCCGGGTCCAAGGGTTAATGTGATATCCATGCCCTTCTTCCCTTGGCACGTCCTTTGTGATCCTTTAACTGGTAAATACAAATTGTAACAGTTATATCGAATTACATTTGTTCTTAACATTTTACAAATAGCTGGAATATGTGCAAGGGCTATATTGCGAAAATAATTAATACACAGTATTTGAAATGCAGTTATTCGTGTTTGTATGATACCTGAATTACCAAGCTGGTTTCATCTGACCTATATATTATGTTTCATCAGGCTTTGGCTCGAGCAATACTGGGATCTTCTCTATGTGATCACCTCGTAGCACTTCGACAATCACCTGAGCATAAAGATGGTCAATTGTTTTACAACATAGCATTCTATTTAACCAGATTTCTTATGCAATAAGTTTTTAATCTCAATTTTGGCATTTTAAGAAACAATCTTTTGAGTCATGTCGAGAAGATACGAGGACATGCATACATGAAATGACATGTAACCGGCAGAATAAAGCATGTTGTTCCCTACGAACGTGCATGACCCAATACTGCCAAGGCATGCTAAGACACGGTGAGTGTGCAAGGCTAGGCACGTGTCAACCCACCGGCCAAAGAAAGCATGCCATGGCTGCTTAGCATGTGAATATGCAAGGCAAGACAAGCACGTTGAGGGCATGCATGCATGGCATTGCATGTGACCGGCCGAATAAAGCCTGGTCGTTGCATACAAACGGTGTAGGCCAACGTGCACGACGTTGACATGTCAAGACACGGTGAGATGGAAAGGATGGAACCACGTGGCATGTGATTGGCAAAACAAGGCATGTGCCATATAGTATGTGAATGTGCAAGGCAAAAGCTCGCATGTTGAGGACATGTACGACATGGCTTGTCGTGGGCCAAGGAAAGCATGCCGTTGCCCATACCGGAGCCTGGTTATGGTGAAGGGTTAGGAACTTCACAACAGACGCAAAAGAGGAAAAAAGGAAGCAATTTCATGCATTTGATAGCAGTCAGTTCAGTAGATATTGTGGTTAAGGCTATGTGGTTATCGTCATTTCATTTACTGAAGTACCACTACCACTGTGTTTATCGCAAACAAACTCGAAAAGAAGTAGATAGGGTAATGGAAAATGATCAGTAGCTGAAAAGGTAAATCAGCGCGTACCTTTTCACCCACTTTACACTGGTCAAGAATTCTGTACAAGTCACTCCCATTAGTTATCTTTTTTCCATTAACAGATGTTATAATATCCCCCAATATAAGTCTTCCATAAGCATCACGCTTAGTTGGGAGCAGGCCCTGCAGGGGTAAACAAAATTATTTTCATTCATACATAAATCACTTTACTTTCAGTTATATAAGAAAGAAAATCATAAAAATGGTGAAAACAGCGTACTGCTTTCCCAGCTGGACCGTTTGCAGGAGCATCCAAGACGAGCACCCCGCTAACTCCTAGTTGCTCCACTGACTGATCAGGTGCAAACTTGATTCCCAATATCGGTCTCGTGACTTTCCCGAACCTCACCAACTGGTCAACAATGCCACCTACCTATGAGAGTGTAAACAAATGTAGGTAAGTAGTTCATCCAACAGCAAGGGATAGAGAGAGCATTGGTTATTTCCTTACCAATTCCTTATGATGCCTTAATAAAGATCTATGCCTATAGAATCTTAGGGAGGAAAACGAGGTCCAAGTAATAACTCACAGTGTCAACTGGAATTGAAAAACCAACACCAGAGGATGCGCCAGAAGGAGAGTATATAGCAGTATTTATTCCGATAAGGTTTCCCGAACTATCTAGAAGTGGCCCACCGCTATTACCAGGGTTGATGGCAGCATCTGTCTGGATAACATCCTGGATTGGACGGCCAGTAGCAGCAGAACTGATTTCTCTTCTAAGACCACTTCAAAACAGTTAAAGACTGCTTTAGTAAGTTGCGAACATTGATAAACCAACGGGCCGATATATATCATAATCTGAGAATAGTATAATGTGTATCCATATCATGGCATGTTTGCAATAATACAGATGAGACTGAAATGGTAATTCTTTGGCCTTAAGTTTCCTAAATTTATCCTGATAAATTTAATAAATGCCTGCTTTTTTCTTTGTTAGTTGACTGCAAATTTTCCGACTTTCACTAGTCAAGTGTCATGTTGACATCAATCTCTACTTTGAAATGGCTCTGAAACGCCGAAAAAAGAATAAACTACAGGCACCAAAATCTTAGTAATAGTTATCATACGAATGGAAAGCCTTGTCCCTTTACTTGAGTCAAATTCTCTTCTTGAGAGAGGTCTACAACTACATGTATCCAGCTTCTTTTTAGCAGCATTTTTTTATTTTCTCCAGACTTTGTTCTGGATAGAAATGCAGTTACGTTTTATTACCATTTTGTTACCAAGACTGCACAAGTTCTCGCAAGACCAAATCCGAAAAGTTCACTAAAACTCCCAAACTCCAAACTGATTCAAGGAAACGTCGGATGTAATTAAACTATGCATGGGTTTAATTTACTGCACGATCAACATACCTGATGACGCCAGTAGTTAGTGTATGGTCAAGTCCAAACTGCAGAAGCATTCAGGTAGAAATCAAAATAAACAAACTGGTGTGACAACAAGATTCACCAATAAAAATACAAGTAAATAGATACTGTAATTTCTCTTAGTGGCTCAGAGGAAAGTTGAGAGGTAAAGACAGTTGAAGGTAAAGACGGAAATTACTAGACTACCAAGCATCACTCATCTCCATAATCCATCCTGACTTCATCTGGCAGTTAGAGAAGGCTATTTCTCAAGCAATAATTTTTTATTTTATTTATCAAAATGACATATACTAATTTACGCCTCTCAATTTACTTAAATTCATCATGTTCCCCACCGAGGGATTCTTAGCACCATATCGATAGCAAGTCCAAAAGTTAGTAAACTAAATGACCTAAGTACGATAAGCATTTGTGGAATATTCGCGGAGAAGTAGAAACAGAAGAAGAAAAGGGGGGAAAAAGCTGGGGACAATTTTGATTTGCATACTCACAGGGTTTCCAATGGCATATACTTTTTGGCCTACAAGCAAGTCAGCTGACACACCAATAGGTAGAGGTCTCAGTTTGTCTCTGGGTGCGTCAACACGCAACACGGCAACATCTTTATCTTGGTCGTATCCAACTACTTTTGCATCATAAGTTGTCTGGTCTGCAAGAGTGACCCTGAACAAACCCAATGCTAATTCAATACTAAATACATCTTTAGAAATCTAAGGTTCCGATAAGTAATCATTAGTTTTATTAAATGATTGAAGGAACATTTCAGATCAGATACAGGGTACCCCATCATAAAGTTTTGACATCTATAATCATAATGGAATTCATGCATCCCAGAAGACATAAATTTACAAGTATGTGAATGGCACCTAATAACTTAAAAGTGTAAAGCAAAGAAAAAGGTAAAATCAAGAAACAGGAATGAGGTGAAGATGCAGTTACAGACCAAACAATACAGTTCCCAGACATCCAATACCAGCTCAGCTCAACGAGACAAGGAGAAAGAAAACTGTAGCACATTTTTCTTCACAAAAAGCCATTAACCCTTCCCCCCAGCAGGCGTCTCCCCTCTTTCAATGTACATTTCTCACCCGTCCCAGGCATGTGGTGTCTTATTTTTAGATAATCAAAGTTTCACATGTCAATGTTGTGTCGGGTGTTTCGTGTCGGTGCTACTTTCAGTAAAACAAAATGTAGGGAAACTAAACTCTAGGTAACCACATCTTTTGCCTCCGACGGCTTGATCTTTAGGCAATCAGACATATCTTCGACTAAGTAACTTCTGATAGTGCTTCATAACAACCCATCACAATTCAGTGAAGAATTAATGATGCCTTAAAAAAATGCAGCACTGTTTCGATGTTAGCTGACATACGAAATTGGTCCAGAACTTAAAGCAACAAAAATAAAGGAATACTGAAGCAAATGCACCACATAAACGGAACACAAGTAACCTACTTGAGATCAGATGCACCGCGGATCACGTGATAATTTGTCACGATGTGACCAGCTTTGTCCCACACAAAACCTGATCCAGATCCTTGTGGTACCTCCAGCACATCCAATGTGAAAACATCCTGCCTAAAACAAACCCCATCACAGCAAATCAAGCTCACACGATCAGCACTACTTTTTCCCTAAGAATTACAGCAATGCTAAACAAAAGAGGATACAATATATTAAATTCCACCAATCATACCAATACATCACTGTCATCCTAAATTTACGATTTGTTTGGTTTGATGTGGATTTCTATTTACGATTCGTTTGGTTTGAATTTTACTGAAAAATTGAAAATTAAAGTAAGAGATTTTGTTATAGGTGGCTCGTGAAACTAGAGTACAAGATTGATCAGAAGTAGAAGATCTGGTTACTGGAATATTTCTATCTACACAACTACACTCCTTAACATAAGGAATTCAAAATGTCCGTGTTAAAATAGTTTCTTCCAATACATCATGATAAAGCTTTCAAACTCAATGTTGAAATCCATATGGTAAGCTGTCAAATCTATATTTGAGCTACTCTTGCAATAAAGAGGTCAATTCGTTTACTTGAAATCCGCAACATGCAAAAGGAGCCTAAATTCAGGCTAATTCAACATATGTGACCCAGTTTATAGAACCGTTGGAAAGAAACAAAAGATGTGGTGTGTAAGATTCAAGCTAATTTAACGCAATTTGAGTTAATATGCCTCTAAATGTAGAAGGGGTGTGTCGTGCTTAGAGTCTTATCTTCACAGCCGGATCCAAGCCTGAAGAAACGAGGAGGATTATAGCCTAACAGCTAGCATGTACGAAACACCGTCAGATCCTTGATGAACACGAATCCGTTCTTCCAAATTGAGAACATAAAAATGATCCTTAATGTGAAGGAGTCCAAATCACTCCAGTTGAGCACTTCTTTTCAAATCCATCACGGTAAATTTTCCAAACACTATGTCCAAATCCTAAGCCATCAAATCTACATTTTGTGATATTCTCATTGAATAACAATGTGAAGTCCATTCATTTGAAATCCACTTCTATCCAAACAATGCCATAATTTCCAAAATAGTGTTTGTATCGGTTTATGGAACAGTTGCAAGGAAGTTCTGCTTGATAGTATCAAAAGACAATGCAAGATGTTGAAGCAAATTCGGCCAAATTCAACAGAATTTGAGTTACTAACTTAAAAATTTAGAGCATAACTACAGTCGTAAACGTGAAGGAATTCAAAATACTCCTATTAAATACTTCTCTCAAATCCAGCATGATACAGCTTCCAAATTCCATGTGAAATCCATTAGTAACTCCTAAGCTATCGTTGGTAAATTTGAACTCTCCTCATGGAACAGCAATGTCATGCCCATCCAATCCGCATCCAGACGGAGCCTTCATTTCCGAAATGCCACATCGTAATCAATTTACGGAACTGTTCCGTGGAAATTATGACTAAGAAGAATGAAAAGGATAACGAAAGAAATGAAAAGTAAAACTTAGGCCAAATTCAGCACAATTTGAGGCTAATATTATCCTAGAATAGCAATTTCATGTCCTTCATTTGAATCTACATCTAAACGGAGCCTTAATTCATGAAATGCCTCATTTGAATCAATTTCCCGAACCGTTCCGCCGAAATTCTAACTTAAAAGGATCAGAATATAATGAAAGAACTACAAAAAAAAGTTAGGCCAAATTCAACACAATTTGAAGCTAAGAAGCATACCGAATGAAATGCCTCATTCCAATCAATTTCCGGAACTGTTCCGCGGAAATTCTAACTTAAAAGGATCAGAATATAATGAAAGAACTACCAAAACTAAAAGTCAGCGGAAATTCTAACTTAAAAGGATCATAATATAATGAAAGAACTACCAAAACTAAAAGATAGGCCAAATTCAACACAATTTGAAGCTAAGAAGCATACCGAGCAGCAAGATTGGTGATGTAGACAACGGACGGAGTGTTTGATTGAAAAAGACGAACCGTAGCGAGCTCATCGGACTGCAGTTTCCTCGGCGCACTGCCAACCAGAGCGGAAGCCGAATCGGCATCGGCAATGCAGAGAGTGAAAGACAAAGCAACGGAGGTGCAGAGGACGAACAAAGAATCCAAACCAACGCACGTACGCTGATGATGATGATGATCGGAGCAGGAGGAGTTGCGGAGGGAAGCGGAGACGAGAGAAGTGATCCGGCTATTGTTAGGGTTTCTGTAAAGGAAAAGAGATTTAGAGAGAGAGAACTTGGAGCGAGAAAGTGCGGAGGAAGACAGAGTTGGAGAGAAGTATGAAGATATGAGTGTATGTGCCATAGCCATTTCTGCTGAGGAAAGAGATTGGACTTCAGTTAGTTACCCTTATAACCACCACAAGATAAAAAAAGGGACCCCAGTTTCATCAGATTAATCCAAAACTTATTGACAAAAAGTTCTATTCCAATACCAACGATTTCGAATACATCCGTGTTCAAGTTTATATTTTAAAGCTATTTATAGTATGGATGAAATTAATTTGGTATGTTCAATTTTGACGTGTATGCCGGACTAAACCAATCTGTTGGGTGAATAAATATAAATTCTTTGACCTAAATAATTGGTGGACCAAAATTAGTTCAGACTGGTTCGGTCTGGTTGGATAATTCGGAGATTTCGGATTAGACTTAATTATTATTGAATTTCGGGAGCTTCAGTTTAGTTTTCTGCAATGCGTATATAATGCGAGCAAAATGTCATAGTATTGTTCGTTTTGTCCTCGAAACTACACCGGTTTAGCTTATCACGTAAATTGTTATCAAAATGCATTGTATCAAGTTTCGAGAATAAAATAAGCAAAACTATACTTGCATTATAAAGAACTGCACTACAATCTCCCTGAATCTATTATTATTTGGGTCTAGCATGAGTGGAGTTCAAAACACTTTTGCGCATCATGATAATGTTTGGACCATGGAAAAAAATAAAAAAAATAAAAAAAATTTATAAATCGGTTTGGTTCGGTCCAATTCTATGGCTAAAAACCTGAAACTCTTGAGTTCGATCTATATTGTTCACAAGTCGATACAATTTGGTCAATCGAGATCAATTTACTTAAAAAATAATGCTAGAAACACAAAATCATTCGGACACAAATGTGTTTGAAATTTTTAGATGTACGTAGAGTTTTTAATAATTCAAAAATCTCACGTACATCAATAATTCAGAACACAAATATGTCCGGATAATCTATGTACACAAATTTTACTAGTACTCTTTAGTGGGTTCACATCACCAACCATTGCCAATGGACAAGGGACCACCTCGTTGAAAAAGTTGTATGTAATCTATATGCACTTTAAAATATTACTTTCGAGCATGAGAAAGAAAGTTCTACATTCTGCCAGAATCGCAGCACATCATTGTGTAAGTAAAAATTGTAAAATTAAGTTAAATTGAAAATCGAATTGAACCGATGATTTGGTTCCATTTTCAACTTAATTAATTCGGTCAAGTTTAATTTATTTTAAAATATTTAGTACAGTTTCGATTTTATGATCTTGAACACCGAATCCAAATGAATTGGACCGAAACACTTGCAATAAGTATTTTATAAAAGAATTTAAATGTATTAATTATTAATTTACTACTAGATGAATAATTTTTATATTGTAGACACTTATTTTTTTATAACATTGAGCAAGCCAATTCATGGCCCCACTTCTTATTTGTATACTAAAAAAATAATTTTTTTTTGCAAAAACACTTTACACACATCACTTTTTTCTCAACACAAAACTATGTCGTTTTGAGTGATGTAAAAAAAATGATGTGCAAAAGTCATTTTTTCCCTAATCCTGATGCGTACTCACCTGAGCTGAGATGGCAAGGCTCGCACATATTTGTCGCGGAGAGGGGACGGCAACGGTCGGGGAAGGATCTAGCGCGTGGTCTTCCGACCCTACTCACAGGAAATAAAGAGGACTAGTGAATTGATGGTTTCAAATGAGGGGGGATCGCCGCGGGACCTACCGTAATCATGAGTCGTAGCGAGAGTGGGGCCACTACAATTGGATATTTCAAAAAAGTGATATGTGTTAAGTATACATCAAGACACTTGACACTAAAGTATATGCCTAGTGTGCCTATATATACTTAATACCCCATGTCAAGTCAGATTGTTGATTGACTAGCATTTGAACTGCCTAAGGAGACACTACATTTAGGGGCTAGAGAGAAAAACCTTCTACAGTCTTTCCTAGTTTACTCCCTAGAATTTGTCCCATCTGCCTACCTTTCTAGGCCCATTTCAGGGTTAGAGATAGTTGTCATTTCTTTTTCTCCTGGTGGTTGTTTCTTCCTTCACCCTTTTCACTTCTTCTCTTTCCTTTTAGCTAACTAGAGTTCGATGTTCTTGACCTTTCCAGCATATTTTCTTCGAATATTCTCACTTTGCAAAATTTATCCCCTACAAGATGATTAGTTT
Source organism: Arctostaphylos glauca (assembly GCA_019985065.2). NCBI lineage: Eukaryota > Viridiplantae > Streptophyta > Magnoliopsida > Ericales > Ericaceae > Arctostaphylos > Arctostaphylos glauca. The sequence continues at coordinate 29,252,234 of JAHSPW020000008.1, forward strand.
CTTTTTTTATATAATTAGTTTGAACAGTCTATGTGACACTCCTTATCGTGCCAGTTGCGAGGTCGTGTGTTTGGGAGAGTCTCAGCGGATAGCTATGCCAGTTGTGAGATAGAGCGTCAAGGAGAGTCTAGGTGGACGGTCAAATGAGTGGCCACATCGCTTGATGAATGCGAAAGTTCAATGCTAGATATGATAGATCGTGATCCTATCTTATAAAAGGCCTTTTTATAGCTGTGAGAGTATTAAAAACTCAATATAATGTTGTAATTAAGCGGGCTCGTCCCGCACCAATACAAAGACGAGTGATCTACTGAGAAATTCATATGGTTTAGTCAGCAAATTAAATAGTATTGTACAAAGAGAAAAATTCACAGAGTTTAAACGTAGTCAAAATAGATATTATTATACAAGAAGAGAACGGATTGTTACACTCGATCACAAGTTGTAGAAACATGACCCTGAACTTGGGCCCTTAAAAGTTCAAAGAAAAGAAGTGGACCCATCATTGGACAATGAAAAGGTCTAAAAAAAGCCTTAGCAAAAGGCATTTTCTACATAATTTTAAGTTCTTCATATGGACAAACCCAATAAAGAGAGCCTCATCTTTGCAAGGATGACCTGTAGCTCTAAGCATGTCCCTACAGCTTCCAATGCAGTACAGTTGCAACATCTTTTACCTACCAAATAGAGAAGACAAAATTACAGAAGAAAAGTTAGGGTTCGTAGATGCTTTAGTGAAGTAAAACGGGTGCAGTTTTTCCTTGAGTCTAATTTTGTTTACCCTCCGTCAGGTTGGATTACTTCGAGATTCTACTTCGATGATTAAAATTGTCTATTTTGTTTTGATTAATTTCTTTAATTATCACGAAAAAATCGAACTCAATCGGATACTAGAAAGTACTTGACCTAAAAATCTAATTTTTTTTAAACTTTAAAAAATAAAAATTTTGAAATTAAAAAGTAGATTTCTAGGTTAAGCACCTACTAATATCTGATTGAGGCTAATTTTTTTTTACTATAATTAGAGAATTAATCAGAACAAAATAGGCGATTTTGATCATCGAAGTGGAATTTCGCAGTGGTTCCACACGGCGATGGGTGAACAAAAACTGGACTCTTTTGCCTCTCTGAGTAATGCTAGGAGCACAACACATCCGAACACATCTGACCATTGGATATACGTGAACTCCTCAAATTATTAAGGGCTTCACGTACATCCAACGGCTCTAGACACATTTGATGTGTACGGATGTGTCTGCGTTTCTAGACTTTTTGTTGCCTCTATTTAAAGATGTTCAACGTTTAATTATATTTATATGAATTTGGAAAATTTCATAATATCTTTAAAAATGAACAAAATTACGTCATTTTTTCTCACTTTAGGACTCCGAAAAGTCCGAATTGGTAATCTTCATATATATATATATATATGCCTCATCAAGTGAAATACAAAATAATACAATTATAAAAAAAAGAGAGGATCACTGACGATAGTTTTGATGTGTGTTTTTCATACAGAGAAGGTGGGAGAAAGGCCAAAATCAAGCCCCCAGAGCTCGAAAGATCCCTTCACAAAATCGTAGTAACCGCCTTTCAACGCCAAGGTTTTCTTCACCAATCCCTCTCTCACAAACGGGTATGTCAACAGGTTTCCCAGCGATACGTTCACTGCTTCCTGCAGATCACATTTAAAACACACACACAGACACATGTTAATATAAACTTATTTAATAACAGTAAGAATGACAACGGGATAGATCGAGACCGATACAGATTTGACCCATTTCCGCCTCTTTCAATCCCCAAACTTGATATTCTCTTTCGTCTCCATCCCAAATGGGGATCGAGAATCCCGTCCCAATTGGGGAAATGGGGCGCTGCAGTGAGGTGAGTCACTACAGGAGTGTAGTGAGGTCATCCAGCCATTCATCTCAGTAACGGATGGTTCGGATTAAAATCAAAATATTTGCACGAATAAATATCTATTCTCGAAAATAAATACTTAATTGAATCTGAATCGTCTGCTATCGAGATGAATGGTCGTATGACTTTAATACACCCTTGTAGTGACTCAGCTCACTACGGGGTCCCTAGGTAGAATGGAGGTTACATGGACCTACCTCTACTCCGATCTTTGAACTTTGATAATTTTTGCTTCCAAATCACATTTAACATACATTATGATGAACTTATCAACGGTTAGGGATGGCAATGGGATAGATCGAGACGGATACAAATTTAACCATTTTCGTCTCTAATCTCTGAACTTGATAATCGCTTCCATCTTTGTTCCATTCTCTTAACAGGGAATCACCTCCATTCCCGCCCCAAACAGAGATCAAGAATTCCTGTCCCACCCCGTCTCAAAAAAATTTCAAGACCAACAAAAAAAAGAAATTTAATTTTTTTATTAATATATACATATATATATATATATATATATAGGAATCACCTCCGTCCCCGCCCCAAACAGAGATCGGAAATCTTTACCCGTTGAAAAATTTCAAGACAAAAAAATAAAGTACAATAATTAATTTTCAAATAAATTTCAAGTAAAAATAAAAAAATATGTGTGATGTGTAGTTGGATAAAAAATTATTTTTTTTGCACAAAAAAAACAGGACGAGTATCGGATTGGAAGTACATGGACCCGTCTATGCTCCTGTTCCCGAATTTTTATAATTTTACCTCCAAAATCAATCCGATTGCCATAAAAATTATCGAAACTCCAATCTAAACAAAGAGAGTACCGAACTGAACCGAATAGGACCAAACAGAATTATCATCCCAGTCAGGGTTCATCCCAAAATTATCTAAAAAATAATACATAAACAGTGTGCAGAATGTCAACTAACCTTTTCACAAGCAGTACATAATTCAGGGAATGATGCATCCCCATGTTCTGCTTTAACCTTGGCCTTAGCAGCTGAAGCAATTTTGACCCAATCCTCAATAAAATCACTGCATATTAATTTCAATTAGCCAAAAGGGGTAGAAAATTATGATTACATTGTCAAAACTATCAATCTAAGCTCTAAAAAAAATGTATTTGCCCTTTTGGGGCAAAATTGTCCGATAATGCTTGTAGTGGGTCGGTCCCGTTACCCGATAAGGGTAGGCCCGTGGGCAAAAAAAAATAGGCTGGTGAGGTCGGAGGCTCAACAGAATATACATGCCTCAACCCAAGATCGGATATCGGGTCGGGTCAGTAATTCAATCCATATGAAGAATCGAACCGTAAAACTTTGAAAGATCTAGGACTGACATCAGTATAGTGAGAATGATGTCAACTAAAGATCTCGAAGGGATCTTGAAATGATCACGAGAACATGCTTAGGTCAAAATTGATAATAAAAAGCATGTCACATAATCATAGCAAGACACATTCTAACTAAAGGGGTAGAAAGAAAAAGGAAGTGTTTGCCCATTGGGGAAAAAAATTGTCCAATAATGCTTATAGTGGGTTGAAATGATGGGTTCATGGTAGAAAAGAATTGGCCGAACTGAGATAGACTAGCGAGACTCCAACAAAAGATTCATAATTGGATACCGGGTCGAGTCGTGTCAAAAATCTAATCCAGATGGAATTTTCGAAAGATCTTGACAGATTTAAGGTTGAGATTAGTATAGTGAGGACAATGTTAGCTAAGGATCTTGAGGAAATTTTAAAAGAATCTTGAAATGAACTTGACAATAATATTCGAGAATGAATGCATTGCTTACGTGGAGGTGGTGCCGTCATATGGGAAGGACAGAAGCCCCTTTATCCCACCACAGGCGCTATGCCCAATTACCACAATATTCTCTACCTGTGGCAAAATTCACCACTATTCCCAGTTACTTTCCATATTCGCATAAAACAAAAAAATTTAAGAATATAAATTATTTGTATATATTCAGATATAAATGTATTTAAAACCGTCGGATATACGTGAGATCTTTCATAATTATGTGAGTTCTACATGCAATTGACGGTTCCAGACACATCTACATCTGAATGAGATTTGATCCGAATGTGTATGAATAATTTGTATTTCTAGACTTGTTCATTTGCTTACACATGTCTCGGTTCATTTGTTAAGAAAATTATTCCTGATAAAATTTTAATGAAGCGAAGTAAATGAATATATTTTTCTTAATGTATTCATTTAATTAAAAAAATGATGAAAAATTTATATCAATGTTATCAACTCTTAAAAAATCAGTTCAAATATGACATCCTCACTACACGACTTTAAATGGACCTATGCTAGCAGATGGTACGAATGCATAATTCCCATTTTAGTCGGACACTAACCATTGTGGCCCGTGATTACCGATTCAGAAGGAGCATGTCTACAAACACAACTCTCGTGTATAAATTTAAATACAAATGTGTCTAGAATCACCCGATGCACGTGGTGGGCTCTTTATTACTTTGTAGACCAAATGTGTATTAGCCAATTTCGAACGCATCTGTATATAAATCTATACACGGAACAGTAAGTGTTCACCTTGAGGTGAAGAACAGCGTACTCAACTGCTGCCCCAACTCCAGAGTACCTAACCTGTTGAACCAAACAGGGCAAAAACCCATTTCAATGAAATTCATAAATAATCCAGGTACAAATAAACACACACAGATATATAATTTTATTCTATCCGATCCGATCGCTCTGTTACCCATTTCATTTAGATTGAAATTTCAAGGATTTTTTAGGTAATCGTATTAGAGTTGGAGGCAAAAAATAGAAAAAAATTGGAAATAGAATCGGAGGCTGGTTCATATACCTTTGATCCAATCCTTGACCCATTTCCCATCCCGTTTTCTATACGACATACATGAATACATCTACTTTTATCCTTAAACCGTATGCTTGTAGAAATTGATTTTTGAAATTATTTTACAAAAATTATTATAAAAACTTAATTTTATCTTTATTTTTTGTATTGAAATTTTCTTTAGGCGGGATGGGGATACCCAATCTCCAGTCGAGAGATCGGGGATGTAAGTTGGAGGGATTATGCTCCGTTCGGAAAATAGGGTAATTTCGAAAAAAATATCATGTTTGGAGATCAAAGACAGAACTGATCAAATCCTTTCTCAATTTGTCTCGTTGCGATCCCAACGAATTATATATACTTTCGAGAAAATGGCACTAGAATTTAGTAGTACTACCTGATCATAAGCAGGGACCAGGTTAGCGACGTTGCGCACCACAAAAGCCTCCCCGGGTTGAAAATCCAACACATGCGACGGGCAGACCCGAGAATCCGAGCATGCAAACACCATAAACTGTGCATCGCATATTATACTTCATTAACACATAATTTATTTCAACCGATGTATAGTATTACGTGAATTGTCTATATTGAAATTTCACTTAGCGGGTGCCTCACACCGTTTGACGTGAAGACCCGCACACTAAATACGGGCAAATGCCCCATGCCTCGATACTTGCTATAGTGGAGAAGTGCCAATCATAGTAAATAAAAATAACGATCGAGTTTCCTGTCCCGTTTTTTCTTAAAAATGTGTGTCTTAAAAATTTCATGTCTACAATGAGAATAGTATCACAAAGACTTATTGTGTGGTAGAGATCGTTCCGAGAAAAGAAGTATAATTCGGATGGGAGATGTTGTAGTGCACTACGAACTACAGCAGTATACTGTAACATTTTGTCCACATTTGAAGCCGTTTAAATTTTTTTCAATTAATATAAATCTAATTAAGTTATAAACAGGTTTAAATAGATGAAAAATTATGTCGCTTTGCTGCATTACAGCATCTCCGAACTCTATAAATGCGGGGTACCCTCAATCGTCATTCGTGAATGTAGCATTTTCCATCAAACTTAATTTTAAGAGGAGAAAGTCTGTAAACACATATTATCGTGCATAGATACGAACAATTGTATTCGAAATTGTTCGATGCGAATTGGGTCTTCAAAATAATGAATGGTCCAACGTGAATCGGATAATTTCAAATACATTTGTGTTCGAATATGTGTGCAGAAGTTATGTTGGTAGACTTGCTCTTTCGGAAAAGGGGAGTAATGTTATACACGCAACTTTTCCTACATAGATCTGGGCACATCGTGTCTGAACCATTAGATGCACGTTTGTGAGCTCCACATGTACATAACGATTTCAAATAATATGTATCCAAATCTGGGCACAGACTTTTCCGGGGGAAAAAAAAATTTGTGTCATGGGGAAATGTTATAATAGATATTCATACTTTGGGGCTTTGGCCTTTGGAGAGTTCATCGTACAAAGCTGGATTTTTCCTGCAATTAGAATCTTTAATATTTTAGTAACAAATCATGTAAATATAAATAAAGATCTATTCGTAGCTGTCTAATACACGTGAACCCGACAAAACAATGAAAGCCTCGCACATAGGTTGGAAAAATGTTAAATGAGAAAATCGGCGTGCGTAGAGACTTCTACACACAATACAAATAAAAATATAGTCGGAGCCATTTAATGTACGTGAACGTGACAAAATAATGAAAAACTCAAACTAATTTAAAGGTATAAAATTTTCGGTACTAATATTACTATCTTTTCGGCCTTTTTTGTTGTAGATTGTAATTATATTCGCGTTAAATTTTTTAAATTAATCATTCGTCTAGATGAAAGGATTTTAAAATGCAAAAAATAAGCAACAGTCTCGAAAAATTCATTAACGACGAAAAAATTAAAAAATGACAATTTTTACTGGGTTTTTTTAGCGTAGACTTTTTTTTTTTAATTTCGGTTTATATTTTTAAACGAGGAAACACAAAAGATTTGATAAAAGTCATAAAAAATTTATAAAACATCAAATAATACCGGTTATTTTTAACAAAAGAAATAATTTTAGTCCGCCCAATTTTCTCACTCGTATTTCTCCCTCTTGAATTGAATGAACCCGGTTTTCACCCTCTCAACCGGGTCAAACCCCCCTTTGGTTTCGGGAGCGGTTTGCAGTTCGGCCGTTATCTGCTCAATCTTCGCGGCTGCAACTGGTCCAAGCTCATCCTTCTCACTGCTCAACAAACAAAAATTACATATTAACCCTTTATGAAATGGGAAACATCAAATTGATCCATCAAAAAGGGAATAATTGTTGTCTTAATTTATATGCAATTACCCAAAAAATCATCAATTGAAAATTAAAAACAAAAATCTATACCAGCAGGTACCAATTATCACCGAACCATCCAATATTGATCGATACGGTACGTGAATTGACGGGTACCGTTTTTAACCCCATACGATATGTAACTCCCGATACCAGCAGTACTGTACGCTATTCATAATGTTGGGCTAAACTATGTATGAGTTTAAATATTTTTTCTTCAAATACCAATTGGGTCGTATTAGAACAACCCAATGGCAAAAAATTTCAAGAGCCAACAAATGAGGAAGACTATAGTCCCGAAAAATTCTCAGAAAACATCTCTGAATTCAAAATTAATGGATAAAATTTACTTGATTTTAAAAATGCAACACAGTCAAGTGAATTTTATCAATCAAATTTTACTTCGAAAATATTTTCTGAAAAACTTTTCGAGAACCAAAGAATTTTCAACAAGCAAAGTCACCTGAGAAGTTTCTTGAGTCCAACAATGGCCTCCTCGTAGGAATCTTTCCCCATATCTTCTCTCTGCAAGATTACAATGTTTATATATATGTATCTGAATCTATATATGTATTTATAATAGAACAAATATAGTCAATATCATAGATTAAACAAACAATTTACAGATGCACAAACATGAACAAAAATAAAAATGCATATGTAGATGTGTTTGGAGTCGTTCAATTTGTCTTAATCCCACATCTTCCGTGTAAGATCTAGTTGCAATAGACGATTCTAAACATATTTGTATTTGAATCTATGTATATAGAATTCCCTCTCGTTTTACAATATATAGTGATGATTTTTGCACTCTTCTTATTTGTATTTTTACATCAAACTTTTGGGGTTGTTGCTCCGCGTGTTGTTCTCTTGGCGTGAAATCAGTTGGTTCCGTAAATAGCGATTATCATGAGCTCTTTCTTTTCAAAAGATCATCGTAACACGAAGTTGAGGAATTGAAAGATATTAGTAGTTCTCTCGGGAAAGTAATTTTGATTTTCAAAGGAGACGACTCTTGTTGTATTTTCCTAGCGTATGTTTTGTTTTTGTCTTTACTCACATGAAATTACACCGTTGCCCTTTCATTTGTTCAAGCTTCATATTCGGAAGGACATTATTATAAATTCACATGAATATTTGTTATAAAAAAAAAAGGAGAGTATTCAAATGTGTTAAATTTTAATATATTATTTAAGTAAATTAATATTTACAAAATAAACAACTCTGATCGTTAAAATAAAACTCAATGTGTATCGCACGTAAAGTGAGTAATGTTTATTTTTTATAACTGAGGTATCCGGCCGGCTTTGAAATTATTCTCAACCTAATATTGACTAGTTCTCGAAACCCTGAAGGTAACGACTGGGCGTAACTTTCAATGGCTCCAAATTAAATGGATAATTCTGATGAGATTCGACTCGTGAACTCGGAGGCAAACCTCCTAGTCTCTCTCCTTCTACAGGATTCATCTACATTCTTAGTAGATATGCGTTCACCGCAGCAAAGCTACATTGCATGCATGGGTGATACGTACATATATATACATACATACATATGCAGAGAGAGAGAGAGAGAGAGAGAGAGAGAGTGGCATTATACCAAAATAGGGGTGAGAACGGGGGAAGGGGAAGCGGAAGCGAAAACGGGTTCGTTCCGGATGAGAACAGGGGGAGGAGGAGAAGCTGAAGAGCTAAGCCTAGCTGTTACAACCGGAGAGCGTAATAAGGTGGCGGCAGGGGTGACTCTACGGTGGAGGAAAGAGGGTTGAGAAAGAGGAGAGAGAGAGGTGAGAGAGCAGCCGCTAATCGAAGCCGTCGACATTATCCCAACGTTATAGAGACTTAGGTGGCTTTATACCCTCATGTTCATACCCCTACATTGGATAATGAAAGGGAAAGCTCAAGAAACCACAGCTTCTTCTTCCCTTTGCCATCTAGATTAGGTTATTTTCTTCTTTATTTTTATTTTTATTTTTATTTTTATTTTTATTTTTATTTTTTTGTGAAGAAAGCTATAGCTAGGATATTTTATCACTTGATCAGTGCCGGTCCTGAGATTCTCGAGGACCGAAACGAACTCTTTAATTGAAGCTCTTTCGGGTTCATTTGGAATTATGTAATTATCGAATTATTGAATTACTGAATTATGTTGCCTCGAGTAGAACTTAATTTAACTTAACATGTTTGGAGTAAATTATAATTTATTGTGTATTTTGATCGTATTTAATACATGATTTTGTTTGATTCCGACAATATAATGATAGAAATACCCTTAATATATACCGAGTTTTATTCGTGGTGCATTTTGACAACCTTAGTGAGGGCAATTTTGTCTTTTCGACTATCCCTATATACTATCTATAGTAACAGCGTCTGCAAATAAGCCACATAACCTACTTATTATGAAACAAGTTAGTCTAAATGCACAATGTATTATTTATAAATAATCTAAAATGTCAATAATTACCTGATGTCAAATGCACCATTTATATATTTTGTATACAAAATATATGCAACACATCGTTTCATTAGTTGTAACGATGAATATAGCCATGTAGAATGATTAGATACATTGGAATAGTGCATGTTGTTACTTGTCAGCCAAGCCGTGATGCCAGTTAAGACGACGGGTGTTTGGAGAGAGTTTCCATAAACGTTTAGATGAATGATCAATGGTTCCACATCGGTTAGTGGATGCAAAGTTTAGTGCTATATATAATAGATCACGACACTAGCTACCTTGTACAAGATATTTTAAAACCGTGAAGACGCCAAAGTTCTGTGAAGTTAGCTCAATGAAATTTTAAAGTTAAACATGCTCGTGGTTCAGCAATACAAGGCAAAAGCAAGTCGTTTAGAAATTAAAATGTTTGAAATGTCCCAAGACCACCACCACCTTAATTTGGAAAGACTTTATATGGGTTTCATTTTACATTGAAAGAAGATCACAAAAGAAGACTATTACTTAAGAGAATCCACACTCACATAGCCTAATTTGGCCTAGGTTTTTTGGTTTATTTTTTTGCCCCTTTTAATTCACTATCCATTTAAGCTACTTTATTTCGGAATAAGCCCTGAGTTTTGAACTTTGAATGATGTGTTCATTGTGTAGTTAGACGAAGCAAAAAGATCGATATACCCTTTAACACTCCTATTAATTAGTCCAAATGTCATACACTTATAAGAACACTTTGGTCATTACAATTCCAAAGTTAAATAAAATACTTCATGAAATTTAATCAAAACACACTATAAATAATTTAGTCCAAACAACACCGACCAAATTAAGTTTTACTTCAGACATCAAAATTCAATAATAACCACCGTTCCAAATGGCTATATATCTAATATATTTGGTGGATTTGTGTGTCATGGCTAAATAATGATTGAGACAAAGCAATTCCCAAATATTGGGGCTCTTCTCGCTCTGCTCGTTTTTTCACTCAAAAAAAAATTGTTTAAATTTGTACTCACATTCAAACTTTCTCACTTTATATAGTATTTACATATAATAATAAGTTGTAACCCGGTAACGGATTTCTGTACTTCCGTGTATAGTACGAATACGGGCTATAGTTATATAGTAAGAGAGAGAGTGTCAAATCACTATGTGACGTTTGTCGAATGAGCACCCAATATTTTATGCATCCAATTAAAGTAGTTCTACAAACAGATTTAAGTGCACACGAATTTGAACACAAATGTACTTAGAACTGTTCGATGCAATTTGAATTATTATTATTTTGTACATGAATTCCACTTGTATTGAATAATTTCGAACATTTCTGTATTCGAATTTGCATCGCAGACTTTCTCCATCAATTATTTCTTCCCAACAAAAATGTTTAATTAATGGAGGAGGTGGGAGGTGGGAGGTGGGAAATAAATGAACAAAAATCAAAGGGTGCAGAAAGAAAGTGGAGATGATGGGTGATGGGGGGATGGATAATGGGGATAAGGTTCTATCTCAAAAACATGGTTCTAGAGGTGTACTGAGGAAGTAAATGGATCAGAATTTTTATCAGTCTTATCCCTTCTCATACCAGTAACAATTTCGTTTCTTTTTCTATTTTATTTTATTCCCTTTTATTTTGGATAAACTTATTTTTTCCCTTTTGATGCTAACTGATTTTTTTAAATAAAATTCAAATGAGTGTTTATCTAGATAATTTACAATTATATATTTGATGTGACTTCTTTTAACCATAAAAAAATTCTCACAAAATATAATGAAACAGAATTTATATAAAATATTTTTTTTAAATGAAATTCAAGACATTCTGGTTTGACCATCACACAACAGACTCGGGTTCGAAAACAGAGATCAAAGATGAAAAATAAAACAAAGCAAACTTAAAAAGACGGACCGTCTTTGGCTCAGCATTGTAATAAATAGGACTTTGGCACTATTTCGGAACGTCTTTCGGATTGATCCTTAAATAATGCGAAAGAGTAGTGGTATAGAGATGCTAAAAGTAAGGATAACTCTACAATAATGCTGTACGAATAAGAAAAAAAGAGAGCGTATATAAGATAAAAGAAAGAGTAAGTCTAGGAACACACTCGCTGTGCATAGATTCGGACACAGATATATCCGGAACTATTAGATACATGTGAGATCCTCTAAAAAATGTGTGCTCCACATGCGTATAATGATTCCGGACACAACTCTTTTTGGCGCACGAAAAAGTGTGTTCCTCGACTTTTTGTAAAAGAAAAGTGCTAAAATCATTTTTCATAAAAATGGTTACTACATGCACTCAAATAAGATAGTACTATCAAAGGTTAGAGTCTTTTAGTGAATGGCTTACTCCCAAGTAATTTGGGAGGTTAAAAGGTTCAAGTTTATAGTTGTACCCAGCAGGGGCGGACCCAGGATTTGAGCCTGGGGGTGTCACCATCAAAATAAATGAACAACTAAAAATTAAATTTGTATTCAATAACAAAAAAATATAGGTATTCAAAATTTAATGAACTAAATTGGGGAGAGTTTGACTGAACAAAGAGTATGGGGGTGTCACAGTTTTACACGATAAACTTAATTTACTCTTAAAATCTTAAAAAAAAAAAAAAAAATTTGGTTGAAGTGGAGCATGGGGGGGTGGCACGTGACCCCTCTCCCCCCTTGGTAGGTCCGCCCCTACTACCCAGGGCCAGTTCCAGGGTAAGCTCTGTAAGCTTCTTGGCTTGGACAATCTCCAAGCATGGGGTAGCAATTTTTTTTTATTTTTATAAATATAGAAAAAAATAATAGAAATTCATCGAAAAAATTATTATTAATACTAAGTAGGCAACCAAGCTAAGGTCGGACTTAGGCAATTCAAATATCGTGGTCAGCACTAGTTCTATGATTGACGGCTCCTCAACCCTTGCTCTCTCATGAAGCCTGACTATGATCCATTAGTCCTTGGTGGAGCAATAAAAACCCATAGTTGATTGGTTCATTACCAGACCCGTCGCGGGTCGAGAGTTATAGTCACACCCAGATCGAAGATTGTGCTGGTCGTTGAACACCACCGACCCCCCCCCCCCCCCCAAAAAAAAAAATATCTAGAGAGAAAAGAAAATGATGACTTTAAGTAATTTAGGAGGTTAAAAAAGTTTAAGGTTTGAGTCCTGCAATCAACAGCTCCTCAAACCTTATTCTCCCGCAAAGCCCGATGGGGGCAGTAGAAACCCATAGTTGATTGGTTCCTCACGAGACATGTCGCGGGTCTAGAGTTATGATTATTGTTATGATCGTACGCCCCCCTCCTCCACCCTTTACACCGAGGAAAAAAAATTGATAGCAGCGATCAAAATTGGTGACATATGGGAGCCATCGGATAAAAAATACGATAAAAACTCATAGCTGGTTAGTTCCTCACGAGACCTATCGCGGGTCTAGAGTTATGGTCATGCCTAAATCGAAGATTCTTATGGTTGTTCGTCCCCCCTCTTCCACCCTTTATACCCAAAAAAACAATAATATCAGTAATCAAAATTGGTGACATAAAGCAAGCCATCGGATAAAAAAACTTACCGGTGGCTCTTCAACAATGCTGGCATTGCAATTAAACAACCATTGAGAGGATACTTTTGTAGCATCTTTTGTCTCAGCTGAAACTGAATCACAATGGCTTTGCTCAGTGATATAGAAACCTATACGCATAGCGTAACCTCGATCGTCGTCCCACATTTTGACTCGTCGATTGAATCTGCACAGTTTATTTCGAGCTAGAGGTTAGGCTAGCATTAAATGAAAAAGCAAGGCCATGGAGAGAACTACTTTCATTCTGTCTCCCCCAATAAAGGTTGTGAGACAGATTCCCGATTAAATAAATATGCTCTTCTCTTTCAACCCGTGAAACTATTCCATCCCGAGAGACAACGCAAGAGAAGGCAGGGAGTTCTGATCAGTACTAGAAATCTTGGGATTTTATAAGTGAAGCTAATAATGAGGAATGTGAACATTGTTTTGCCATGTTGACATCTTCATGATTGTATGTTTGTCGAGTTGCATCCTTCAACCTAAATATGAGTGTAACAATAATATCAAGTTGACTATAGGATATAAAATATTATATATACCTCTTATATCTTGTATCTTGTCATGTTATGCCGTATTACCATATTTCTATTTTTTTTATTTATATTCTTTGACGTGAATTATCTTGAGCTATGCATACGTTGTCTTTACCTAATAGTCTCTTTTATTTTTAGTTTTAGTTTGGGTTTTTTTTTTCCATCCGGGATTCCAAGCAACAAGTAATTGTCATCTGAGTCAAGTGTTAACCTAATTGAAAATCAATCCCTCAATCGTCGTGATGGGTATATGCTTGCAATTCATTTAATCTTTGTGATTAATTTTTTTAAATTAGTAAATACTTTTTTTTTCGGATCAAGAAAAAATGTTAGCCTTCCATGGCTTTATCTATATAAGCCGCAGCTAAAGTTGCGAAAATAAGGACTTAAATAAGACTTTTAAATAATTCAACATGACAGATATATATAGGAACCACTAAATGTCCTAGAGAAATAAGAACAACAACTACTAATTCATCTCGAAATGATTGGAGGGTTCCAAACGCCTATGGTGACAGAACCTAACAAGATAACTACAACCCAAGAACCATATTCTTCCCCAATTTAAATTTTACTCGCATCTCGAATGAATTTAAGGACATATTCGAACAAATTTTAACCGCAAGTCAATGATTTGTGGGTTCCAAACACTTATATGAAGTGGATTTTGTTCACCCTAGGGTAAATATTACCCTCATTCTCATTATTATTCGTTGAGATACTCACATCCTTACCAAAAAATATATTACAGATGCGGGACCTACATTATCTCAACCGATAAGAGTGTGGATCAATAAAATTACACTCTAAAATCCAAAAATAAAAATGAAGAAATGCAAAAATGTGGCTCTCCAACACCTCCTAGATTAGAACATCTTTACTTTGAAGATGTCGACATACTTGTGTCATTATTTGGACATACCCTCCATCCATTACTTCTGTTACCATTGTCGAAGTTATGCTGTCCGAATAGCTAATCCATATTCTCGAAAGTCAAACAAAATGTCCCATAAAATGAGTACTTCTACAAAGGAAATTGACTTTCCTGCCCTTTTTTATTATAAACACCATGGGTTCGATCGGTTTTGAACCATATAATATCAAAATCGGTCAGTTCGGAATGAATATTTTACAAATTAATCCCGACCAAACTAATCAAAAGACCGACTGATTCAGGGTTGTCGATTCGATTCAACTTTTTTGGGATTTTCAGGTTGACCAAAATAAACCTAATTGGACCGCATGCAAAGAAAAAGGCTAAAACATAATTTCACCCATTAACTATTAAAAGGCTACATGATCAAGAACACCGACAAATAAAAAAATAGATTTCATAAAAATAAAAATAAAAAGTAAAAAGCTATCCTATCTATTGTAAAATTAATTTCTTATACTTACAATATGTTCAGTTTAATTGAGGAAAAAATTTCAAAGACCCGAAACTGAACCAAAAATAAAAAAAAATCTACATTATCAAATCGAAACTAACCAAATCTCGATTTTTTGGGTTAGTTCAATTTTTTCGAATTTCATTTCACCCCAAATAATTAATCTCTCTTGTCTTTTTGTACGTTAACTTTTAACATTATCCTTCTATCTGTAAACCCATTGACATATGTAAGGGTATAATCGCAAACTCACCTGGAAGAGAATAAGAGGGGTGAGGTTGTGGAAAACAGAATGTGAAAATCACCATGCTTCTGTAAGCCACATGTCTTATCTGGTAGACTTGGACTTCACTCGCTCAACACTCGTCCAAGACGTCCACTCCTAGGTGAGTGATAAGCTTAGAAGGCGTGCCCTAACAGCAGTAGTACCTGCGTGGTTCCAAGTGCCGTCACTAGAGAGATGGAAAGAGGTGCTTCTGAATCTTTTCCACTAAGGAGAATGACCCGTTGTCGAAGCTCCTACAAAGTATACATGACTCCAAGTAATGTCATGTCACCACTCGTCCGTCTACACCAACTTTCGTCGAGCTTCAACCAATGGCGTATGAAGCACGTTTTGTCCATCACTAACTCCTTTGCACACGGACATGGGGAGGCCCCTAATCGCAATATTCTTGCTCAACTCAACATGCATTTCAAAGTGCCGTGTCAGGGTGATGGCTAGAGAGCCCCTCTTAAGACCCCCAACAAATAAAGGGGTAAATACGGAAGTATCATAAATTCAAGAATGGGGGAGTCTGTTGTGCATTTCGCACAGCATGGCATGCTGTGCGGGCACTGCCCGAAAATTGTTTGGTCAACCTCCAACTGTTCGGACAGTGTTTTGCTCCCTAGTCCCAGAATTCATTTTAATAAATACACATTTCTCATCGAAGTAAGCAAGCATTTCGAGATTGTGTTGCATTTTTCGTACCAATCTGATCCTTAGGTGTAGCATTTCGAGCAGGAAGATACAGTTTAATCAAATGTGGTATTTTCCGGAAAACCAGAGAACTATCTCTAAAGAACTCAGTACAATAGCCCCGTAACTTCAGAGGAATCGGTCAGCTCAACCAGCTTTATTTCTACGGAAACTGGAAGAACATGGAACAGTAAGACTCTTAACGCAATAGGTTCTCAGAAGCAAAGAATCACAGTTTGCCTATGAATTCTGACCTTATATTAGTTATACTCCTCTTGCCTTGCACAAGTAGCCTAAAAAATTATGACAAACTTTGCCAATGAAGGTAAATCTTGACGCTTATTTTTCATCTACGAAGGTTCCACGCATTGAGCAACTTCGCAGATCGGTAGAATCACAGTTTGCCAATTTGGTCCCTCATCAATAATGCCTTGAAAGGTCCCGCGCATGGGTATCGTGACCTACCAGTAGTACACGATTTCATCCGCAAGCTACACAGATCTAAGGCGTGGAACCTTCGTATGGGTAGAATTGCAGTTTGCCAATTCTCTCCCCCGTCAATAATACCGTGAATGGTCCCGCACGTGGGTATCGTGATCTACTTCTACTAGTATACTATTTCATCAAATTTGAAAGCCAGGAGGGTGGTTTCACGTACTGGAACAACGACTCAGCCATATAGTTAGCATGCTCAACTATTTGGGGGCTAGTCTGATAGGACAGACAGAGAATGCAATACATCGAGCTGCTTTTGCCAGCATAAACCGCTCATTTTCCGTTAACGGCCTCTCAATCGCCTTTGTGATATTTGCATCCTGATAAATGCAGAGTAGAATAATTAGCAACTGTCACGATATTATGAATTTGACGGATACTGCAGAGAAGATGCTATTCCATTGAATATCCTAATTTATTTCCCACGAGTTGGTTCCAGTTTCCTGTTGGTATCATGTTGATATAGGATAGCAGCATTGGCATCAACATGGAATCGCCATTTGTCATCCAGATGAAAATCAATGGCATGACAGTGTTATCATTCGACAGCACAGTGGATGGAAATATTTATGTACGCTATATGTGGACGACATGATCGTGAAGTCCTGAAAACAAGGACATCTTTTGAATCTTCGAAGGGTATTTGAATGTTTAAGGAAATATCAAATGAAGCTTAACCCAGCAAAATGTGCTTTCAGAGTAAGCTCAAAGAAGTTGTTGGGATTTATTTTCAGCCAAAAAGGGGATAGAAATTGACCCATCAAAATCAAAGCTATTATTAACATGCTGCAACAATAAGAACAGAAGTTTGGAAAATGAATGAATGTACCTTCTTTACTTGTTGAACGGAAGGCCTCACACTGGCAATGTCACCGACCTCAATTAAGTTGTTAAGGTTCCCCCTTTCATCCCTTTCTGTGGGCGAAGCAGTTGAATGCTTCCATTGCCCATTAGTAATAAACTTGTAGTAGTACCTGAATAGGATCATTAAAAGGTCAACTTTTTTTTTTTTGATAACTCAAAGTGTTCGGGCCAACTTACGTGCACCTCAACTAAAATCTGGGAGACCAATTCTACCACCCCCTATTATAATGAACACAGGCCAACCAAAAGGAGGAGGAGGAGGAGGAGGGGGGGGGGAACAGAATGAGAATGTTGACGGTGAATCACAAGTCATATCGACACATGTAAGGTCAATTGACATTTCCAAATTAGATAAGCAGAGCGCAATTAGCAAGAAAATGTGATCACTACAGACCCGATCACTTGGCCCAACAAAAGCAAGACCTTGGAAACAGGACAAAAGAGAAACTTACTTCCCTTGTGAAAGTCTAACTTCAATTTCATATCTTGGGCCACCCTTGTGGACAGCCTTAATTGGTTCCTTCCAGTTTTCAGTGAAATCTCCAACCAAATATACTTCCTCCCCCTGCAGCCGAAAGATAGAATGAGATTATAGCACCATATAAACCGAGAAATCCATAAAGATTAAACCTAGATGTTGCAAAATCACATAGTTTTAAGAAAATATTCACATAGTTTTAAGAAATAAGATTCACATTTTAAGTGTCAAAAAATCTTACAACAGCAGTAACATAGGTTTAAGTTCTGACTTACTTCTTGACCATTCCACACAAAAGTCACAGCATGCGTTGGAGGTCCTTCATGTTTGCCCTTTTCCACCATTGCTATAAGATCCCATGTTGCCCAGGCAATTGCTGGTCTGCATTGAAATTTTCAGCACATGGCATTTTCAAGTTTCTTACAACGGAAATTGCAGCTAGGCAATATGAAGTATGCTTTTCCAGCTTAAGATTTGCGCCAAACGTGAAAATTCTATGATCGTAGGCAACAACCCACTTTAGAAAATTAAAAATAGCTTTTTGTCGACAATTTGTACATGTGCAGCATAGACCAATTAATGCACGAGACTCAAGTTTAGGTAGACGCCATAGAAACAGATATACCTTCCATCGAATCTAACAAGAGATATAGCTCCACAAAGAGCCTAGTACATTTAAAGTAGCATAGTGAAACTGAAGTGTAGGATTTGTGGCTTGCTCAGCTTCACATATAGGATTTTCAGCATGTGTACCCAGAACCAAAAAGACCATATGTAATGATATTAGTATGCCTACGTTATGAAGAAGTCATAGACAACTAGACAAAGTCGGATGCTAGTCATCAGTATTCCAAGAGCAATATTTCCAGGCATATGCTTACATATTATACTCCAGAAGCAAAGGGCATGTAAATTATGAACAAATACTCCTAATGGAATATGTCAATAGAGAAGTTGAGATTTGGATGTGAGATCAAATGACATGCATGGATAAAGCACTCATGGAGGAACCTGTCAGGCTTGCAAGAATGTAACCCTGTGACAAAATTGTAGGCAACATGAAGGGAGGTATCTGTCATCCAGTGAAGGTATGCAATCACACAAGCTGGGGATCGATCAAACCCAGTGGTGCAAGTGATGTAAACTCGGTGGTTCTTTTTCAATAAGCGTAAAAGGAGACCAACACAAAATGGCAGTTTCTTCCTCATATCAAATGAATCTAACTCCCTGCAAATGAAATCAAAACTAAATGTTACATGTCATCATTTCAGATGTGCATAGATGCTGGAACTCTAACTAAGAAAATTTTGGCATCACAGCATTGGTGAGCAATCTTTGAAAAGTTCCAACAAACATACTAGATATTTCTCAATACATAAGAGTTTATCTCACTGCTGAATAGGCAAAGTGCCATTCATATGTCCTTGATAAAAAAAAAGAGGGACGATTTTGAGAAGACTCAGGTTACAAAATCCAAATGAAAATTTGAGAAAATTACATTCTTTTTTGGGTGAATAGAAAATTACACTCTGGTTCCTTCTAGCACCAAGAATAAGTTCTACTTACTTTATAGTATAGTTAATCATAAGGATGTTAAACCCCTGGCATGACTCATTTATTGAATTTGAATTAATTCCCCAATTTTCTGCTTCAACACCACTCTGGAAATTCAGCACAGCAGTGACTCCCTGGCGCAGACAATCCATAACTGTTGTGAGCAAACAACTGGCAAGAAAATACTAGATTCTTCAAGGAGTGAAAATATGCAGATATTACCAAAACCAACACCAACTCCAATATTCTGAGTAAAGGCATATTTAAGGAATTAGAAGTCCTCCTACAATAGAATTCTGAACTGGTTTCAGAAACGTGACCCTAACTTTAATGATAGAAGTGTGTTAAACTAGCTTCTAGTTCTGACTAAATTTTCTCCTTAAGTTAAAGACATGTGACATCCATGAAAGGATAATGCTTATATGCTCCTCAAAAAACTTGCCCACTCAAATCAAAACATGCAAATTTTATGCCGCAAAACAGACACATGCTATGGTTTCCAAATATTTGTTGCCTAAGCTAGCTACTTATACAGCTATACGCAGAGACAAACTATACCTGTCTTAAATACAAGTGAACTTGCACCCGGCAGAGTGCACATTTAAACAAGAGGACACAGTAACAAACTATGGATTAAGCTGCAACTCAGTAAAAGATAAGGTACTAGATTTTTTGTAAAAATCCTAAGATAGCAGAGATGATTAATAGACTAGTAGTCACAATCAGGTCGAACCATTTGACACTCCTTTTAGTTTCCCAGAAAGCATAGTGAAAAAGTTTCATCATAACAACTCTTTCACGGTGCACAACTGCACATATATAACATTTGAGCCCTGCAACAAGGTACTGAATAGGAATAATTAAGTACATAGCAAGTTATAGGCTTACTAGAGAAGAGTTGAACCAAATGAACAATACTGGTAAAGAAAGGAAAAACTGCCCTCACCGCATTTGACAAAGTCTCTACATCAGCTTCATTTTGAAGACATGACCCCACATATATTTGCTCCGTAATCTAACAACAACAAAAAGAACTCACGGGATCATTAATGTGATTTTGAATGCTAGATAACCACTGTAAAAAAAAAGTTGACAACGATGCTATTTGCATCGCATTATCTAGATTGTCAACGGATTCTACAGCTAAGCTGAGACAATGTTTCAAAGTACCGATTACAATGTTTCCAAGTAAACCTTGAGTCATGTTCTCCCAATTCTTTGAAACCATGGCAAAAGAAATTTAGATGAAAAAACATACGAACCACTTTTAAGAACCAAAAGTAAAACCCATAACTGTGTGACCACAACTGAAGAACTATAAAAGATACAATCAGTATTAATCTAGTTTCTGTTACCATGTTCATTACACAAAAACACCCAATGCAAGTACATAGCAACAAAAAGACTCCATATCACACCTTACTATAACGCATACCAAGAGAGTGATTGTAATACAGCTCCCCTTTCGAGCGATCCAGTGCCTTAGTGTATTCGTCCAATGAGAAGTTCCCGTGGGCCCATTCAGCATCTCCAGAGTCTTCCGTGGAGAAAAAGGTTATAAGTTGGCTCAAGGGTGTAGCGACAGTGCTTTTTTGCACGTGTGCATTATCGTGTCCATTTTTATTATGCAACTTCCATCCTTGAGGCGTTAAAAACTTTGAAGAAAATACTACAAACCCAGAGTTTCCACTGCCCTCAGTAGAAGTTCGCAAGTTGGAAGCCAGTATAGTTTTATTCCAAGTGCAAACAGGAACACGACCTCTGTTAAACAAAATATCAAGATCACTCATAAGATACAACTGCTGAATAGGAAAAGGAGAGAAGGGTCTCTCGAGGACAAGGCTACAAGGTTCAGATTTCTCTTTCCTTATCTTCCTGCAGAACCAAAGAGAGAAAAAGTTAATTTCCTAAGCGAAGAAAGTCAGAAACTTAACTAAATGCAAACCTAGATGTGAAGGAAAAATCCAGAAAAAATAACATGCCTATATCCCACTTTCACCAGGGATGAACCTGATCTCCAAAAAGATCAAAAGTAGTCGTAGCAACTGATCTCTTCTTAGTACATTCCTCGTGGACCAACTATTTTCGCCTTAAAAATGGCAGTTCCTGCTCTTTCGAAAGCTATAGAAGCTAAAATTAAGTACAATTTGATTCGGTATATGCTGAACAAGAAAGAGATGGAGGAGCAGTGGGTTCAGAATACTCTGCAATTGAAACCCATTATGATTCAAACGGCTATAAGAAATCGATGATGAAATCAGGTACATCTCAAACTCTCTTTGTACTTAAACATCGAATGATATGTCACACTTAACTTGAAATTTATTTTTCTGTTCACGCATCAAAGAAATCATGAAATAAGTGTTTCGACATTTTGTGGTCTGCCGTTCCTTCGGATATAACAAGGGGCATTAGTCAACTAGTCTAACTTTGTCATTGAGCATATAAGGTCGCTTGAACTCTTTACCAGCAGACATTTACAGATGATACTGTGAATGCTCAACGCTTGGATGATTAGAAATTGAGATGTCTTAGAAGGTGCGAACCACCTGAACCTAATATAACAAGTAAACTCCGAAAATTACTGGACCTTAAAACAAGCACAAAAGAGCAAAGAGCAAACCATACTCTGTATCACCAAAGTCTTTGATCTCAACAAGCTTTCCATCGGACGATTCACTCGCCTTTTTCAACGTGTCACCCACCATAATTATCCTCGACTTCTCTGCATTCCCCTGTTTTATTACTGATTAAGTAACTACTACGATTCCCGTAGGCATATCATTGCAACTAAGAAACAAAATCAACTACCATTGCGCCATGAATAATTTAGAACACTTACCCCTTTCTGGAGCGAATGAACGAAGATCTTGCCATCGACCGAGAGAGCGAACCGAATACCGAGTGGCTTCTCGAGTGTAACCATATACTCATTCAGATTCATCTTCAACGATGAACCAGCCGAACTAGACATTGCCAAAACCCTAGAAATTCTCCGATTGAATCGATACTTCCGTCCATTAGTTAAACACAAATCTCTCCTCAAAAAAGAAGCTGAAACGACAGTATAACCTAATTTCTCCGCCAAGGAATAACAGTTTCCTAGAAATGGAGATTGGTCCAGAGCTCTGTAATTCGGTATTTGAAACGAGGACATTGAAGAAATCGAGCAAACACCGAAATTCGCTACTGATTAATGAGTGTGGGCAAATGAAATGCGGTTGAGTTTTTGTGAAGTGAAATCGAATGTAGATGTATACGCTTTTAGGGGATAGAGAGAGAGAGAGAGAGAGAGAGAGAGAGAGAGAATGTGAATATGCGTTTAGGAAGGGGGGAGAGAGAGAGAGAGAGAGAGAGAGAGGAGAGAGGAGAGAGCTGCTTCGCGGGAGTGTGGGTGACGGATGATTGAAGAAGAGAAGCCACAGAGAGACGGTAAGGCACCGGCGCCACGTGGACAAAGTGAGACCCACTTGCACTGTTGCACATGGATCTCGTGGCTTTGGGGGAAATATTATTCAATTTCTCTATCTAGAGTCCTAGACTAAATTATTATATACTATTTCGTATTTTAATTTTTTTTTTTTGTATTGATTATTTTTTCGTTTAATTTTTATGTGTAATGATGAGAAAAAATTTAAAATTTAAAGTTTAAAATTTAAAATTTAAAATTTAGAAATAAAATTACACAAATAAAAATAATTTAAAATAGACAAATATTTGTTTTTTTTTTTTGAACTTTTTAAAAATTTGATCTATATTTTTTTAACCGTAAATCCACTAAATAGCCGATGAGTTTTACTGTTTTAGACATGAATGAAGGGGGAAGAAAAGGAGATAAACCGTACAAGCAGGTCTCCCAGTATGCATCAGTTAAGGATGCTCAAAGATAGGGCTGCAGACGAGCCGAGCCGAGCCGAGCTTTGGAGTGCTCGAGCTCGGCTCGTTAACTAAACGAGCCAAAAAATCGAGCTCGAGCTCGGCTTGTTTGTAAACAAGCCGAGCCGAGCCGAGTTGCACGAAACTCATTTACTTAAACGAGCCTCTTTAAACGAGCCGAACATCTAAAACGGGCCGAGTTTTTACGAACCGAGCCGAGCTTTCGAGACTTGAGCTCGTCTCGTTTACGAAACGAGCCTAAAATTCGAGCTCGAGCTCGGCTTGTTAACTGAACGAGCCGAGCCAAACCGAACCCTTATCGAGCCGAGCCGAGCCGAGCCGAGCTCACGAACAGCTCGGTTCGTTTGCAGCCCTACTCAAAGATTGTAGCCACTTTCATAATTGCTTTCCTTCACCGCAAGAATGGTCGGGAAATTCCTAAACTGGTCCCTCACCCAATCAGGATTTGCGGTTGGTCTGTCCTCGCGACCCAAAAATTGGGCCTGTTTTAAAACTCTCAACCCACGTCCTCTACAGATGTAGGCCTATGATGGACACAAAATGGGCTAATGTTAGGCCCAACAATAATGGATCGTGCTCCACGTTAGCCCGGCCCACACTCGTCAGGTCCCGTTTAGCCACCAAGCTATAGGTGATAATTCTCATCTGTGTAGATGTACTTAAAATGTTCCTAAAATTAGGTAGCCCTATTCAAGTTCATCTTTGCCTTGCAGTCTTTTGTTTGAGCCTGCAGAATATGATGATAATTTTTTTCTTTTAATTTTTGACTGACATTATATCTGAGCGATCGTCCGTTCATGGAATATGGTGCGGGAGTTCTTTGCATCCATAAAGGAGGAGATGAGATCAAAACCCAATAGCGTACATATATGATAGCATATCTAGTAGTAGGAGAAGCAGTTCGAGATCAATAACTAGCATCGGTGTTTGATCCTGGAACTCATTTTTTATATGCTTTGAAGCTTTGTTTCTCATACAGTATGAGCAAATAGAGCACGAGGGTCGCGACTAGGTTGAGAGAAAGATTGTCATTGTGTTTTCATGTTTTCTTATTTTGTCTTGGTTGGTTTTGTATGTTTTTTATTGTGTTTTCATGTTTTTATATTTGAATAAAGACGTGTTTAGAATTCTCGATGCGTATAAATTTCATGCGTATTGTGTAAAAACCTACGTGTATCAGACGGTTCTGAAGACATCTGTGTCTTAAACATGTGTCCGTATCATTTACAAGTGTAAGTAAAAAATTGATAAACCAAACCCAACGAAACCAAAAAATTGGACTGAATTGATGATTTAGTATGATTTTTTAGTTAGTCCAGTCCAGTCCGATTATTTGATGTCTTGACAAACTTATGTTTCGATTTTCAATTTTTGTGCCCTAAACATCGTAACGGACTAAACCAAAGCAGAATAAAACAAAATCCATTTTTTTTTGGTAATTAGTAGTTTTTTTAAATTTGTAATTTTTTTATTTTTTATAATATGTATTATTTTACATTGGGCTTGGTTACTTGATAGCCCAAATGACTAATTGTAAATCAAAAAGCATTTTTTTTTTTATTTTTCAACATGGGGCTTGGTATAATCGAACTGATAAATAGAACAAAATCAAACCGAAACCTAAAAACTAAACTAACCATACTGACATAGTTAGTTTGATTTTGATCTGGAAAATCTCAAACCAAAATTTTTTATTCGATTTAACTTTCTCTTATTAACCGAATTGAATCGGTTATACCCAGAGTATCATTGGTCATAAAATTTGATGATACACATGTGAGGGAAAAAAGTATACGAAATTAGAAAAAACTTGCAAGCTAAGAAAATCTGGTAGCAAAAATCATGGACGAGGTTGAATTTATACACTCGTGAGGGACCTTTAAGTTGCGAATTATGAATGACTTCCATAAATTAGATTCATTAATAAGGAACTTTCCAGTGATCCTCTGATTATTCCAATTCATTCCAACCTTTGAAATTTCCAATAATTCATACCAGAATAGTTTCTTTTGGTTTTGATTTGAAAAATTTTAACCCGATCTGATTTTTTCCTCCGAACTAGACCAATCATACTTCTAAAAAAAAATTCCAATGATCCTTCGATTATCCCAATTCATTCACCAACCTTTGAAATTCCCAGCAAATCATGCCAAAATTGTTTATTTTGGTTTCGATTTGAAAAAATTTTAAACCAAAATTTTAATTCGGTCCATATTTTTTCTCCAAACTGAACCAAACGAGACCAATCGACAATCGTACTCCTAGTATCATTGGTCATGAAATTTGATGATTAATACAAACTATTATAGACCATGCGTTGTTCCCCTCCAAACTTAGACTGCACTTAAATGTCCACACCTTACCTGTCAAATAAGGTCACATGTATCATCAATGCCACGACAGCTCCTCTCTTTCACAAAATTACTCTTTAAGTTTTATAAAAATTATGAAATTTCACGATCGTGCAATTAATATGAGTGCGAAATGGATATTTCCACCACAATATTATTCCTTTCAAAATAAGAAAGCCTATTGACACATATACTATTTAAGTGTATTTACTATAGATAATATATAAAATAACAAGAATTTTACAGATATCGAACGATTTTGAATAAAAAAAATACTTAAATCTGCGTGTATAAAATAATAAAGTCTTTCAATATTTATGTTGTACGACTTTTTATCTCATGAAACTAAATTGATTATCCACTTTACCCTAGTGGGATATAATTTATTTTGTGTTTTTTATACTCCATAAGACTTTATTGCTTATCCAAATTATTCTCAAAATTCAAACAAATTTGACACATATTATTGTAAATATCATATTTACAAGTGTTTCTAATTTTAAAAATGATAATTTGTATTCATTCAAGAATTTTTTTAAAATTTTATTTTGTTACTTGTAAATATCATATTTTTGTTTATAGTGAGTCTAACCTACTATTCGTTGCATCACAATACAAACAGATTCAGGTTGGATTCAGCATGAGCCAGACCAAAGACTTACACCTTTCGCTCATCATGGTTCTTGTTCTCGGTCCAATTTGTCCCAATGTCAGATCAAACCGAAAGTTCCACAAGATCCACATGTCGTGCAACCAACTCACCTTAAAGAGCACGACCAGTGTGCGGGTCAGACCGAAAGAAGAGTAATTGGCATGATCACAGTACAGCTCAACTTTTGTGGCTCTATGTACGCGTGCTCAAGTGACTTGAAAAGGGGGAAGGGCCGGGTGGATTACCTTTTGGAGCTAAGTCGAAGATCTCGGTGGTCTTGTGAGTGGTTGATAAACTCCAATTGCAGTTTTCTTTATGAAGTCCCATAGCTGTGAGGCTTAACAGAAAAAGAAAACGGTTGATACTTCCACTAGTTGGGTAGAAGGTGACGCCCCTAATGAATCGACTATGAAGGTGGCTGTTAGCTACATCAGCGCAAAAATTCCTTCATCGTTATTGCCCTGGCAGACTTCAGGAGAAGTGGACTAAGACTTGGAGAGAGAGACTCAGAGAGGGAAATTCCGCTCATTCCGGCGGGTACTCCTAGTCCCTTAACTTATTCGTGGAAAGAGGCAGATGGGAAGAGGTATTGGGGCAGATAACGAAGATTTAGGCGGGCCTGGACACCACTAGAGGATTGTGTAAAATAAGAGTAGTACCAAAGGCAGCACCTTCTGCTTTAATAAAAAAAAATGGAAAATTGGCTATGGAGATTTCATGCGGTCAGAAATTAATACAGACACAAAGGGCTTCGACAGGAAAGTCGTTTCGATCCAATCCATTCTTGGGGGCACCAGGTGGCTCGGCACGGCTACATAGAGTCTGACTCAGCACTCGATGCGTCATGCATGACGTCGAAAGTGGAGAAGATTATTTATGATGTCATGGTGCAATATACCTAACACGTGTACTTGTTGCGCACGTACTAGTCGTCTATATAAAAGTAACTGAAGCACTTTATGCAAAGTATGCTCCCTCACACTACTCTCAAGTGCTTTCAGTTATAACTACCTTCTCTACCAACTAACTTAAGTATCGAAGCATCTTCCAACTGCCTTCGACTAGGGGCAGAGCTAGAATTTAATATTAGAGGCGGCACCATTAATAACAAAATTATAATATTCAACATTAAAAAAATACATGTGTTACAACGATAATTATTCTTTACTAACTAAAAATAAACATTCAAATATTTTGTGTAAATTTCATTCAACTAGAAATAAAATAAAACAATAAAAAATCAAAAAGAAAATCGATTTCTTTTAAATTTTGAAAATCACCCAAGATTGATTCTAAATTAAGTCTCAAAGTAATTTTTCTTTTAACGTAGATAAGCGACAAGTCAAGCTAAGAGTAATTAGCTCTATTGATTGTTCATTAAAATGATCATTTAGCTCTTGTAATTATTAGGAATCAATTGCAGCATAAAGATATTTACTCGTAATACTGCTCAATTAGAAATTCATCTTAATCGTGACGAGCTTGATCTCGTCTACAAACATACTGGGCGCAAGTAGGTTACGATGGGTCGATGGGGATGGCCTATGTATATTATGTTTTAGGTTTTAGAATAATATTCCTAATAAGTTTTTGAATATTACAATTAAAAAAACTAAATTGAGTAAATTGGGGCCTAGGAGTGGCATGTGCCACCTCTCCCCTCTCAATGGCTCTGCCACTGCCTTCGACGATACAATTTTAAGTAATTATTACTTTTACAGTTCAGAATAAGAAAATTCAAGACGAATAATTCAGAGAAGGTTCCTTCAGATTGAGTAGTCCACATTGTCACTTCAAGTGGGGAAAGAGGATGATGTCTCACCACCAAGAAAAAGTTGGGAGAAAAAGTTTCCCATTGAAACAAAAAGAAGATTTGCTTCCAAAGAAACAAGATTTAAAGTGAAAGCTTCACACACTTAATTTCCTCTTTTCACATTTAATAATTTCCACATTTCAATTATTTCGAAAGACATATATCAAGTGCGTTTGGACACAACAGGATGGAACCTCTACAAACCCTTTTGGAGCTTTAAAAAAAAATCTACAAGTACAATCTTTCATACACATATTCAGATATAAATATATTCGAAATCGTCCAAATGCACGTAGGCCTATATTGTTTTAAAAAATTTCACGTGTATCGAACGATTCTAAACACATTCAGATCTGTGTATAAATGTTGTGTTTAGAGACTTATTGTTTGGAGCTTCCAAGATCTAAAATAACAAAGTCTAGTAATTGTGACCTCATATCTTTATACATATATCTTACAACCTTAAAAGTGTGTATTTTAGTAGAATAATTTACTACTTCCACCATAGATTTTATTCTCTACCTTTTAAAAATTCTTTTCAATAAGAAATTGGAAAGCGTAATATTTGCCGACACAATATTCATCACATAACTTTTTGCTTAATCTTCCAATTTTGTATCCAATCCATTTTTCTTCTTCTTCTTTTGACAGAAAATAATTTAGGCCTAAAATTAATCAGTATTAATGACACTATTTTTTATTATTTATTCTCAAAATTTTGAAGTTCACATTAAATTTTTTGAATTAATAATTCATTTGGAAGGAAAAATCTAGAAAGTAAAAAATGTATAAGTAAAAACCTAAAAAAGTTTACTAAACACAAAAAAATTAAATTTTTTTTTACATTTTTAGTATATTTAGTGTCGTCTTATTTAGATTTTTTTAAATTTTGATCTATATTTTTATACTTTTAATTTTGTTGGACTTGTCAAGACGAATAAGGACACGTAATAACTTTAACAGATTTAATAACAAAATATAAAAGCTATATGTATGGAATCTTATGAAAACTTATTTAATCCAAACTATACTTTCTTAAATGATACATTAATTTAATCCAAACTATATGGAAACTCATTTATTCATTTTGTCTATTCTACCTTTGCCAAGTGCAGCAATTAATTTATCTTGGTGAAAAATAGCAATTAATAGGGGCCCAAACATTATACCAATAATTCCATTTAGTTGAAGTGTCCAATATCAAAATAAGAAACAAGTCTCTTTCTAAAAAGCTCATTCATACATCATTAGGGTGAAATCAATTCGGGTTTAATTAGTTTTTTAACATGAAATGCAGAACCGATTGATTTTAGGTAAAAAAAAAAAAAAAACGTACTGATCATTCCGATATTTTTTAAAAGGAATTTATATCGATTCAGGTTGGAGCTGTTCGGTCGGGATAATAAGGTTTGCCGACATCCATATATGAGAATTTTGATCATTAGATCTTAATAAAATTGTACGGCTAAGATTTATCTCATCCTATAAAATTAATTTTCTAATATTATGTATTATAAATTCAGTTTGATTCAATCAGTTAGAACAAAAAATAAAAAAACTCGAAACCAAATTGAAAAACTAAGACTCCTACTCTAAACGGCCGGACCATGATTTTTTCAATCGATTCAATTTTTTCGATAATCCCTACACCTAGAGACCCAGATTTCAACTCTGGGTGTAAGGATTATAAAAAAAATTGAATTGTCTATTTTATTTTGATGATCATTTCGAGATTTTATTTTGATAATCAAAATCGTCTATTTTATTCTGGTTAGTTTTCTAGTTGTCACGAAAAAAATCAGTTCAACCGAATAGCAGTAACTATTTTATCTAAAAATATAATTTTTAAGTTTTAAAAATTAAAAATTAAAAATTTTGAAGTAAAAATTTTAGATTTTTAGATCAAATATTTACCAATATCTGATTAAGTTTAATTTTTTATGATAACCAAAGAAGTAAATCATAATAAAATAAACGGTTTCGATTCTCAAAGTGGGATCTCAAAGTACTCTCAAACGATGGAGGTTGAACAAACTTTGTCACCATCTAACATTTCATCTAAATATACAGCCACATACAAGATAAAAACACACTTTTCTTGATAGCTTTCGCAATGGCTTCAATTGATTCATACCTCATTTTCTTACATTAAAAACTCATCTGCTCCCATTTTTTCAGGATTTGCAAATATAAATAAAAAATAAAAAAAGGATTACATACAGATAAATGAACAAAATATAGGATATATAGGTCTAAGATGAGAGTATTTTTTAACGGAAAAACAAAAGGAGTTGTATCTAACAGAGCAAAAAGAGAGTAGCATTTCTAGAACGGCGGGAAGGCCTTCCCGGCACCTACACCGTTGACGCGCGAGAAGAACCCTACGAGGTCTTGCCTGTACGGAAGGTACGATTTCCTCTTATCTACTTCCATCGAAGCTCGATTCTTTACGTAAAATACCTCGTGAGCAGACGCCGCCTTATTGTTGCCGCCGGTGACTCTTTTGGCCCACAAATTTCCGTCGGAGTTTCGCCGTTGCTTCGGATTCTCAACTGAGACGCCGGCGACTCCCTTGGCCATCAAGTTTCCGTCGGTGTTCCGCTTTTGCTTCGAACTCTCAACTGCCGACGCCGCCTTCTCGCTGACGCCGGCGACTCCCTTGGCTTTCAAATTTCCATTGGAGTTTCGCGTTTGCTTCGAATTCTCAACTGCCGGAGCCGTCTTCTCGCTTCCGCCGGCGACTCCCTTGGCCCTAAACATTCCGTCGGAGTTTCGCCTTTGCTTCGAATTCTCAACTGCCTCGACTCTCCCAACCTTTGGCTCTTTGTTCTCCGGAGTCAAAAACAGGAAAGAGTCCTTCCCTTCACTGTTGCTTCGGCGGAGTAATAAATCTCGAAAATTCCACCTCTTCGACGCGGATCCAGTCGAATTGCTCTTCTTGCATCTACCAGGCGCGGCTTGCACAGCACTCGGCCTCCAGACGCAGTACGTTCCCTCCGGTACACGATCCAATTCGTCCTCTTCCGACGACGACGACGACGAAGGATCACGTTCTTCACGTTCCTCCTCAAACAACTTCTTCAACGGAACTTTGATAGTCGAAAAATCAGTCTTATCATCCTCAAGACCCCGATCTTCGGGAAATAGAACATCACGATTGAATACAGGGAAAATCTCACGAAATTCACAACCTCCGCACGAGATCTCACCTTCTGTAATTTCAGTATCGCGGCGTACAAAAGCAAATTCGAAACCGTCGTCGGCGTCCGCCGCACGAGATCTCTCGTCGGTAACTTTGGCGGCGATTTGTCCCCATCGATCGGACGAGTAGCTGCTGAAGCTAGGACAGAAGGATACAGCTTCAGTGCCCTTCGTATCCAGCCGCTCCGGCTTTCCGTCTGCTTCCATCTATGTACCGTAGCAGATGTCTGAGAGAGAGAATGCACCTTTCAGATTTGTAGAGAGAGAAACAGAGCGGGGAAGGAAATGCGGATTTTATGCTAAATTGTTCTTGGAAAGCTCTTATATAGTACTGGTGTAGGTGCACCATGCGTCTTGGGTGGAGCCCGCTTTTGATTTTTATAGACGGTTCAAATTACTTCTAATATGTTTCATACCATTTAATTCAAGGGTAAATTACACTAACCTCCCTTGAAATTTCTAACAAATACAATATCCCTAAGGTTTCTTATACCGTTAAAATCAATCAAAACATCTTTAGTTAAGCTATTAAAATTTGAAATTTGAAATTATTTTTGAAAAGATAAATTATAACATAATTTCTATCACGTTCGAAATAACTCGTGTTGAATTTTTTAGATTTTTTTGAATTCGTAATTCAAACAAATCTCAAAATTATGTCTCAATTTTGACTTTACAAAAATCTTAAAAATTCAATATAAACTATTTCGAACGTGATAGAAATTATATTATAGTTTATTTGTCATAAAATTCAAATTTGAAGTTTTAATAGTTTAACTGACGATATTTAACTGATTTTAACGATAAATAAGATAAGAACATAATAATTTAAAAAGCAAAAGAGGTTGTAGTAATTTTAGAAACTTCGGATGGAGCATTGTATTTGTTAGAAACCTTAGGGAAGGTCAATGTAACTCTTATTTCAAATGGTTTTAAAAAAAGGTTGGACTTATTAGATTTATTATAAACCATGAATAAATATTATGGATGAATCTATGTCCTCTGACATGTTTACCCTTAGGCTAAGTTTGAAATAAACTAAAAGAAAAGTTAAGGGTATAACTGTTAAAATATATAAATGTGCTTTGCCCCCTAATTACAGGTGAAGGTATTATCGAAAAAGTCAAAATAATTGAATAAATTGCGATTTAGTCGGTTTAGAGCAATGTCGATCGCTTTTGGTTTAATTTTACATATTTTTTGTGTTTTCATATATAATACGAGTACTGTACTTGTTATAGAAATATCATACTAATTGAATGAAAATTTTCATGCTTATGTGGATTCATGTTTTCCCACAACTCATATCATATTCACACCTGATGAAACAAAAGTCTAGTAACGTAGATATTTCGGACATAGATGTGTCTGAAATTATTAGATTCATAAATTATTAAGAACCTCATGTGTATTTAACGATTCTGAATTCATCTGTGTGCGGAATATTTGTGTTCCTAGCATTAATCCCTCATGCAATTAATTGCACTTTCTTATGCAAATGTTAGGTTTATGTGCATTGTGAAGGAGTTGTGTTTGGTCAAAGCTAACAAAAAGGGGGACCGAATTTGGTAAGAGATAACTAAGGGGGAAAATGGATATAATTCTTTCTATGTCTATTTCAAAATAATCTTCCCTTTTTAAAACCAAATTTGTTACTATATTTCATTACTCATACAGTAAGATATTATGTTTGTGAGCTATTTTTTTAGATTTTGTACTGTGGCACCCCCGCAAAACTGTAGTGTGAGATCGGGCATCTAGGAGAGAGTCTCAGTTAATATCCGGATGGGTGTTAAGTGTTTCACATCGCTTGTTGAATGCAAAAGTTGAGTTATATATATAATCGATCATGATCATATATTGTATAAAAAATTAAAAGCTACGAGGGTGTTAAAATTTAATAAAACTTTCCAGTTAAACATGTCAGTCCTACAATAATACAAGAATAAGCGACTACTGAGAAGTTCATGAAATTTGGATAGTCAAATGGATTATATTTTACAAGATAGGAGCAATTATAAATCTGTGAAAATATATAGTTTGTATATGCAGAATAGAATATTTTATATTATAATATTATTTAAAATATAATTAGAATAATAGATTTTGATATGTGTTTTTTTGACCATGTTGCCCTTATGTAAATTTTGTTAATTAAATTCATTATCACTATGTGGAACCCCTTTATGATAATTCTTTTACACCTAACTTTTTGTAAAACTTGCTAATTTAGTTCTTCTATATTCATTGTACTTCACACACGTGTGTGCGCGTGTAGGTCCTATATTTGGAGGTCCACAAGTTAGGTCAAATGACATATCAAATCATAAAGTTTAAAATAATAACCTAGCAATGTGCCCATATAACTTATGGCAATGGATATTACTTGCTTGCATAAAATTTTAGTGGTAAATTCTTGTTTTGGTTTGTAGGTTATAATTCGTGAATACAAAATGAGAATTTCAAAAACTCTTCTACTCGAAAATAAAAATTGAGAAATGGGAAGAAAATTCCTAAACACCCCTAGATATAGTGAAATATTACCCCCCAAGAAACATAATATACATGTTGGAATTCGTAAAATGGTTTGGTAAATGAATTTGGGACATCAGAGGGTCTCACGAGCCAACCGAAAAGACTCTCTCATCCATGACAGTCATTGATGATATACAACTCAAAGGATTTTGCTAGTAGCTATTCATGGTCTGCAATTCAAAGATCTCAATTGTTTAGGATTTGAAAATTTTCTCCATGTGCATGTAATTACGTTCAATATTCCATTCCACATTTTTTGAAACATTGGAATTTCATGCTCAATCTCTATATTCCAAGTTTCGTGTTCTTGGGTGTTGGAGGGATATGCAAAAGCTCAGCTCGGCAGACAGTTGAATGTTGGTGTTCAATCGGCTAAGTTAGTCGTTTTATTCTAGGAGACAGATATCGCTGCAACCTCCGATATCCATGGTTAGACGACGAATATGTTTTAAATGGACTGTAATATTTTACATGACTCGGTTTGATTTTTACGTTTTAAAATTTTTCTATATTTTTTCATTTCTTATTACGTTTTGTAATTACCTTATGATTAACGAAAGTTGATTTCTGGTGTCTGAGCATTTTTTTACTACAATACATACGTAGTACCCCTTAAACCTTTGAATCCAAAACTTATCGTCGTTAAATAGCATATATGCCTAATGGAAGCTACGAGTAGATAGCCTAACCTTGCTGAAAGATACGAGGATTTCCCCAAGGAAATCCAAATGAAATGACTAGTACTCTTAGCTTCCAGCCAGCTACGTGCATAAACTTATTTTTACTACAAAAATGACTCCTCTCCCGTGGTCCGTCAACTGAACTTGTCTTGTTGTGATAGCGGTACCACTTTTTCATTAGAGCAATGCTATGACATAAGGGTAAACTAGATATATATTAGTCAAGTTCTAGAACATTTGAAAAAAGAAGCATAAAGTGATTAAGATGCTTCTAGAGGCAGCCAACCAAGATAAAAGCATTTACATGGATATATGAGAAGAAACCCTAATACTAATATTCCATGGAAAAGTCTATCAGGGACTAAATTTTCTCCCCATCCAAACATCTTCTTGAATTAAGGTAGGCGCGCAGCTTTCTAGAATATGTAGGAGAATTTCTTTTATACCCTTGTACTTTGAGTAATTTTAATTTACATCCCCTTAATTTCATTTTTAGCTATTTATACCCGTATACCTTTACGTAAAGTGAAAAAGTTAACTTTATTGACGGAAAATGCAAAAAGACCAAATGCCTATCTGATTCAGGTTCGGTAGTATCAAGAAGGGTATTCGCTAAAAGCACCATATGGGTCAAAACTTGACTTTACTAAATTAATAGAAAAGACTCGCACGGGGACGCGCTTGCCTTTCTTAACTGATGTGAGTGATTATTTCCGATGGATTTTATACTCACATTGCTCAATTAAGTTGTTAACATAAGAGGAAAAAATCACTTCGAAATTCGTTTCCCATAAAGAGTTTATTCGAGCATTAACAATTTTTCAATTTTTTCCAAATATTCCATTTTCCAGTCGACTCTAACTGAAATGTTAACGTTGTCACATAATTTGATTGTAAGTATTAAAAACTTATTGATGAAATATCTATAGAAAACATTAAACACCCAAAATATTGTAAAGTGAAAATTCCATTTTTATACACACACACAGCTTCTTTATGGTCTAACATTTTTGCTAATACATTATCCTCATTCTGCTCTGGATTATAATCTCTAATGAAAAATATAGCTCCGTGAGCAAAAGCTCCTGTCATGATGAACCCCACAATGTATTGGTGATGCGTATATAATGCAGCTTGAATAGTAAAGTCTTGTGCTATGAATGCTTAAGCAGGTAAAAAGTACATATGTTAAGCTACCAAGGAAGTAATAACCCCTAAAGAAGCTAGAGCAAGGCCTAATTGAAAATGAATTGAATTATTGATTGTGTCATAAAGACCCTTATGGTCACGTCTCAATCGTCCCCCGGAAGAATGTGCGCATCTAAAAGATCTTTCATACTATATCCAATCCCGAAATTTTTTCTATACATATGACCAGCAACAAGAAAAAGAAATGCAATAGCTAAATGATGATGAGCCATATCAGTCAATCATAAACTTTGCGTTTGTGGATGGAATCCCTCGAGAAGGGTTAAAAACTTAAAATAGCAGTTCCTCTCCTTAAGAAGTACCTTGTGTGTGTACATATATATCAAAAGCGTGGACTTTCTAGAAGGAGAATCAGGAAGAAGACTAATAAATTGAGGACAGCACATGAGCACAGCCATGACGCTGGATACTACTAATGGGTATTCTAACTTGTTGGGAAAGTTCTCTTGCTCTTTGGAAATCCCAAATCCAGGAATTTAGGCTTTTTGGTATCACAAAACACCACCTTGCATGTGTGAATCAACTAGTGTGGGACTTACGTGTGTGTGTGTATATATATATATATATATATATATATATATATAGAGAGAGAGAGAGAGAGAGAGAGAGTCTCAACGTGACATTGTAAATACAGGTAATTTGTATATAATCTCAACGTGAAATATACATGCAGTCTTATATCGAACAATATACATGTAGGGTCCATTTGGTCTGGCTGAATTATTGGATTATTCACTGTTTAGTTTTTGTCCTTATTTGAAATTTTTCTTTAATTTTTTGTTTTTCATCATTTTTTTTATGATTGTTGGTTCGTCTCGACAAGAGCTTTCAGAAAAGTTCTCAATCATCGGCTAAATTTGAAAAAAATTCAGAAAAGACAAAAAATAAGCCAAAAACAGCGTCCGTGTTGGCTTATTTTTCGTCTTTAGTGATTTTTTTTTAACTTTTGGACATAATTTTATACTTTTTAGATTCCTTTCGTCGATACGAACCAATAATCCACAAAAAAATGACATAAAAATAACAAATACAAAAAAATTTTGAATAAAGACAAAAAAAAAAGCCGAATAATCTAGCCTGGATTAATCCAGGTAGTCTCATAGGCTCATAGCGGATTTGAATAATCAGGTCCCCCCCCCCCCCCTCTCTCTCTCTCTCTGTCTATCTATCTATCTATATATGTGTGTATGTGCGCGCGTGCGCATAGAGTCTCGTTGCAGAGTAATTTATATATAATCTCAACATGACATATACAACTCTTTGATTGTAATTTGTTCGTCTTGACAAAACAAATCAAAAGAGTATAAAATGATGTCGAAAAATTTTAAAATATTTAGAAAAAATGAAAAATAAGTTAAAATATATAGGGTCTATATACTTTGGTTTTTTTTTGTCTTTAGTGAATTTTTTTTTAGCTTTTAGACATAATTTTATACTTTTTAGATTCTTTTCTTTGAGAACAAACAATAACAAAAATTAATTAAAAAATAACAAATACAATTAAAGATAAAAATAAATAAATAATTCAAATAATTTAGGCCAAATAGATAGCGGACAATATAGAGGTAGTTGCACATCTTCCTTCTTTTTTGGAAAAAAATTAAACAACGCATGACAATTCACATCAATATTATTAATATTTTTATTCTCTCTTTTAATTTGTTTTTCCACATTTTCCTCACATGTAAATCTATTCTTAACATAATTAGTTTCATGTTTAATATTTAATCGTAGTTCGATAAGATATTATTGAGCTTTCGTGCATAGTACGAACATCGTGCTTCTATATATATATAGAAGATTATATATTGGGGAAGGTACTGCACATGACTTGTGGATTTGTGGATTTTAAATATTGTTATCAAGTTAACTGCACACCTAATTGCTGACATAATAGGCATTATTACTACTTTGAGGAAGTGTTACAATTGTAGAAAAAATATAATGCATCAGATTCAAAGGGACGATCGAGAATTCAAAAAATATTCATCTATTTTTTATTAATAAGGGAATCAATAACTACATAATTGAAACTAAGATACAATATAAGAATCGAAATACAAAAATAAATACAGTATTATCGAACCGAGTCCTGTATTTAACACAATTTTCTTAAGACTAAATCGTCGCCTCACCGTGGATGTTGGAGGATAGCTCCGGCGTCATCTCCTGTGGTAAAAACGGCTCCACGAACTAGATAACACCTAACCTCGTTCGTCTGTCGAACTTACTCGTGCTTGACTCTCTCTCACTTGAATAATGAACTAGGGATAGATAAAATTTCGTTGGATCTCTTTCTACCTCAATACCAAAAACGAGCTTGGTATATAAAGGCCTTTAGGATCTACTAGCAATGAAAGGACTAGCAACAAATGGAGCTAGAAACAGAATGACTTTTGGATGGTACATGAATAACCTTTGGATGATACATGAATGACATTTAGATGATACATGAATAAATGAGACCTTTGGACGGTACATGAATGAGGCATTATGGTGACTCTTGAGATATGAAACGACTGAGACTTTTCGATTGCCTTAAGACCCTCTAGTGTCCCATTCATTCAAACCCTTTAAATTTTCAACAACAATAATATATTTTGGTGTGTACGATATGCACGTCTCTTAAATCGTAACATCAAGACAAAAATCTCCATAGCTTCTTGTTCTCTATCTCTACTTCGAATTTTTCTCATATGGAGCCTCATATAATAGGCAGAGAAGCATTAGTTAGGTTCTCACACAAATGTCAAAACTGGATAAACAAATTAGGACGGAAGGAGTACTATAGAACTGGTCGTAAGACTTGCTACGTAAGTTTATTTGAATCATAAACTAATGTGAGGTTTTATTTTCCAACAATTTGTTTTTGTTTTGGGTGACTTAACCATTTATTTTCTATTTTTTCTATTTTTTAAATGGAAAAGGAATAAATAAATAAATAAAGTCAAAGGAACAAAATTACCTAACTTTCAGTAGGTTTCATTTCAAACTAATCTTTTGGATTAAGGCTTAACCACCTTTGATCAATGCAAAAGAAAATTACTTTATCTCTCCTCTAAGTTTTTCAAGTACTGTACACTTCCATACCCACAAGCATGAGTTTTCTTGAAAAATCACATTTGGTAAACCTTTAGCTAACCCTAAAATACCGAGTTCATTTGCGGGTGTCATTTCGGTTCAGGTTGTTCTTCCTGTACGGGATATGAGAAGTTTTCAGAGAGAATAGGTCATTCGGTAGGAAGATTCAAAAATGGCAGAGGCTCGGTTTTTATTTCAACTGAGAAGCTCGAGTCTTATAAAGACGCTACTCTACCAGGGAAGTCCCCGGGTGGCCCTCACTTAGCTGGAAGAAGAAAATCCCAGCAGGATCGATGACTTAGTCTTCTTCGACTCAACCACATGCCTAACCTCTTAAAAAAAATCCGATAGATAACAACTACGTAAGACGGTTAATTAGGCTAAGATTCCAACTACCCTGTTGAAGATCTCAAAAAATCCTTCATCCTTATTCCGGTGAATTATAATCATTGAATTGTATTTGTGAAAAGTACTTTTAGAAACACAAATTGTGTTCGGTTGAGTGTTTCTGAAACGATTTTTGGAGAAAAAAAACTCTGAAATGCTGTTTGGTGTAAGTGTTTCAGAAAATAACTCTTGAGAGTTAAATTTTTTCGGCGTTTTCGAGGTGCTCTCTTTCTCTCTCTTCTTTTCTAGAGAGATGAAGTTGTTTAGGAAAAAAAGAAAAGTGTTTGGAAAAAAACTCCCAAACAAGTTTCCAAAACATTTTCAAAAAATATTTTGAAAACTTCTAAACGAACACAGTCTCATATGATACAATGATTAAAAATACACTAAAATACTGGTGCGAGCAAAACTAAGTGCAAAGGACTCGAAGAACGAGACGAGAGAGCTATTGTTGTCTTGTGCATATTGGGCCGGCTTTTAACTCCACTTTCACTTTCATATGAAGAACGTCGACTTGCACTTGTATTTTCTAATTTTATTTTCTAAAATCCTTGTTTCTGACTCATATTCACATAGGTAACTCACAAGAATATATAAGACGTTTAACTCCCTGAAACACATACAATTCAAAGACTCAAAATATATCAGTGTATTGCATATATGCCTACCCTCAAGAGAATCTTACCGAACGAATTTCAAATCTAAAGAGAGAAAAGAGGGTCTTGTCAGCCATCATTTATTGACCACGGAATGCATCGTTAATTAAAGGGTCTTCACGTTGCACTTAAAAATTTTGTGTCCGTCGACCCAATTAGCGATAGTAATCAGGTAATGGGACAAATCAGAGCGGATATGGGGACATTTGTATTTGACACACGAAAATTATTCAATATTCGAATCTACTCCGATTATATTGACCGAACCAAAAATTGTTATACCATAACTGTATTCAACGGAGTTCTATTATTAACCAAACCGAGCAATGAATATCAACAAAATATTGTATAAGCTCGGTTCGAGCTCAAAACAAGCTAACAAAGTTGGGCTCGGCCTCAGCTCGAAAAATTTAATCCAATCTCGAGCTCAGCTCATGAACAACACGAGCATTATTGTCTCATATGGAAACTAATCATAGTGACAACTCAAACTAATCTTATAACTGTCAAATTAATACAGTTCAGTTTGAATATTAGTTCAAATAATGATCTATACCATAATCAATTCGAATTCTATCGAATATTCTTCGGTCTCTACTATATGAGTAACTAGGGGGGAATCGACGGAAAAAAAAAAAGAATGATTCGATTTAGATATTTATCGAGATGAGACAAATTGCGATAGTCCTCAAAATGTAGGATAAACTAGTAGGGTAGAGTCACTAACGAGTACCACAACACGTGCACTAACTAAAACACACCTCTAATGTCTTTTTCCACCAACCCAATATCTCTTTTCCAATAGCAAATTAAAGTGGTACATAGTGAGCTATTTTAATGACACCACTTTCTTCATGAAAAATGAAAACGTTTAGATCGTTTGTACCCACTTAGTGATATTTTCTTAGGTTATCTTTATGATCATATAGGTGTTGATCCATTAGCTAATGGGTTGTTTAATGGGAATCGAGAAACTGCGTTCAACAGGGTGTGTTGTGCGTTAAAACGGTGCTAATTTGGCTACGAAAATTTACCCAAACGGTAGGACAGTGTTTGAGCAGCATTTTAATGGTTAAAACGGTATCATTTTTACGCGCAACACATCTATTTGTGCACAGTACAACAACAAGCTCCCTAGGGATGGCAACGGTTTCCCGATCTCCGAACCTATATCTAATCTCCATCGCGCCCCGATCCTTGAACGGAAATTAGTTTTACCCTTCACTCCCGTCCCAAACGAAAATGGAGATCTCCAAATGGGGAACGAAGATTC
Organism: Arctostaphylos glauca; assembly: GCA_019985065.2. Classification (NCBI taxonomy): domain Eukaryota; kingdom Viridiplantae; phylum Streptophyta; class Magnoliopsida; order Ericales; family Ericaceae; genus Arctostaphylos; species Arctostaphylos glauca. Next base: position 29,293,380 of record JAHSPW020000008.1, read on the forward strand.
AAAAATAAAAAATAAAAACTATTATTTTCAATAAAAAAAAAATACATTAGGAATTATGTAAATTTTGACAACCCCTATATGTTATATAACTTAAAATAACTATAAACAACTCCTAAAAACCCTAAGTAATATGCAGTGGGGGCAGGTATGGGACGGAGACAAGGATCAGTGACGGAAATACATATTCCCGAATCCTACCCATTTTCAAAAAAAAAATTCAGAGTCATCTCCAAATTCTATCCGATCCTAAAAAACCTCTAAATTCCCGATCCGTTCGAAGCGGATCGGATCAGGTGAAATTGCCATCCCTAAAGCTTCTAGTGTCCTTGCAATAAAGTTGTTAAAAATATGTACAGTGGTCTACAAATTTAGTCGAGGTATGTAAAAATTGACTCGGACACCGTGAGTTATAAAATAATATTTATATGATTTTTGTTGCTTTTGCAATAAATTCTTTTACCTCAGGACTAATGTCTCTAGTTAAACTTGAACGAGCTTTTGACTAGTTAAATATGAACTCGAACTCCCAATAACTTTGCCTTGTTTTTAAAAGGAACTCGTCAAGATATATATTCCAACGGTTTAATGTTTTAAATAACAGTTAACTGTAAACCTGAAAATCTCAACTAAGGGGGTGTTTGGCAGACACGATTTTGCATTTTGTATCATGTTATGTTTTTCCATTTTGAGTGTTTGGTCACGAATTTTAGAATGCACCATACCATAATGTATTCTGAAAAATAAGCTAGAAAATCTAATAGTTCTAGAATCACCTTCGAACGAGCTTTTTGAATTCTCCATACAAACTACCCTTCTAAAAAATTTATTTTGTTCATTATCATCTAAACATTTATACATACTCTCGTTATAGGTCAAAATTTTATAATTTACAATGTAAAATCTAGAATATAAAATTAATTGACTTCCAAACCGATAGTTGTGTATTGACCGGAAATGCTCGAATCCCTTCTCATAAATATTTCTTAAGAGGAAGCAAACTTTCGAGCTATAATTGACTGATTGAAAAATGCTAAAATCTACCCTTGCACTACAGCAATGTAATGCGACAGACTAACATAATTTTCTCCACATTGAAAGTTGTATAGAGATTTTTTTAAAGTAATATAAATCTAACGAAGCTCTAAACGCTTTAAATAAAAGCAATACTACGTTATTCTACTACACTATGATATTATTGTACCGCAACATCCCTAAATACATAATTGAGTAAAAGGTGCAATGGATGGCTGAAACCACAAATTAAGACAATTTTCTTTTTCCTAGCAAACAAACTGAAACATTGAAAGGCAAATGAAACACCTTTGGCTATACATTGCAAAACTAAATGGTAAGTGGTGTAAATATTGACCTATTTGTTGAAATGCTTCTTCAACATTTACAAGCATTATCTGTTTTTCATAACAACTCCCTGCGACTCAATCTCTCCTTCAGATGAAATATTGTTTCCTCCACCCGGGCAGGCAACTCGCCGGAAGCCTCTGTCTCTGCACCCTCCAATCGTCTAATTTGGATAATATCATGGTACATTGGTCGAAACCGAGTCTGGAAAGCTCTATATGAAAAATACGGAAGGAGAGTGGAAAGGACGACGAGAAGGGTCACGAGCCAATAGAAAGGACTAGGGGCACAAGCTTCGACTAGAACCTGATACGCTGAAGTAGATACGGTTGGTTTGATAGCACCATAAATGACTAAAAATAGATACCAAAAGGCAATGCTGCCCCAAATGAAGAGATGTTGGATCCAAGTGAAGTAGTTAATGGAAAGGGCCATTTGGCAGTTTACTGTCCACACGACAGAGGTGTACATTGTAGCACCGAGGACTTGGTAGTCAACTGGTTGCCCGTCTTTTCGGAAGGCCTGGGGAAAGGAGTTGGCTGTGACGAAGAAGATGATCATCGAACTGATAAACCCGTTGCACATCCAACCAAGTATGCGGGGCCAACTGAAGAGGATGTTCTGTACTCCCTCTTGATACAACATCGGATGCTGCAAAGTAGACTCAGTTACCAACAACAGCAGCAGAACAATAATCTACGAAAGTAGGACCGATGCATGGCATTTATCTTCTACGAGCCCAAATGAATGAGGTGGGAGACTATGTAATCTGCTGATATGAGCAGAGATAAATAACTCAAGATGGGCATTGTAAAGGTTTTTAGTACAATTGCTTTTAGATTAGTCAAGGTAATATAGCAACCGTGTTTTAGAATGGTAAGCAAAAATTGTCGAATGAGTACGACACTTCTGGCATTTCGTGTAATTGCAATAGCTCTGGCATAAAACAGCCCGCATCATTTCACAGAATGGGGACTCAACAGTGTCTCGCTATCACGATACAGAAACTAAAGTTTTCCACGAGTGTATGAAGTATAAACATCTTCATTTTTTCGACCAAAATATCTTGAGAAAAAGGTTGAACAATAGTTGGAAGCACTGGAGTATGATTTCTTTACAACGTAAAAGTCTAAAGCAATTTGCCTCGTACATATGGCACTACATCTGTGAGAGGCGTGTTCAATGTATTAGGAGATGAAGATAGATGAGTAAAAAAGAACTCAACGTAAGCCATATGTTAGACGAGCAGGGTGGTATCTCACGTTTGTACAATTGGGAAAGTTAGGAGAATTTGAGATTCCAAAGTCACTAACAGTAATTTACATGATTATGAGAAGATAGAAAAGGAAATTTCACTGAGATAAGTTTTAGATTTACTCCCGATGCGTTTCCATAGTCAGTCGATGACACAACCCTCTTTTTCAGCACAGAGAAATCATTTCCTCGACAAACCTTATCAAGGTTACACGATCCTAGATTTTCTATCAAAGTTGGTACGTGACACAGCTGAAAGGGAAGGGGAAAAGATCTCACCTTGAGGGAAAGTCGTGCTGAAACATCTTGATCGAACACGCCAAGAGCAATCACCGGAAGTGAAGTGAAGAAGACATTGTAGAATGACATGTACCAGTCATTATATGCAGGTTGGCCAGAGAAGGAAGCATAGGCTTCGAACCAAAAAAGCGTAAAGCCAAATGCTATGTTTTTATAGAAGAAGTAGCATATCTGCATTTGTCAAGAGAAAAGAAGAAAATGATCAACTAGGATGAAACAACTAGCATAAAAATATCATAACTTGAATCTCTCTCTCTCTCTCTCTCTCTCTCTCTCGCACAATTGCATGTTTATAACTGGAGCTGTAAAAATGTGAAGATAGCCACACTCTTTGCCTATTTTCAACATAAGATAGTTCTTATGAGAAAGTTCGTGCACGCAGACTTTGGTGCACAGATCAGGACACAGCCATCCGATCCATGTGAAGCTCACAAAATAATAAGGACCTCACGTACATCAGATAGTTCCGGACACATTTACGGATCTCTGTGTGTAGCGCTGCTAAATTCTTATTAAGAGATTTAATCAGCAAAAGATGAAACTTGGCCAAATTTGTAGACAAAATTTGTGAAGCAACAGTACAATTTCCAATGACAGGCAAGGACACAAGGAGGCTCAATTACCATCATTGATATTCGCCTGTAACACCAATGGCCATGTACCAACAACAATCGTTCAAGAAAACGGAATTGAGCTATTGCATAATCACTTGCCATCACAGCCTGTTATCCAAAAAGAAAAAAGAAATTCATAAGACAAGATATTATTGCCCATTACCTATGATTTCTGAAAGAAAATGGAAATCAACATAGCAGGGAAATTGGGCATATTATTCACAGGTTAGCTAATTAGACAACGCAATAAGACAATGGTGTGCGACCATCCATGAGTTTCTTCTCAGCTTATTGCCAGAAATGCTTAAAACAATGAAAAGAGAAAATGTCTATGCTTCTGTAGATCTTAAATCACTCTTTTTGACATTAGATATCTAGAAGAAAGACCAACCTGCATCCCCTCAACACCACTAATGCCAACTCCAATGTCAGCCTCTTGAAGCATGCCAACGTCATTTGCCCCATCGCCAACTGCCAATGTTGTCTTACCATTTCCCCTTTTCACCAATCTCGTAACCTGCATATCTTCATTTGTTTTATCAGATTACTTTGATGACAGTTATAACAGAACAACTTTTGTTTAAGAAAAATAAAAACCAAAAAACTCTTGAGAATCCATCCAGTGAGAAACTTACAAGCGCCTTTTGTTTTGGTGACGAGCGACAGCAAATAACAGAAGCACATTTAGTTGCAAGATCCAAGAATGAGCCTTCTAGATTCTTGTTGAGAGCATAAGCTAAGGACTTGCCATCGATTATCAAAGCAAACGAGACAGAACGTTCTTTAACGGAACCAAGTTGATTTAGTCCTTCTTGTATTTGTTTTTGTACACTTTCAATTGAAGCCTAAAAGAATCATATTTTCCACAATTTAACACCTGGGGAAATTGTGATTAAATTGAGAACAGATCCTGTACCTTATCAATGGCTTCCTTGTCCCCTTGTTTCTCCAAGGCTTTAATATCTGGCTCATCTAGTTCAATCACTATCTGCTTCATTTCTTCTCTTAATAAGCTACAAGCATATCTGTCAGAAAAAAACCACAGCATTATATGCAACTTTGGGTGAGAAAAAATGAAAAGAAAAAAGAAGACAAAAACATGTCAAGATAACACTTCTCTCCATACCCAATGTTAATTGCAGTTTCCATTTTGTCGCCGGTTAAGACCCATATCTTAATCCTGGCATTTGAAAGCTTGTGAATGCACTCAGGAACCTACACACCGAAGAGCTTTACTAGATCAAAATTTCACTACTCAAATAATGCCTCATTATTCATCTAAGCCAATTCAAAGTGTCAATAGAAATGTGTCATGCTACACGTGTGAACCTTAATCATCTTATCATCTCTTGAAAGAAGAATAAAAATATTACACCACTCTATCTTAAAGCTATTGGTAAAGAGAAGGGAAGTTGGGTGGAGTAAAGGCGGGTCCCACACCAGGGCCTGACTGCTATCAGGCACTATTCTTTTGCAAGTTTTGACATGTGGTGAGAAGCTCTATTTGTTCATTAGTGAAAAAAAGGCAAAGGGTTCGGAGTTGGGTCAAACATGGATTGTCTTGGGTTCGTATGAATGGAACAATAGCAAACTAGAAAAGATATTATACTATGGATCATGCGGGTGGCTGATATTCGAGGTTGTTTTGGATCCTTCACTTATCAAAAGTGATAGCTATCCATTTATTATCTCCTCTGAATAATCCTGCAAGGTCTCTCTCTTTTAACCTCTCAAGATTGGAACATAGAAAAGGGTAGGACAGAAGAGATGGAATGCCGGCTCACACAAGGGGACAGATAGTAATAGTACAATCCAATAAACAGGCAAACTGCAGGACTCAAAGACTGTTTACCATTTAAAACTAACCAAGGAAATATAAAAGCAGCTCCGCTACATACCCCTTTTTGCAGTTTGTCCTCAACAGCTGTAGCACCAAGGAGAATTAAATCTCTTTCAATCTTATCAGCTGCTGCATCCACCAATGCATCTTGGTCTTCACTGACTGAAGTTTTGGCCTTTTTGAACTCCTCTTCCCATTGACTGTACTCCTCTTCACTTAAACAACGGTATGCAACAACCAATGTGCGTAAACCTGCCTCGGCATATTTTTTGATGTGTTCCTTGGTCTCAGCCTCATATAATCGTCCTTCTTCCGAGAGCCTTTCAAGCATTACACTGAAATGTAAGAAGATCTATTACAAATCAGACATCAATCACTTACTACAGAAGATACATAGACAAGGTGTTCATTAGGAATCAAACCTGTCTGCACCCTTGCAAAGAAGTAATAACAGATTCTCCGGATTCCTTACAATGACAGACATTCGTTTACGAGCACTACTGAACTCTAAGACATGCAGAAGCTTGTAAGACCTGAAAATGGAAACCCAGTCCCGTCAAACGCAACCAAAAATACTACTAAAATAAATCATTAAAAAAAGTAAATAAAGAAATAAAACGTAATACAAAAAAATGCCTTGCTAACTGGTTGAACCTCATATAGCCTCATTGTACTGATTTTAAGTTACGATGCCATTTAAGGCAGTTTTTTCCTTCAGAAAACTATTGGAATGGCCCAAGAAGGATGTGCGTTTCTAATGTATATAAATAGGAACATTTTGGAATTCTGGAAGCTCTGGATTGTCGAACCAAGGGATTAAGCCACCTAGCCCTCAACAAGGGATATTGTGCACGGCTGAATTGTCCCTGTGGTTCGATCATCCGATATAAGGAGGCCTTTCCTTCTGCACTGTGAGTGAAGAAATAAGCAATTAGCCATCTCCTTACTCTGACAAGCTCTGAAGCCTTCTACTGCCACTCTCTCTCTCTGTCTAAAAAATCTTCTCTGCTATCACCTCCTTCACTTTTGGGTGGTCCCTCTTATGTGCCTAACGTCTCCCCGGAGAGCCCAATCTGTCCAACTCCAAGCCAACCCTCCACAACAACAGAACGACCTGTTCATAGAGTTCCCCGACATACTTTGACTTAGAAAAACATTAAATGCCCCTTCCTGTCTTCCTGACATTCATTCACACGAGAATCGGAAGATGTGATGAGTTTACATTTTGTTGCTTATCGCACCACAAACTCCATGTTCACAGGTGTAAAATTTTATATTATTTAAGCTTTGAATTTTGAAGACTTCTATCAACTATTAAAGACTTGCACAAATACCTGCATATTAAGAATTGTAACCAAAAGGTGTCAATGGCTAAATGCATTATAAATGCCATCAAACAGTCATAGGCACTTCCCATCTATGATTTTCTTATTTTTTCCTCATTGGGAGAGAGAGAAACGGAATAATAAATAAATCCAACCCAACCCAACTGCTAGACTACAAGCAATGCAAGGTCCAAAGCAAGCAAGGGTGGAACTGTAAAACTAAGTTATACATGCATACACACAAATAATAACATCTCTAACGGCTGGCACCTGGAAGTTAGCTGCTATCATCAGTCTTTTGCAAACTTCCCAATGGGATTTTCTCTGATATGAAGAAAAGATGGAATCATGGAACGAGTAAAGAAAAACCTCACCTGTCAACCTTTTTACCACTCTCATAGTCCAATTCGTGCAATGAGATGCTTTGTTGATTTCTTTCAAAGAATTCAAAGCCAAGCTCCCTTGCAGCAATGACAAAGGCAGCTTCATCTGGTGACTCGGCTTCATATGATATCTCACCTGATTTGTTATCCACATCTGGAATGGCTGTATGACAGAGTGCTAACACTCGAAAGAATTTTTGTATGTCATCTGGATTAGGTCGATTAACCCACTGCCCATTCATGATACGTTCATCTCTGAAATTGAAACCCTTGATGGACTTTCCTGATTCCGCGACATCACCAGTACTTTGAAGTAAGTCTGAGGAAGTATCGCCAGCCCCTTTTCTCATTGCCAATGCTCTCTCCACTTCTGTCATACCACGGCCATAAGCAATGCCCGCTATTACACATTTAACAAACTCCATGGAGTTGCACGTCAGAGTACCTGTTTTATCAGATAATATAGTATCCACTTGACCTAGTTCCTCGTTCAGATTAGATGTCCGTGCACGTGCAGGTCTATCAGTTTCCTCATGGTACATATCCTGATCTTGATTGATAAATATACTCTGTAAAACCTTCACAATCTCAATAGATACATATAATGATATCGGTATTAAATACCCATACAACAAAAGGCCGGTCAAGAAATGAAGAAATGCAGCCAATGGAGCTCTTTTGGGGTCATAGAACACTTTTGTACTGTCGGGCCGAAGATACCACCTTATAAGCTGCCCAAGATGCATGTCTTCCTTAGTTTTAACTCCGAAAAAGAAAGATCCAATACAGGAAACCAAAATAAGTACACTGAAAAGGATGTATACAATCTTATCCATCCTCCTCTCAATCTTACTCCTCTTAGAAGGAGGATCTGTTGCATTCTGCATCACTTTCGTGTCATGCCCAGTAAACACAACAACTCCATAAACATAATCCGTATTTCGGAGTTTTGAATCTCTTAAAAGAATCTGTTGTAGGGAAAGCGGGAATTCTTGACCATTATAGGACAAAGTTCCGACAAAGGAATACAGATCTTCGTTTGGGTCCTCACACTTGATCACTGCCTTAAGCTTCTGCAAAGAATTTTCATCACGTAGAGGTGCTGTGACCTCCAAAGAATGTTTCAACTTCAGATTAGTCTCTCCGTCAAGGTTCGTGGTTTCTACGTAACAAATTCCATCCTCGTAGCTAGATGAAAGCAAAAGCAAATCAGCAGGGAAATATTCATCCTTGTAAACCTTAACAAGATCACCAACACATAGTTTCTTCCATCTGGTTTCAGTGAAAGTACCACTTCTACTATCAAATATATTGACCCTTCGGTTGTTGGCCTCTATATCCTGAAGGTATTAAAAAGTATCATTATAATCACACATTAAAGGGTAATTTTTAGCATACTAATGCAAGTCAGGGACAAAAATTCTAAAGGAGTGAAATAAACCAAACTTGCATTAGACAACACCATGAAAGCAAAACGATTCTCCTTTCATATTGAGGAAAAATGCAGGGAAGCTGAAAAACAACAGTAAGCAAAATATGACTATCCCCTTTTAGTGGTACAAATGAACCAATTCATGCATACCTTACAAAAGAAAACATGATGCAAACAGTACATGACTAGCATCGGACATTTACAAGAACCTCAAGAAAGAGGTCTACTTTTCAGTCTACGAATCATATGAGCAACCTCCAATGATAATGCACGAACACAACAAAGTAACAGCCACATATTAAATAATCGACACTTCTTTTCTCGGTCAAAACATTGAAATTACAGGTACAGAAGTGTAGTTTGGACTTCCAGGTTTCAGTGACATCTAAGAAATACGGCTTCTATCATAGACTAGCCCACTTACGCAGTTACACTTTGCTGTCACCGATGCAACCTAGGTTTGTTCTTTCTTTTTTTTTTTTGCTTATCTCAATTGTCGAGCTTGATTGACACGACTCTTTTCCCTTCCCCACGGGCCTCTCCACTTATTCACTGGAAGAAAGCAACTCCGTAGGGCAAGGTCTTGATTCTTTAGTCGCCTTTCCTATGTGGCCTTTTCACAACTTGTACACACGTTAAACTTTGGACACGTTTGAGCAACTGCCAAATTAAGCGCATTTTGAAACCAAAATTTTGACAGCTTCTACAGAAAGCAGAGTTTCGATGTTAGATTTCATAAATATAAGCCAATGATTGTGGAATAGTGAAGAACAAGTCCATGTAGTCCATCCCAGAAAGTCGGCACAAGACATATCTAAGGTGAATTTAAGTTAACGAACATACGATACGAAATAAGTGAAAGACTGTTCTTTCTTTGGCAAAACATGTCAAATGATTAAAGCCTAAACTAAAGGACATATCCAGCTGACCATCCAAAATGACAGTGCACTGGATGCCATTGTTGGAGAAAGCGGATGAAGGCTCTCAAGACCTATATGCTCCATATTTAATATCTCCCAGATGATGGAAGTTAGGATTGTCCATTTGTGCCAATGTTCTAGCTAGCACACAGCAAAGCTGAAAGCACTCAAGCAGCATCTTTCAGATATGTGATTAGGCAATGAAGTTATCCAAAATAACATAAGCATGAACCATGAGTTCCAGCAAACACCAACAGAAAAAAAAAGTTTTGACATTTACAAATATGACACATAATCTTCCTGATCATCGCGGCAATATCGTAACAACAATTTCCTTTACGGAGAAGACTTCATCTTTTCAACTAGAGTTGTAAGGATGATTGATACTCCTTATGCGTGTATTTCTTTTCACCTAGAGTATTACTCAATGTTCATTCTTAAACAGCTGGTATATCGTGCTAAATTTTCTTTTCCATAGTTGAATCTTTTTCTTTTGAAAAAAATCCCTAACATCTGTTAAATGAATAAGGATATAGCACCATAGCATAAGCAACTTCGGCACTGAAATTCTTCTGTAACAGCTCAATCAGATGACATAAATGTAAAGCATCTAATACCCACTTAAAAGCCAATAAGCACCAAACTTGAGAAAAGAAAATACTACCTGCTTTCTACGCCTCCAATCTTCCACGGCTTCCTTTACCATAGTAGCTCCAATCACCACCACCAGAGGCGCAAGAACACTAGTAGCCGTATATGGAGCCAACGGACTAAAAGAAACAAAAGCTACCACAAGAAAGTATATGTTTGCAACCCTTCTAAATTGCTCAAACAATGCTTTGGGGATAAAATTCCAGGCTGTATACTTTGTAGTGGAAACATAGTTACCGCCATAATTAAGCTGAACAGCAGCAGGATCATCAGAATCGTTACAATACACGACCCTTGAGTAACCCTTTTTCCCAATTTGTCTATGCTTATCTCTGAACCCAGACCGCAAACAAGAGAACGAATATAGCTTGCTAAAATGAATCCCTCTCCTTCTATCACCCGGCATTTTAGCATTCAATTCACAAATAGCTTTTCCCACAAGAAGATTGGAAACAGATTGACCTCCCCAAAATTGTCACTGCCACTATAAAATGGCAATTCTTCACGTTTTCCTTGCACAGTGGGAATGAATTCTATGCTTGATGTACCAGCCAAGGCAGCTCGATCATATACGGTATGAGGACGAACAACGGATTTCATTCACAAAATCCCACTAGATTATAGTGTGTGTGTGTGTGCCTGTGTGTTTTTTCTAGGAAACAAACAAACATTGTTGATCTACAATAATTTCACTATCATCATATATCTATATCCTCCACTAAAGTTTGGCAAAACTATCTAATCAACAATAAAACAGAACTTGCCAAACACATGACATTTGGGTCCAAATGTAGAAAATGTATAGGGACAAAAAGCATTAAATCAAGCTTTATGATGGACCTGAGTGTTTCCCAACCTCAAAATTTCTCAACCACTCCAACTAAAATGAGCTGCCAAAGCAAACTTCAAACCCTAGCAATCGCCATATTTTTCCCTAAGATTCATTACTTTCACCTGACGTTCCAGATATATCTTCCTTCAGAGCTCCACCACTGGTCGGCGGATATTAACATCTGTACAAAAAGAACGTGCCAACACAAATATCTTGTATATCTACGTGTAGAGAGAGGAGAGAGAGAGAGAGACAGGAATGGTGATTTAGAAAGGAAGCAGGTAGAGAGAAGGTGTCCGTGACTGTCTGTGTGTATGCGTGTGCGAGAGAGAGAGGGAGTTGTTCGAGCTTCTTATCTTGGTCGTTTTGACGAAGCAAAGGAAAAAGCGAAAAAGGGTATGCGAAGCAGGTGATAACAGCCCTTCGCGGGCCTTCGCTTTCGTTTATCTGACATAAAAGTCCCTGTTTCTAGTTGGGAAAGTTCAACGTACAACGACCACTCTCGACGCCAAATGGCCGAACCTGAGCCATACACGTGGCCGACGACTTGGGGGCAGGTCTTAGTCGTCGGTTGTCGGTGCACGGCAGGGGGTGTGCCCCCACTGTACGACGTCGGTTTGTTCTTTCGAAATTAAGGAATCATAGCTAGCTACATCGGTGTAGACACGAGTCGCTGTCATCGGACCATCTGATTAAAATGCTTCGGTTTTTTTCTTAGTGAGCCACGTCCTTTTGTGGGCCCCTTGATGACGATATATGGATTCACCGCTGCATGAAGCAATCGATAATGGGAGATTTTAAAAGTATATCCACTGATTCAAATAGATGTATCTGTAATTGTTCGATGTGGAGTCTGCAATATTTTAAATGGCTTTGTGTAATTGGACAATTTCGAAGACATATGCATATGAATCTGTGTTCTAAATCTATGTGTAGACTTTTTGTTTAGCAATAACTTCAAGGAAAATACTATCTACCGCTTATTATGTATAAAAAAAATATATCGATATTCGTAAATTATGATTGATATACGTAAAATCTGTATTAATATACATATTTATTTGGCATTATATATTATACACTTTTTTATTTACTTTGATTTTTGTTGCGTAAATACTGTTAAATAAATTATATAAGATGAACGGTTTGGATAACAACGACGAAAACTTAGTAAAACCTATCGTAATGCACTATACCCCGGTAGTGTATTGAGCAGAAATTCGTCCCAAATTTTGGACTTACGTTGCTTACGTGATTACCTGATGTAATTAAAGTTATAAGAAAGTCTACGTGTACGATTTTTGTGCACTTATCTGGACACATCTCATCTGATGCGCGCGGAATTCTTATTATTTTATGAACTCTACATATATCAAATAGTTCCGAACATATGTGTTTAAATATGTATTCACAAACTTTGTCAATTAAAATATATTCTAATATAGAAAGGGATAACTTCGTTTGGTATGTGAAGCTCCCTCGCATAAGTACTTTTCAATATAAATTTCACAACTATAATTTTATACCATAGATTAACTATCAGGACAAAAATGAGAATCAATATTGTGAGAATTTAATAATAAAAATTCCATCCTGTAGATTCGAAACACATATCCGAACACAAATATGTGTAGTCCAGATACAAACGTATTCGAATCTGTGTACAAAATTATATGTTCACAAACTTTGTCAATTAAAATATATTCTAATATAGAGAGGGAGAACTTTATTTAGTGTGAACAAAATGTGAAGCTCCCTCGCATGAGTACTTTTCAATATAAAATATAAAATTTTACAACTATAAATTTATGCCATAGATTAGCTACAAGGACAAAAAAGTGAATCAATATTGTGACATTTTAATTATAAAAAAGTCTATCCTATGGATTCAAAACACATATCTGGACATAGATGCATACCGTTTGATGCATGTAATTAAATAATTCTGAATACATTTGTATCCAGATATATATTCCAAATCTGTGTAAAACTTATTGTTTAGTAATAATTTAGTAAGATTTAATGTGATTTTATCATGATCGTTCAAATTATTTAGTTTATTAAGTAGAATAGATGACAAAAACTTATTCGATTGGACACCACTTGATCAAATAATGCTTTTTATAAAAAAAAAAGAAAAGAAAAGAAGAGATAGTTAGCATGAGGTTTTAAAAATTACTAGCTATAGGGGATGGATTCTAATAGGTGAGAATATTAGTAAGAATATACTAGAGAGATTAAGGATAGTAAAATCTGGTTAGCTAAAGAGAGATAAAAAAAAGTGGAAAGTGTGAAGCAGGAGGCAAACACTAGAAGAAAAAGAATGGCAGCTCTCTCACTAACTCTTAAATGGGCCTAGAAAAGTAGGTGGATGACAAACTCTAGAGAATATACTAAGTGAAGGCTAAGAGAAGATCTCTCTCAAGTGTAGGGAGAGTCTCTCTATAGAGGATGCTCAAATGCTCAAATTAATCAACCTCTGATTTGACATGGAGAGTCAAATATATATAGGCACACTAAGCCCATATTCTAGTGCCAAGTGTCGCAATGTATACTTCACACCTGTCCCTTTCTCGAAATGTCTGACCACAATGGCTCTGCCCCCTGCTATGCCTTGTGGTGATGGTAGGTCCCGTGCGACCCCTCCTCCTTTGAAGCCAATGATCCACTAGTCCCCTTTCTTTCTCATGAGTAGGGTCGGGAGACCACGCGCTCGGTCTCTCCCCGACTGTTGCCATCTAGCCTTAGCGAGCCTCCTCACCTGAGCCATGCCATCGCGGCTTGGATAGGCACGCACTAAGATCCAAACTTTGAATCTGGAGTTTTTCCTCGGTCTTCTCTTTGACCTCCCATTTATATGTCCTTTGGCTACATTGCACTTGATCGGTGCTAGCCCTTCGGTGCATCACCTTAGACTCTGGCAGTGCTTAGATCGCGCGCTACTCTTGAAGCCTTGGCTCTGGGGTTTTATATAGGTCTCGTATTTGACCTCCCTTGCTTCATTTTCTGGCTGTGTTGCACCTAATCGGTGCATTACCTTGTACTATGGTGGCACCTAAATCGTGCATTCTCCTTATTCTTGGGGACTGGCAGCTATCGCGGAGGTGTTTCCCTCACGACCTCCTCTTGACCCTTGCTCGGAAAACTGATGTAGGTGTCGCAAGAGTGTTCCCCCTCCCGGCCCCTAGGCTTCCCCGGGGGGTGCCAACCCCACACCCCTGATTGTTGTGACTTAGGCTCGGGCTTGACACCATGGCCCTTGACCTTTGAGGCTCGGGCTTGGGCTCAGCCCTGAGGCCCTCGACCCCTGCGGCTTGGGCCTGCAACCCCCGACCTCCGCGGCTCTGGCTCTGACTCGGCCCTATGACTCCCAATCTTCACGGCTTGGGCTCAAACTCGGCCCCGCAGCCCTCGATCTTCTCGGCTCTGGCTTGGCTTCGCATCCCCCAACCCTTAGGGCTGGGGGTCAGACTTGGCCCTCGCAGCCTTACCTCAACTTGCGAACCTCGTGGCCCAAGTTTCATGGGTCAAAGTCTCGTGGGCTTAACTCTTTTTCGCATTGCTTACACTAGCAAATATATATTTCGAATGTGTAGCTATAACTTTTTGATTGACTTTGATTTTTGTTGCGTAAGCAGTACTGTTAAATAAAATTGTATAAACTGGACGATTTGGATAAAAACAATGAAAACTTAGTAAAACCTATCGTAATGCACCATACCTCAGTAGCTTATTGAGGAGATCCTCATCCCAAATCTAGGGCTTACGTTGTTTACGTGATTTAGTTAAAATAAATAAATCTATGTACACAGCTTTTTTACAATATATTTATTATTTAGACATGGATACTTTTAAAATCATCCCATACATATGGAGCCCTAATAATTTTATGAACTCTACTCATATCAAATGATTTCACATATAGATGAGCTCCTTGTTATTTTGAATAAGCGTTCACTTTGTCAATTAAAATCTATTTCAGTATAAAAAGATATAAAAAAAATTTTGGTGTGAACAAAATGCGAAGCTCCGTTTAAGTACTTTTCAAAGTTATCCAACTAAATATAAATTTGAAAGATTATTATTATACCATAAATCAACTATCAGGACAAACATGTAAAGTTATTCGAGTTAATTATCACATCATCGTATCATCGCATCATCCGCTTTCACTTTTCACTCTTACACTCAACCTATTTAATATACACGTGTAAACATATAACTTGGTAGACACGGGTCCATACAAATTTCGTTTGTTATATCAAATTTAAGTTTTTTTTTTTGGCCGCCGATTGGGATGATCTTTGGATATTTTGTCTGCAACTAAATCAACTATTTTAACATATTTATGTCAGCATATCTTCTAGTAAGAAAACTTCAATTTTTTTAATTCATCCATAATAAAAATACATATAAATAAAAACAATACAATAACATTAACCTACTTTCTGACATTTTAACTCTAGTCATAAATTTTAAAGAAAATCATTAAAAAAATATTTTCCAAAATAAAAAAACAACAATGCTAGGGACACAGATTTCCTACACAGATCCGGACACAGATGTGTCCGGATCCGTCGGATGCACGTGGGACCCTTAAATTATCAAGGGTTCCACGTGCATCCGACGGATCCGGATACATCTGTGTTCCGATAAAAAAAAGGGCTAAAGATTTCTTACTTTGCATCAAATTCAAACTCACACCTCATAAAGTGCGTACTTTCTCATCTGGCACCGATAGTGACTTTATTTAGCTTAAATTTACTCGCCGGTGGACTTGATAATGTACTTGATGAGTTGGCCCCACCTTCTTCCCGCGCCCGCCGGCCATTGTCTAGCAACTACCGATGCGTCATTGCATAGAATAAAAAGATCAACAAATGCTACAAACATAACAAATTTGCACAACAATTGACACAACATGGCAAAACTACGTAGTTTCATTAATTAATAAAACTACGTAGTTTTGCCATGTTGTGTCAATTGTTGTGCAAATTTGTTGTGTTTTTTTTTTAATGAAACAACGTAGTTTTGTCATGTTGTGTCAATTGTTGTGCAAATTTGTTGTGCTTTTTCCTTAATGAAACAACGTAGCATTTTTGTAAAAAAATGTATAAATACAATTAGTATTAGGAAAAAAGAAATATGTTAATTACACGAGAAAATCAAAACAAATAAAAAATAATTAATTAAAATGAATAGATCAGATAAAAACAAATGGGATTCTCAAATGAAGAAGCTATCTTTTTATAATTATTATTTCTTTGTTCAATAAGTATATTGAGATTATATTAAGAGAGAATGCTTATATTAAGACACAACGTTTTACTCTACTTTGTGAAAGTTTAAGGAAGTATAACTCGTTCATACTCTTTATTTTATACGAGTCTTAAGTAAGTGAGCAGCGTAAGGCGTAATAAGAGTTAGTCCCGATCAGAACCGGAGAATGGAAACATTCGGAAGGTACCCACAAAGCCAGTCACGATCAAAATCGGAGAATGGAAATATTCGGAAAGTACCACCCAACAGGCGCACCCAAGAGAAAAGAAAGCTCCTATTTGGGTCTTGTTGGATTTGGTTTATGCAGGGGCAGAATCAGAAAAGGGTCGAAATATAATTTTTTTTATAATTTTTAAAATTTATACTTAGGTTTTAAATTTTTTAATAATTTTTGGGGGCCCCGAGCCTTCATCAGTCTCCATGTAGTTCCGTCCCTAGATTTATGTACGACTACTTGCTTGCACATGGGTAGTTAATGGGCCTGTAATGGACCTCAATATTCGCTGGGCCTGGGGGTTTGGGGATTGGGGTGATGGAGACAGGCCTTTTGTTATTGGGCTGGACCAAAAACTTGAATGCTATCAAGTCTAATGCAAAGCCCATAACTAGTCAAGAGATAGATGACAATAAAATAGAGCGGATCCCGTCATTGACAACAGATTTCTTTTTCTATTAGGCCCTGCTTGGATGGGGGGAAAGCCCCCCTCCAAAAATTATCACCCCTTCTTAGGGGTGGGTCCCCCTCTTTGGCATGGTTTGGAAACTAAAAATGTGCCCCTCCAAAAATTATCCCCCCCTCTTCTCCCCTATTACCCCCTCTTCTCCCTTATTACCCCCTCTTATATTTCACCCCCTCCCAAAATTATATTTTTCTCTTTTTTATTGTTAACTAAATTTTTCTCTTTTTCTCTTTTTTATTGTTAACTAAATTTACGCGAGCTAAATTATATATTTTTTCTTTTTAACTAAATTTTTTATTGTTGATTTATATTTTGTTGTTATTTTTTTCTTTTTTTTTGTTAATTGGTAAAACAAAGTTAAAAAACCCTTAAATTATTCAAAAATAGTCATTTGAGAGGCTGATTGGATAGGATTATAGGTCTCATTTGGGCTATAGTTTTTATTTATTTGTTATTTTTTTCTTTATTTATTTATTTATTTTTTGCTATAGTTTATTAGTCCCCATTTAGATTATAGGCCCTATTTGGATTATTTTTTGCTATAGTTTATTAGTCCGTCTTGATGAAAAGGAATCTAATGAGTATAAAATTATGTTCAAAAGTTAAAAAAAAGTCACTAAAGACGACGAATAAGTACAAAAAATTTAATTTTTTGATTTATTTTTGTCTTTTCTGAACTTTTTTCAAATTTAGCCGATGATTGATAACTTTTCTGAAAGCTCTTGTCGAGATGAATCAACAAATCAACAAAAATTGATGAAAAATAAAAAATTACAAAAAAATTTCAAATAAGGACGAAAAAATGGGGATAAGTTATTGAGGGGGATAAGATAAGAGGGGTATTATTTTTAAAGGGTTGGCCCACATTGATGTGATATTTATAGAGGGGGTAATGAAAAGTAGATAGTTTGGATGAAGTATTAAAAAAATGGGATAAAATAGTACTTAATTTGAATGGAACATAAAATAGGGGGATAAGGTTATTTTGTATTTGTAATGAGGAAGAAGGGGTATTATCCAAGAATAATACCCCCTCCCCTCTTTTTCCCTCCCCTCCAGGATAATTTTTGGGCACCTCCCACCCTACCCAAAAATTATCCCCCTTTATCCCTCTCCGGGAGATTATTTTTGGAGGGGTGAAAAATTATCCCCCTGTATTTTTTGCTCCCAAACCATGCTAAACATGTCACGTCGATCCTTTTACCCTCTCCAAAAATTATCCCCCTTCTTTTTTTCCCCATCCAAACGAGCAACAGTTTTTTTCCTTATTCACCCCTCTTATCCCCCTTTATCCCCCTTTATCCCCTATTTAAACCCCCATCCAAACCATCTATTTTTTTATCCTCCCTCTATAAACATCACATCAAAGTGGGCCCTCCCTCTAAAACTAATACCCCCTCTTATCTTATACCCCCTCTAAAAATTATCCCCCTGAAAATATAACCCCATCCAATCGGGCCCTTAGACGGGAGATGGCCGAGAATGTTCTGCCAAAAGGACCAACGACGATGAAAAACACTTTTTTGATGATCACAAATGCAAAACACTTTTTTGTAAAAATGTTTGTTACTGGTCATTTTTCAATAACTATTCCGAAAATATCTACCAATCACGTTCTTATGGCATCTGTCTGTCGGTCGGTAGCAGTGTGAGGGGAGCCAGGGGCAGAACCAGGTGGGGGCCGGGGAGGGCCCGGGCCCCCCCAAAAATTTCAAAAAATTTTAAAACCTAGGTATAAAAAAAATTAAAAATTATATAAAAAATTACATTTCGGCCCTCCCCAAAATTATATTTAACCCTTCATTTCAAAAAAAAAAAAATTTCGGCCCCCCCAATGTCATAATCCTGGTTCCGCCCCTGAGGGGAGCACTCCAACTACATAAGGTGATTGCGCATATAATTTATTTCATCGTATCTCACGACTAATCTTTACATCCGCGGACGGTCGCCGCCTAAAAAAACTCAAACGAGTTGCCCAATGGCGAACTCAATAATTCTGTGTAGTGGGGACACCATTTTTATATTAACGAATGAGAATCTGCACTAATCATACCCGATAAAAAATAAACGTTATAATAGGGAGTAATATAAAAACTCCAACTGATCTTTAACAATGCCTTAGCAGTAGTAATGGCACAAATGACGGATGAAAATGGTTGATACTCCATCTCCTGTTTTTAAAATATTCTGTCATTGTAAATAAATATATCAAATATTTAAAACTCCTTAGGTTCGCTAACCAAATTTGACTATTATTTTTAAAAATTTTGTTATCGTGTATGGACACCTGTTCACTTAATATTAAATTTTGTGTTTTTCCTTGCGCAGTTTAACCGATGAATTTAAATATTGAGAAATTAATTGGATATTCGCTTGACAAGAAACGAAAATGCCAAATAAACTAGGAGGAATTCTCATAAAAAGAAGTGCTCTGCCAATCGAACGCAAAAGTCATTTGTCATTAGACAATTGTACCTGTAACTCTACTATCGACTTAGATTATATATTTATATACATATATATATATATATATAGAGAGAGAGAGAGAGAGATTCTAATAAGAAATCTTTTATTTTGCTACGGTGTAGACATCTTATTTCTTGATTAAATTTTGATGATCCGAATCATTTAATGTGTTTATAACATATTTTTAAGATTTAACGTGAGAAATCAGCTCAAAATATTATCCATAAATGCTTGATCTATTCAATTTATTTATAAAATATTTATTGTTAGTATTTATAAAAAACTGTTAGATCAACCCTTTTCGATATTACTTTGAACCGATTTTTTATGGATACCCTTAAAAATATGTTTTAAACACATTGTATGGTTCGGATAAAAAGAGTTTGAGTGGACAGAAACATTAATGGATGCTCATGTATCTAATAAAGTTTAGTATAGCCCTATTTTTTGTATTTTTTTTTTGGTTTTGGATTTTTTAACATAGTCAACTCATGTTCCAACTTTTTGTTAATCTACCGTTCTCACAATTGGGAGGGAAAAAGGTGTGGGGGAAATGGAGAGAGAGAAAAGTAGAGAGAGGGCTAATGTGTAAGAATGAGACGGAGGAGAGACAGTATTTTAATTTTACCTGTTGATTTAAACAATCGATATATATATATATATATATATATATATATATATATATATATATATATATATATATATATATATATATATATATATAAGTTCACTCTCGGTCATTCCACGCGTTGCCTAGCAAAAGCGTTATTATAAAAAATGGATTATCTCTTTTGTAGTAAATGCCGCACCTGCTACCCCGTTGGGGGGGGGGGGGGCGGGGGTAGCGCAATGGCTACATTGACCCTTTTTTTATGCTGTTGACACCATTTTCTGGAACCGAGTCAAAATTATAAAATACTTTACTATAGAACACGTGAAATGCAACGTATGCTTGTGCATTTGACATATGACCTAACATCAAAAAAATTCGTTGAATATGAATAAATTAAGAAATTGAATTTATTTAGGGACAGCCAAAGTTTTAATGTAGGTAACCTTTTAACAATGCATTAGAATTATTGACCAAAGTTATTTAGAAAATTGTAGAAAAAAACAATCAGTTACAATACCTTAATAATTATAGCTGGATGATCGCCACCGTCGAATTACAAGTTGACGCGTGATCAAATATAATAATAGGAAAGAGGGAAAGAAAAAAATTAATAAAATTAAAGAAGTATTCAATCATAAAGTTGACTAAAGACACGTTTTCGGATTCCTCTTAGACAATGGCGAAAGGACGTAGGGAGTACGAGACAAGTCGGGTCTAGTGATCCTACTCAATTTTTAAAAAAATATGTATTTAATATTGCGTTGAGGCTTTATTTAAATACTTGATCCCATAAAATGGTAAATTATTCCCTTAGGGACCTTACAAAAGTAATAAAATTGTCTTACACCATATCAATTTACTATAATATTTATTTTTTGTTTTAAAATTCATAAAAACTTGTTTTTGTAATTGAATTCAATATTACGAGACGAATCATAACTTGTTTGTATTAATTAAAAAAATTATTTACTGCATAACTATCTTGGCTCCGGCTATATTTTTTTCATACGGAGATTATCCTGATAAAATAGAAAAAACACGCATTAGGAGCTTTCCCCAACACCCCAACCCAATTATTAACTAGAAAAAGAGTTCATAATTTACGTCGTCCGAATAAAATTATTCATCTCAATTGATTATCCTATCGCCACAGACCCGATTCATGAGTCCACGAGTCGCGATCATTGGAGACTAATGCAACAAGTTAAATGGAGACAAATATTTATTGCGTTTAAAATAAATAATTTAATCAAAACGAATTAGACTAAATTAAGTCATACGAAGAGCTTAATAATCTAATACATTAATAATATGAGCAGGCCAAATATATCGCAAATTATATAAGTAGCAAATTAAAATTTAATCTATAATAATAGGTAAAATAAAAACTTACGTGAAAGTTTATTTTCTATCGTATTTTAATTTACCATGTATTAATATTAAAAAGTATATAAATTAATACATAGGTATAATAAATATAAAAGTGTTGTCATCGGGGAATTTGAGAAAGCTGTAGTGTGGTGAGGTAAAACAACGTAATTTGATTCGTTTTGTTCTCAAAATTATATCATTTAATTTATTACACAAATTGTTATAAAAATATATGAGATTAAAAAATTATATAATTTTGAGAGTTTTTTCCCATATTATAAGAAATCGCACTGCGGGACCCAAACCAATCCTTGACTCTCTTATTTTTTGAGTATATATTTTCCCGCAAATATATATATTCTCAGAAGCCAAACAGGGACTGATAAAGAGAAAAAAATCGAAAAAAAAGGTATTTTCCTTTTTGTTTTCCTATTGGACGGTGACGATTCGATCGCATAAACACAAGCCGTAGACGATTACTGTCTACGAACTATATCTGTGATTCCTCTCCGCCTCGTCTATGGTGGTGTATACGGCGGAGTAGCCGAAGACTTTTACATCTTCCGACGACGCCGTATCCCGACGGCCGACAGTAGTTTCCTCCTTGCGCCAAACAATTCGGTTTGTGTCATCTTCCGAGTTATCTCGTACGGAAACGTCCGCGAAACCCTAGGTCCGTACTCGAATCAATTACTGCATATGCATCGACGTGCATATTGTAATTCAAGTGTCTACATATATGTGTATATGAAGTTGCTGAAAATCAACTATTTCTGTAGCTGTCTGGTTATGTGTAATTTAGTTGTTGATTCGTCGAGCGCCGGGTCGTTAATTGATAGTTTTCATGCTCAATTTTGGGTGCTTCCGCAGATTTAGTGTGATTCGATCAAATTGAAATTGAAAGATGCATCTTTTATTTGGTGGAGTTAGATGGATTCGATTGTATAATTATTTTCCCGCGAATTTGGATTGATGAATTAATGTGCTAATGTAGTAGCTTTGGTATGAGTGGGTGTTGTTCCTGCTGTTGTTAATTGATAATTTTCAAGGAATTTGGGAGTTTGTCGAGATTAAATGTGATTGGATCAAATTGAACTTGAAAGATGCATCTATTATTTGCTGGATTACAATGGATTCGATTGCATAATTATTTTCCCGCGAATTTGGATTAATGGATTGATGTGCTAAACTGCTAATGTAGTAGCTTTGGTATGATTGGCTGTTGAGCCTGTTGTTGTAGTTTGTGATCACTATTCTGTACATCTATTGTTGAGGTTTTGAGATTCTAATTGTTCTTGTTTTTAGGTGCAATGTGCTGCTTTATAAATGATTTTACTTTCCTGGAAAGGTTCGTAGGTGACTGTATAAGATTCTATATAGAAAATCTGTATCTTTTTGCCTTACAAGTAGTAGTATCATGATCCCCCTCTTCCGGGGCAGCAATAGAGGCATTTTTGTTGGATATTGACTGTAAAATCTGCCTGGGATTCACTCATGGCATCTTTGTTTTGGAAGCTTGAAATCTTCGACTGCTATATTGTGGTCTGAATTGTGAATTGTGCAAATTAGGTGAATTTCGTATCTTCTTTCTTTGATTTTCTATTTCCCTTCTGTGGTGATGTGTATGTAGTAGCCATTGGTGGTTTATTCCATTTTTTTTCTTCCAAAGTCCCCTGGTTCATAACTTTACTCCTTACTTTGTTCATTTTATTTTGCCCTGGCCTATCGGTCAAACACCACTTGAACTTCTAGAGTAGATTTGGTAATTAAATATTTGATAAAAGAGGGTGGAGTTTTTTCAGAAGGTATATGGACATTGCTGATTGGGCCTATAATTGATTCCTTTTCACATCAAAGTAACTACTTGAAGTGCCTAAGCAGAATATTGTTTTTCAGGGTTCATATATCATATGCGATGCTCATTATTGGACCAACTTGATGAACCCCGAGTGTCGAGGCTGGATACAATTATTCTCCTGTATTTAAGCTTCATAGCTTTTATCTGGTAGCAGTGGTGGAGGGTTGTGAAGATCATCTACGCTTTTTTGTCAAATGGTTCCGGTTTTATAGTTTATTTTTTATTCAACAGGAAGAGGATGTTACCTTATCGGAAGGAACCTCACATTAATTTGATTCTCGCCTCCTCAGTGCAGATTGTATTTATGTTTTCTTGGGACATATACAAGAAGAGAATGTTTTAATGCTATGTTATAAAAGGAAACCATGGAACAGGTTTCAGAGAAAAAGTATCCCCTCAATGCAGCCGATTACAAATTGTATGAGGAAGTTGGAGAAGGTGTCAGCGCCACTGTCCACCGAGCTCTTTGCGTTCCTCTTAATGAGATAGTTGCAATCAAGGTTCTTGATCTGGAAAAGTGTAACAACGACTTGGTATGTGGGGTTGTTATTCCGATTAATTGATTTGTTAGTGCATTTACCCGTGGCTATTTTGTACTTTTTTGTTTTTTATGCTCATATGGATACGAAACCGTATCTTTTTGTGTGCTGTGTAACCGACTCACACATTGGTATCTATTGATTTCGGTTTGTTATTTGTTTTCTTATGCATTAGTGAATAGAGTGGGTCAGGGGGACTTTTTAGATTTAGATCATGTACTGATCATCCTTGATAGTGTTTTCTTATGTTCATGGGGTATTTGAGTAATCAAATTTTTCTCACACAAGGCCTTATAAATCATGACACAGAAACACCATCTCATAATTCTCACCCAGTAGCCTTGTGAAAAATACTTTAGAATATAGGAGCCAAAATCCAGATTTTACTTGGTAAATATGACAAACCCATCCCAGTAATCGCTTTCTTTGATACTGGGGCAGCAGGGAAAGACTTCGTTTGGTCATAAATTACCAGCCCCTCAACCATTTTCTACAGGACAACAAATTTCCTCTTCCTCGTAGGAGTGTCCTCTTTGCAAACTTGCCCAAAGCTCAAATTTTTTCGAAGTTTGAGGTTAGTGATGGAACTATCAACAAACATGTTGATTTGTGATGGAAAGATAATGGGATGAGAGGAAGATGAGGGTGTTTCTTTTGGGAAACTGATTTCCATAGTACCATCTGGTTTTGCCAGAATCCTGCTTTTAAGTCAAAGTTTGAAAAAATTTGAGCTTTGGGCAAGTTTGCAGAGAGGACACTCCTATGAGGAAGAGGAAATTTGTTGTCCTATAGAAAATGGTTGAGGGGCTGGTGAACTTTAACCATTCTGCTTCATTTATCCATATTGATAAATTGCAAAAGTGCCGAGTCTTCTTATAATTTAGGAAAGTAAATTGATGAAATTCAGTCAAAATGATTGCATCAGATGTTTTTTTACCAGTTCTTTCCTCCATGTTGGAAAAAGAGTTTTGGTCCTTTTGGATGGCGAATCTAGTTTGGTCTTGGTACTAAATCAATTGTGTAACCGCTTTTTTCTTTTGCATTTGAACAGATATATGGGCCTCCCATGTGTGCGCGAACCCACAACCACAAGAAACTGAGAAAAGTATTTTGTTTATAATGTCACACAACCCTGAAAGTTTTGTGAACTAAGAACAAGAACTAGAAACGAGTCTTGTCCCTTACTACTATTCTTTGTTTTTTTACTTTCTCTTTTCCAAGCTATTGCTCACTGACATGATTAACTCCCTCTAACTTCCCACATTATTAATTCATGTGGTGGTATTTTGCCAATAGCGTTACTAAGCGAAGGGAGGCTTCTCCAGCATTTAGAAACGTATAAATAGGAGATGTCTCCATGGCTCACTTGTATTGATGCGTCTTGAATTTTGTTTGGTAGCACACCCTTATATTCTGACTTAGAGCACAAGTATATTCCTGTCTCGCTGTCCTAAATGTCGAAAGGAATTTAAGGTTTCAGCATGAAACACAGTATTACTTACTTTCATTGGATGGTTTTTCTTTGAATTGCACAGGATGGAATCCGTCGTGAGGTACAGATGATGACCTTGATTGATCATCCAAATGTGTTACGAGCGCATTGCTCATTTACAACAGGTCATAACCTTTGGGTTGTGATGCCATATATGGCTGGGGGTTCATGCCTTCACATAATGAAATCGTCTTATCCAGAAGGTTTTGAAGAGCCTATTATTGCTACGTTGCTACATGAGGTTCTCAAAGCTCTTGTCTATCTCCATGCACATGGGCATATCCATAGAGATGTGAAGGTAACACTGTTCCGACAGGTTATCTGGTTTGTTGACTTTTCTGTCACGGGTAAAAAGCATTAGTTTAATACTCTCAGCTGAAAATATAGCCTGTAGTGCTAGAATATACAGAAGTATTCCGCAAATATAATTTCTGATAGAAAGTGTTTTGAGACCCGTGATTTTTGATGTGATAGCGTTTACTTAAATGGTTTCCTTGAAGAAACCAATCCATTGCCTTTTTTATGCTGTGTGTATGATGTTAGCTGGTGGACAAAGCCACTTTCCTGTCCTTTGCTTAATTTGGCAATGGTGTTGCTGCTGCTGTTATTCATGCTGCTGATTCTATTCTTTGCAGGCTGGGAATATTTTACTTGGTTCTAATGGGTCAGTTAAGTTAGCAGACTTTGGGGTGTCTGCATGCATGTTTGATACTGGGGATAGGCAAAGGTCAAGAAATACTTTTGTTGGAACTCCATGCTGGTATATTTCTCCCTCAGTTCTTCACTTTTCTGCAGAGTGAGGTCATGTTGTGATCAACCTATTCAGAATGAATGGATTTATCGTGCTGACATGAGCATGTTGTTTGGCAATTTTCCCTTTCGTGTTATGTTTTCAGGATGGCTCCTGAGGTTATGCAGCAGCTGCATGGATACGACTTTAAGTGAGTTGGCTGACTTTATGAATTATGATTCTGTTGTGAAACGTGAAGCATTATTCTAAGTTTATTTTTTGAGTTCGAATTTTGTTATTGCTTACGTGTTAACAGAGCCGATATATGGTCATTTGGAATAACAGCACTTGAACTTGCTCATGGCCATGCCCCATTTTCTAAGTATCCACCTATGAAGGCAAGTGATAGTCTCTTAATCTCATCGGTGTGTGTTATTGAAATAAAATGCAGATTCATTATTCGGGAGGTAATTGCGATGTGATCCTTCTCCCCTTTTCTTGCTTTAATTGTAGGTGCTATTGATGACACTACAAAACGCACCACCAGGTCTTGACTACGAGAGGGACAAGAGATTTTCAAAGGTTTGTTCCATTCAGCAAAATTTTCCATCAGGTTCATGAATATTGTTCTAAGATGCGGTAGCTCTACAGTCTTTCAAAGAGTTGGTTGCTGCTTGCTTGGTGAAGGATCCAAAGAAACGTCCCTCGTCAGATAAGCTTTTGAAGCACCCATTTTTTAAACAGTCGCGGACTAATGATTTTTTGGCTCGTACTATTCTGGATGGCATTGCCCCATTGGGGGATCGTTTTAGGATGCTGAAGGTCTCATGCTCAAGCCCTTTGTTTTCTCATAGTAAAATCTGTCAAAGAAATGCATTATGTCTTTTCGACTTACATGGATATTTATTTGCCTTTCTTTCTCAGACAAAAGAAGCCAATTTACTTGTACAGAACAAGGCTTTATACGGGGATAAGGACCATTTATCACAGGTAACAATGGGCAACTTACAAACTTTGAAGACATCTCTCTCATTTGTGTTTTTGTGACAGTAAGTTGCATGTATGCAACTGGGCTTGGTATACTGAGGGCATACACAACAATATCCCGGTTAGGACCTCATCACTGACGCTCCCCCCTGGGGGTCGCAAGGGTGTTGCTAAAGCTAACTATTGGTGGTATATGCTTCTTTATGCTAAAATTGACACGCCTTCTCATGCTGATACATGTGTCAGTTGGTTGAGACGATGTATCATGTCCCGGTTAGGACCTGATCCTTCCCTCCTTGGGGGTAGCAAGGGTGTTGCTAAAACTAACTAGCGGTGGTAGCTACTTTTATATGCTAAAATCTGGCACTTCTTTTCTCATGTTGATACATGTATCAATGGGAGGGCCCTGTAGTTCTTCATGAGACAATTGGATCATATAAGGGCTAGAAGCGGATGTATGCCTTTCATTTGCCTAATTATCTTCGGTTCTCTGGAGAAGTGCACTGGGTATCCCTTAGCTTGTTGAATTTCATACACAGGCGTATATAGCAACACACAGTTACATGACTTTTGACATGAAATATAAGTTTAGAACAGGTGATATTCGGCCAGTTTGAGTAGAGTGGTTGAAGGTGAGGTTGGGGGTTATATGCACCATCAATGAGCCATGAGCCCAGATACATACAGTTTTACGGTTGTGAGCTTTTGAAGTCCATCAAAATGGGGTGAAACTTTCAACTGCTGTCGTTGCTGTATTATGCTTTTGCTATTTGGTTAAGGAAAATGAGTGCTATTTCTTTTCAATGTATGAATACTTTCATAAGTGCAAACGAAATTCCTACCCAAGTCAGACATACATATGTATTGAATATTATTCCGGGCTGAAACAGAGCTTTGTTTTCCTTGCAGCAAGAGTATATCCGAGGAATCAGTGCCTGGAATTTCAATCTGGATGATTTGAAGAATCAGGCTGCCCTTGTATGTAGTCATTTCAATTAACAGTTCTATGGAGATTGTTTTAGTTGCTGAGAAACACTACATTTAGTTTTGCTCGTCTTCCTGCACCATATCCATTGCAGATTCATGATTGTGATGATGCTTCAAATGACGGAGACACAAATGTTAGCGGGAACCAAAGGGACAGACATGATGACATTGGTTGTCCAACAGAATGTCTATTCCCTGAGAAGTCTAACCAGTTAGATGCTCCACCTCAACTTGATGTATCATTCTACCTTCTGCAAACCGATGTCTCTACGTTTTTTTCGGCATTGTATCTCTGTTTGTACTATTGCTCTATGCAGTTCTCTGGAAATCAATTGGTTTCCAATGCCTAATCCCGCATTTCATGTATCAGGACGGGATCAATAACATTCATAAACTGGAGGGTTCACTTTCTGTGTTTCCTATTCAACCTCTTCAGGCACTCAAGTATGATTGTGTTTTCTTTTTGCGCTCAGGTTCCTTAGCTGATAACAATCTTGTTTCAAAAATCTTTATTGGTACAACAAATTGTGAATTGCCAATCCATTTGAATGATAGGATTTTGCTTCAAGGTCATTGCACTAAATCGAATTTGCATTTTTTGTTGTTTGCTGCTGGTATTCTTTTCTAATACTATGTTCTTAAGTCAAGTTAATGAGCACACAAACTTGTACAAATGCACATATGTATGTCCGAGCGCTGTGGTTGTGTATGCATGTACATCAGTTCACAAATATATACGATACAGATCTCTGTAAATAATAGGGGTGCATATTTGACTTACATATGCCATTAAAACCATGATGTTACAAGTTCTGGGCCTAGGTATTCTTCTAGGTACAGAATCTAACTGACGCTATCAAATCACGGTTGAGTATTCACGTAATCTCACACTCCTTGGATTGTTATTTCTCATATTGTTTGATTGCTATACTAGACGTCTATACTCTGTTAGTTTCTGTAACCATGTATGTCATTTACAGAGATTGTTTCGATGTCTGTGAGGATGAGGTGGGTACTGGCAGTCCAAGTTGGAAAAATGCTATTAGATCAGATTCTGAACAGCAGAGTCAACCACAGTCAAAAGATAATGACCAAGAAGGTGGGAGAGATAATGGCGTGAACCTCAGACAAAGTCGCTCTTTGCCACAGTTTGTAGTTTCTGGTCAAAGAGTTTTTTTGAGCGGTCCCATACAGCAGGAAAGTCCTAAAAGAGTTGGTGAAGGGGACAGGTACTTAATGCTTTTCTCCTGTGTTGATCTATTATCATTTTCTCAAACTCCTAAAGGGGTTACTTAATGTTTCTCCCTCACAAGTTGAATTTCCTGATCAAATGCGTTGCATTTTGGATCTTTTAAACTGGTGAAATAGGAGTTGTTTTTCTATCCGTATCTTGTATGGTGGTAGGGTCAGGCAAACTATAAGTGGGATTATCCCTGCTTTTGGGAGTGCTGGGAGTGCTTTCACCAGTTATTACCCAACTAACAGCTGATGGTGAACTACTAATACATCATCTGCACACTGTTTTCATCCACTTTTTACTAGGGAATAGATGTACATGGTAATTTCTACATGTAGACTTGTTAATACTTGGCATTCACGACCTTAGGCCTCTGAGATACTTCTTTTCACTGATCACATCACCTACTGCAGATAACGGAAAGATGAGGGTTTGTAAGTCTCTAGAAGAATTGATACAAGCTGGTTAATTTTCATGAATTTTGGCTCATAGGGGATGTTGATCATGCAGTGGCATTTAATGGTCTGGGTATGGTTGACATTGTCTGAACAAAGTTCTTGTGTAGTGGTGTGGACTGGTTTACTCAAGACTGCAATTTTTTGGACTGTAGGCCCCTTCATTGAAGTTTATCTGGCTAGTGTCTTTTTCCTTGGATTTGGAATGATTTGATCTGGGGTACAACTAAGGACCTATATCAATTTCTTAAAAATTCACTATGGACCAATAGATGTAGCTGTCTTTCCTGTGAAGAAGTTATACTCATGGTCCGACCACCAAAAGTATGCCCCCCTTGCCGTGGGGTTTGAGTCAAGCCGACTGACCCGTCAAAGCACTTGGTGCTCTATTATCTTTATATTTTAGTAACATTTATGCCTTTGGGTTGTTTTGGGATTTAGTTTTTACTGGTGCAATATGCACTCATACGGTTTTGGTGCATATGTTTCTTGCAATCATTTTCTTTTTCCATCATGACATTATTTTTTTCTGGTTGTTTCCACTCCTTTCACTATTGCCATTTATTTAAGAGGGCTCTTTCTGTTTCTGAAAAAAAAAGGAAAGAAAGAGAAGAAACGGATGGCTTCTTAAGGGAAAAAATAATTAAATTTTGGATACGAAACATATTGACATGGATATATTTGAACTATTGTGAAGGGAATTTGCAAGCCCGAGACATCAACCGGAGCGGAATTACAGCGGTCCATTATCCAATCGTCAGAAGAAAGACATCAACAACCTTGCATCTGGTAATCCTTTCATTATTACTTGCTTTGTTGTACTGAACTCATCTTCTTGGAGTCTGATGTTTGTATTGTTGGTGACTTCCTAACTTCTAACAAATCTGTTGTGCAACGGTGGCATCTGGTCAAAACAGAGGACACATCAGGAGCCATGGTCCAAACTAAGGGGCGCTTTAAAGTCACTTCAGGAGAGCCGAGTCCCAAGGTATATCGCATTTATACATTCTCATAAAAGTCAAAGAGTGGATCAGCTCTATCCATTCCAGTATCTATGTACTGAGATAGCGATTCCAAAGATAAACGCTTTGATCACGCAACTACTGCAAATTAAAGTTCTTTCCTGTATGGTCTTTCTTGAATGCCTATGATAGAAATATTTCGCTTCATTCAAGTCATTTCTTTTGGACAATAGTTTGCAGTTCGGCGATTCACCTGCAGTGTTAATGCTGTGCAACATGCTGTGATTTGTAGGGACACCTTTTTCTATTTTTTTGGCAGTGTTTCCTAAATATGATCATTGGACCATTTTCTGTTGCATTTATGAGATGTCATACATGTTCATTGAGCTTGGTGCCAAGATCTTTTTTTGTCGTAATTTTTTTTGAAGTTGGAGAAGAGTAATAATCTGCGGATTATCATCAAAAGATCCAAACAAAGGTTTTTTCGTGACCTACACTGAATAATTGACCGTGATTCTCAAATAGTGCAAAACATAAAACATTTGCTTTCATCGACATGTCCTATAGCATGGTGGTTTCATCGAAGTGGCAATAATGAAAAGCCTTCTGATTGTTAATTTAGTTTGTGGCATCAAAAGGGTTCCTTCCTCCATTGGGTCATTGTTTTGTTGTTTCTTGAGGTTTTTAATCTTAGCTAAATACGCTCCATGTTTTCTGCATTTTGATCCTTGTTTTTTCCCTTTCTTTTTAAACTTTCTGCTGAAGTATACCTTTGGTGTTTAGAATGGTTCTCAGCAACGTATATTTAGGGCATTGGTCTTGTAACCATGGCCTTTCTTTTCTTACATTCAGGTCCCTGTGAACTCCTTCAATCCAGTTTCGGGAGGTTTAACCACTCCAGTAACACCTACTCTTTCAGCTGGTTCAGTTCTTCCATCATTGCAATGCATTTTACAGCACAACAATATGCAAAGAGTATGCATCTCATAATCTCAACCCGTTATTTGTTCTCCATATCGTCTGTTAGTAAATTGTTCTGTCAATGAAATGTTTATAGGAAGAACTACTCAGATTGATGAAATACGTGGAGCAAACCTCCGGTACGTGTTCCCCTTCCAGTCATATGTTATTAGCATTGTTATCTTAATAGATAATGTTGTTGGTGCTGATTTGTATTGTATCTCTTAATACAGGCAATTCATTGGAGTTCTCTGATGCGGGGACTAACGAGATTTCTCTGGTATGGGGTGCTTGTCTTCTAAAGAATTCATTATAAGATTGCAGCTTCGCAGTATCCCCATGAGGAAACAATAGTGTGCTAGCGTTTTATGATTTTGAAGCAAATTATTTGTCATCAAGAAATCTACATGCTAGTCAAGAAAATGTCGGTTGACTTTTAGAATAGAGGATCAAAGTCTCAACTTTTGAATGTCTCAGCTTAATTTGTTTGTGTCTTGGACTTTTCGTTCAAAATATGCTCCATGTATTTGTGTTTAGAGTAACTTAATTGTTGTTTGGACAAATAGTTTCCAGGTGTTTCCTTGTATAACCTTGAATCTGTGACAATATGCAGACACCTCCTGCTTCTGCTAGGGAGAGAGAGCTGCAGTCTCAGGTGATTCAACTGCAACAAAGGTATGATTCTCTCTCTCTCTCTCTCTCTCTCACACGCACACCCCCCAACTACTAATTGGACCTTGTCTCAAATCTCAGCATTGGGAGTGTTGTTGAAGAATTGCAGAGGCAAAAGATGAAAAATGTTCAGGTGAGTTTCTATTTTGTGTTATCAAATTAAGGGCTATTTTTCTGTGGTCAGAGATCCTAGAGGTCATCCTCACTCGCATATTCTGCAGTGTTCGGGGCTTTAGCTATCCGCTGAATTTACTTTTCACATGTGATTTATTTGTTAATGGGTTCTTGTACAACGGTCCAGAAAGAGATTGGTACTTCATTATACTGTGCTACCTCATGTTTTAACCATGTTTTGGTTGTCACCTGATGTGGCACAGTCACAATAACCGATACAATGGGTCCCACATGAATTCTACATGTGGTCGTCCCTATCAAAGTGCCTCCAATTGATTGCCCGGTACACAACGCACCTTATGAAAGGTCTTGCAACTCTAAATGGGAGCTCTCTGTAGGCTTGTTCTCTTTCATATGTAAAAGGTTTGGAACCCTTTACATTGAAGTACGAAAAGCAAACCATTTTATTGAAGTCCACCCCCCAAAACTGCTCCTTATTCCACTTCCGCACTTACTCTTTCAAGGCTTTAACCTTCAACCAAAAGACGTGTCTTGCTTTCCCTTGAAACGAAAATGAAGAACCACCAGGAAGCTACTTCTTATAGAAAACCTAAATCCTCCAGCATCTTTTCAAATTGAAAATGGGATGGCCTTCTTTTTATACCTCCCCCTTCACCCCCTCTTGGCTAGGAGAATAATGGGGATATGGTCCAAGATGAGTTTGCTTCCTGCAAGACGTTGAAAAAACGCGTTTCCTCTTATTCTCTCACAATGGGTCCCATATGAATTCGACACGTCCAACCATTTTGCTTGCACCACATCAGATGATAAACAGAACGTGGTTAAGTTCTGCGTCGATGTAACGTTCTCATGCTGCATTTGTTCGCCTTTGATATCTGGTAAACACCATTTGATTGTGGTGTTTTTTATTTGCTGCTTTGCAGTTGGAAAAGAAACTGAATGCTTTGGTGAAGAAATAGGAAAAAGATAAGAAGCGAATGATGGTGAAAACGATGAAGGCAATAACTTGTGCACCAGTATGCCTCTTTAGGGCAGCCAGAGGTCATGAACATCAGCAAGATCCTCATTAACAGCTGCAAGATACTTCTCCCCAGAAGAAAAGGTGCATTGTATTGCTTGTGTACTGTATGTATAGAAGTAAATCAGGCCCAAATTTTGAGACGCTGTTCGTTGAGCCTCAGAATTCGGTATGTGTTGTAATTTGTTAATTGGGTATTGTAATTATATTGCACATTTCAATTTTAGACTTCCTCCCCCCCTCTCTGATCTGGTTGGCAAATAATGATAAGTGTTGTTCTTGAGCTCCATTGTGACAATTATCACTATCAGGACGAGTCTAGTTTTTTTCTGTGTTGGACTATTTCAATATCTTATTTTGATGATCGAAATTGTCTATTTTGTTTTAGAATATATGGTGGTGTAACCATAAGAAATTTGAGTTTGTAGGAATATTACACACGTTGAAGTTATCAATTTAGTATCAGCAAGCGTATTGTTTCTGTTAATGGTATGGTACGCATTCATATTAGAGTGTTTCGGCGTACCATGTTAGATTTATCGTTAAATAATACTATGTATTTCTCAAATAATATTTTTCAACAAAAAATCATATTAGATATATAAAATAAAATTTAACAACTTAAAAATAAATCATCAAATATAATTTTGAGGTGTAATTATGTTTTTAGCGTCAATTTTGTGTAATTATAAAAAATCAATAATTGAATTATTTTTTAAAAAAATTGTGTACCGGTAGAGATCAGTTACAGGCTCGGTACAAGTCGGACCACCTGTTATTGGCCTGTAAGTTTTTTGGTACAATAAGTGAAATTAAGGCCCAAACATATCCCCCTCCAAAAATTATCACCCCTTATTATTAATTTTGGCATGGTTTGGATGGGAAAAAAGTACCCCTCCAAAAATTATCCTCCCTCTTATCCCCTATTACCCCCTCCCAAAATTATATTTTTCTCTTTTTTATTGTTAACTAAATTTTTCTCTTTTTCTCTTTTTTATTGTTAACTAAATTTACGCGAGTTAAATTATATATTTTTTCTTTTTAACTAAATTTTTTATTGTTGATTTATATTTTGTTGTTTTTTTTTTTTTTTTGTTAATTGGTAAAACAAAGTTAAAAAACCCTTAAATTATTCAAAAATAGTCATTTGAGAGGCTGATTGGATAAGGGATTATAGGCCCCATTTGGGCTATAGTTTTTATTTATTTGTTATTTTTGTCTTTATTCATTTTTTTTTTTGCATTTGTTGTTTAAATGTCAATATTTTGTAGTTCATTAGTCCGTCTTGATGAAATGAATGTAATGAGTATAAAATTATGTCTAAAAGTTAAAAAAAGTCACTAAAGACGACAAATAAGTACAAAAAATTTTATTTTTTGATTTATTTTTGTCTTTTCTGAACTTTTTTCAAATTTAGCCGATGATTGATAACTTTTCTGAAAGCTCTTGTCGAGATGAATCAACAAATCAAAAAAAATTGATGAAAAATAAAAAATTACAAAAAAATTTCAAATAAGGACGAAAAAAATTTCAATAAATACCACAATAAATACCGCAGTCCAAATGGACCCTATTTTTAGGGGGATAAGTTATTGAGGGGGATAAGATAAGAGGGGTATTATTTTTAAAGGGTTGGCCCACATTGATGTGATATTTATAGAGGGGGTAATAAAAAGTAGATAGTTTGGATGAAGTATTAAAAAAGAGGGATAAAATAGTACTTGATTTGAATGAAGCATAAAATAGGGGGATAAGGTTATTTTGTATTTGTAATGAGGAAGAAGTGGTATTATTCTTGGATAATACCCCCTCCCCTCTTGGATTATTTTTGGGCACCCCTCCTACCCAAAAATTATCCCCCTTTATCCCTCTCCGGGAGATTATTTTTGGAGGGGTGAAAAATTATCCCCCTGCATTTTTTGCTCCCAAACCATGCTAAACATGTCACGTCGATCCTTTTACCCCCTCCAAAAATTATCCCCCTTCTTTTTTCCCCCATCCAAACGAGTAACAGTTTTTTTCCTTATCCACCACTCTTATCCCCCTTTATCCCCTATTTAAACCCCCATCCAAACCATCTATTTTTTTACTCTCCCTCTATAAACATCACATTAAAGTGGGCCCTCCCTCTAAAACTAATACCCCTCTTATCTTATCACCCCTCCATAACTTATCCCCTTCAAAATACTCCTCCATCCAATCGGGCCCTAAAGGTATTGTTTTTCTTCCGGTATAGTACATACCAGTAGTTACAATATCGAAAACTATGATTCGCATGAACTTAAAGTTCTTTCTTCAAACTTTTTTATGCCGGGCGATAGAAAATTTCATTAACCAAGGTAAGCGAAATACAATAATAAATTGGACTTCAAGTGAAAGTGATCACAATTGAAATTCAAATTGAAAGTGACTGCAATTCAAATTCAAATTCTAATACCCAAACAGACATTGTTCATTCGCCGATTGAACCCCTGAACACCACATGGCCCAACCAAAAAAGCCCAAAAACAAAACTATGAACACCTAATTCTAAAGCATATGAAGCAATTCCATAGGCCATAGGCCAGAGCTTCCAAGATTCACCATAGCAGGTAGCCTATCTACAGATGGGCAGATGCACTTCTCGACCCCTTGGCAATCTGCTTAAAGATCAAGTCATTCCTAGTAAGCCAGATGGACCGCAATCCGGCATGGATCTTTCTGGAAGCAGACTAAAAAAAGCAGTGGATTACTCGGATTGGTTTTCGCATTTTTGTGCCCAAAAGGATGGGCGAGTTAGGTTTGAGTGCTCATCGATCAGGCGAATCTATATGCTCTGGGGTGGTAAGATGAGGTGTAGCGTAGTTTGGTCATTGCATCTGTTTTGGGTACAGAGGGCCGTAGATTCAAATCATATCACCTTGATATGATGTTAAAGTCAACAAATATGTTCGTTTGTTGTTGGGGCTCTATTTCTTCCTTGCTCGTTCAATTGAACCCGAATACAAGTATTATTAGAAAAATGGGTTTGCTTTAACTATTTTGAG
This sequence comes from Arctostaphylos glauca, assembly GCA_019985065.2. NCBI lineage: Eukaryota > Viridiplantae > Streptophyta > Magnoliopsida > Ericales > Ericaceae > Arctostaphylos > Arctostaphylos glauca. The sequence goes on from JAHSPW020000008.1 coordinate 29,329,758, forward strand.
CTAAATAAAAAGTGGGTTCCGCATGTTGTTTGGGACGGATCGAAGGTGTTTCATAATCTCCTATATCGGGAGCTTAACACTGTGTAAAGAATTCATCAAACTCATTTAAAGAGCAAAAGAAATTTGATATCAAAATTGATATTTAAAAACAAAATTTTCACAAGAGCTTGACCCTTACGGTCATACAACTTTTATGAGTGAACGAGTGCGCACTGTATTGCCGCTTTAACTGACTAACCAAGTTGCACCGTGAGCTTTGTTAAATCTTTTTGGGTCAGAATTTAATTTTTTTAACCCAGGCTGAGCCAAAGTCCAAACCGGTGCGAATTAAATATAAGATTCGTGAAATTTATGAGTTCAAATCCGAACCACTGCGAGTTCAAATTCGTGAAACTTTCTCCCCCCAACAGACACAAATGAAATCCTATCCTATCAAAAAGCCACGATTAAACCCTTTAATCCAAATAGTCACGTCCAGTGTCTTTTTGAATATGCTGAACAGGCACCTTTGACGACTATATAAACAACCAGTTTTGCTATTAGCAAGGACTGAGAACAGGAACCATGCAAGGAAAGGAGTGACAGGTGGGACCACCCACCGGTTTTTGTGCCTTGGGGAATTTTCTCACTTTCTTCTCTTTCTCAATGGGTTAACAATTAAATGTAATTTTTTTGAAATATTTTTTTATTTTATTAGTCTTATATCAAATACTTAAAATTATTAATTCGTCTCGATGAGAGTAAAAAAATTATGATTAAAAACTTAAATTATTTCCCAACAAATAAAAATAATTTAAAGTTGATTTTTATTTTATTTTTGTTATATTTTTTGTTGATTTATAAAACAAACTTAAAAGTCTTCTAAATTATTAAAAAATATTCACATTCATCACATATTCTAATGTGTCCAACTTTGAAAAGAAAAAAGTGATTGACACCACTCAATCGAATTTGTTTCGATCGTGCTTGAAACAAGTGGCAGGTGGGGCCACCCTGTGCTTTTTGTGCCTTATGAAGAATTTCACCTCATTCTTCTCTTTTTTTTTCTCAACAGGTTGATAATAAATATAATTTTTTTTTAAATATTTTTTTATTTTATTAGTTTTACGTTAAATACTTAAAATTATTGATTCGTTTTGATGAGGGTAAAAAAATTATGATCAAAGTTTAAATTATTTTCCAACAAATAATTTCAAAAAAAAAAACAGCGTCCGTGTTGGCTTATTTTTCGTCTTTAGTGACTTTTTTTTAACTTTTGGATATAATTTTATACTTTTTAGATTCCTTTCGTCGATACGAACCAATAATTTTTTTTAACTTTTGAAATTATTTGTTGGAAAATAATTTAAACTTTGATCATAATTTTTTTACTCTCATCAAAACGAATCAATAATTTTAAGTATTTAACGTAAAACTAATAAAATAAAAAAATATTTCAAAAAAATTATATTTATTATCAACCTGTTGAGAAAAAAAAAGAGAAGAAGAAGATGAAATTCTTCATAAGGCACAAAAAGCACAGGGTGGCCCCACCTGCCACTTGTTTCAAGCACGATCGAAACAAATTCGATTGAGTGGTGTCAATCACTTTTTTCTTTTCAAAGTTGGACACATTAAAATATGTGATGAATGTGAATATTTTTTAATAATTTAGAAGACTTTTAAGTTTGTTTTATAAATCAACAAAAAATATAACAAAAAAATAAAAATCAACTTTAAATTATTTTTATTTGTTGGGAAATAATTTAAGCTTTTAATCATAATTTTTTTACTCTCGTCGAGACGAATTAATAATTTTAAGTATTTGATGTAAGACTAATAAAATAAAAAAAATATTTCAAAAAAATTACATTTATTATCAACCTGTTGAGAAAAAAAAAGAGAAGAAGGAGATGAAATTCTTCATAAGGCACAAAAAGCACAGGGTGGCCCCACCTGCCACTTGTTTCAAGCACGATCGAAACAAATTCGATTGAGTGGTGTCAATCACTTTTTTCTTTTCAAAGTTGGACACATTAAAATATGTGATGAATGTGAATATTTTTTAATAATTTAGAAGACTTTTAAGTTTGTTTTATAAATCAACAAAAAATATAACAAAAAAAATAAAAATCAACTTTAAATTATTTTTATTTGTTGGGAAATAATTTAAGCTTTTAATCATAATTTTTTTACTCTCGTCGAGACGAATTAATAATTTTAAGTATTTGATGTAAGACTAATAAAATAAAAAAAATATTTCAAAAAAAATTATATTTAATTGTTAACCCATTGAGAAAGAGAAGAAAGTGAGAAAATTCCCCAAGGCACAAAAACCGGTGGGTGCCACTCCTTTCCTTGCATGGTTCCTGTTCTCAGTCCTTGCTAATAGCAAAACTGACAAACAACCTCCCCACATCCATTTTATGCATTCAATTTTTTCAAAGCACACCACACTGCTACATATAAAGAGTCGAGAGAGATCTTACACAATTTCTATTCGGTGTGCACATTGTCAAAATACTGCGACATCCGTGCAAAAAAATCATTATATCCTGAAATACGAATTTCCAAATTCGTGAACACCAAGAGCTTAATTTGCTTTTAAAAAAACCGTGTTCATTGCTGTCCTTCGATTTATCCTTATTTCCTTTACTGTTGCCTTCATTCTATAAGTTTCTTGTTCAACTATTTTACAGTCTGTCGTTTGTGTTACTTGTCTTCATTATTTCAGAGTCAAAACAATGATTTTTCATACAATGGTCTCAACAAGTATTCCAGCAGTACATGTTCCACCATCTCCAGATCTCTGACCACACTGTACATCCAAATTTGCAGCGGATGAAGAGGCGATCAGTAGATTCATGGCTTCAAGATTAAACAGAGCATAGGTCAGAACCTGTTAGAGGAGGAAGAATTCCCCTCTTCAAAAGCTCTGTTTTTTTTATCATATTTCACTTGATTAAAGATTCGATAAATGAAGAGTCTAGAAACACACTCCGCACACAGATCTAAACCATCCGATACAAATGAAGTCTTTCATAATAACATGAGTCTCATAAACATTCATTAAGTTTGAATACATCTATGTTGGAATATGAACAAATGACTCTGCTCCTGGACATGTTCTTTGATAAAAGGGACAATATTTTTGAAAACAAAAACCAAATGAACAAAAACAGCCAAAAAAATCAATAAAGAAATAAATGTTTGGAACCCAAAAATTAGACTAAATTTAATGGTTTAAGAAACCAGAGAATGTACTTGAGCTTACTAGACCAGCTTCAAAGATGGTTAAATCTCAGCAAATCTGAAGAGCAAAAGCTTGATTATTTTCCGAGCAGAACAACACCTCCCTCTCCATTTTTTATTAAGAAAAGGGGGCTGCCTGAATTTCTGCTCAATACTATCAAAGACTGAAAAGAATAGGTTTTGTTTGGATCACACTTTTGTCAAAGAAAATCAGGGAAAATAAAGCAATAGGAAATCCAAAAACCATTTATTTTCTCTTTCTCCATACATCCAAACACACCAAAAAAACATTTGATACACAACAGGATCAAAGATAGCAAACAACTACAAATACCCAGATATATTGAAGACCTTAATCAATGAAAGATCTGATTATAAATCAAAAAATTAAGATTTGGGAAGAGAAAAGGGAGGCTCAGAGAGTAGCTTTATGTGCTCAGTGAAGAACCCTTTTGAGGCTCTTCTCATACAAGAGGTGTCAGAAATAATAAAGCACTGTTCATCTTCGCCCCCACCAACTTCCCTAGATGTATTCCTAAAACAAAAAAACAATGGCAAATTTCAAGAACCCAGAAGAAGAATCAAGAGCCATAATCAAGAACCCAAAAGATTAAGACGAGGATGAATCAAATCAATAACCCAGAAGAAGAAGAGAGACAGCGGCTGGGGAGAGATGCATCAATTAGGGTTTCTTGGAATGCATTGGAACAGGATGGAGACATGGTATTTATAGATTGTTCCTGAGGTATTTACATGGATGATTGGAAAATGGGCCATTTTTTCGGCCCATGTGAGCTATCCTCTTATTGGGCCTTCTTTGACATGCCGATGTAAGGTTAACCTACTGATGAAAAAAATAGTACTCAGCGCTATGGGCTAATTCATACATCCAGGGATGTTGTAGCGCGGAGCGCACTGTATGGGTGTAGTGCGGCTATTTGGCCATCCATCTCGGTAAGGACGGCTCAAATTCAATTTAGTATTTATTCGTGCGATTAGTTTAATTTAAATCTGAACTCTCTGTTGCCGAGATGAACAGTCAAATGGCTACGCTACACCCCTGTAGCGCGATCCCCGCAGAACAACATCCCTGAATTCAGATTAGATAGAGATTTTCTAATCCCCTTTCTGATTTGTTCATTGGTTCTTCTCCTATTATAACTCACTAATAATAGAAGATAAATGCGGTACTAGTACTACCACATACATAGCATTTTTTTTTTGCTCGGCAAAAGAAAAATTTATTAACCTTTGAAAGTTAATATAAATATTAAAGGGAGACAAGCATAGAAGCATCATAACGACCGGAGCCGAATCCCAACTATGTTGGCACTCAGGCGGACGACAATCACATGCTACTTGAGCCCCCAAATACTTAAATGTTGACAAGATATCAACCAAAATAAGAAAATAATAAAACAGATCAAACCAAAAGAAATAGCCTATTATTTCCTTATTGAGTTACCTTTTAGAAATTTTCTATAGAGAGAGAGAGTGTGTGTGTGTGTGAGAATGCGAAGCGAAAATTTGAAGGTCTTTTATTTTTGCTTGAAAAAACGAACAGAGATGAAAATATGTGTGTGCGCATTTTACCCTGATCTATTTATATTTTAATAGAAATTTTTATCTGTTAAAACATTGACAAATAATATTATCAGGTAATTGATTATAACATTATCCATTCATTATCTAATATTGTTATTTGTTTCAACAAATAACATTATTTGATAATATAATAGAGAGAAAGAAACATAAAAACGAGAAATATTAACAGAAAGAAAGAGAGGAATCGATAAAGAGACAAAAATCAAAAAATCAAATACAAAAAAGATAAGAAATATTAACAAAGAGACAGAGAGAAATTGACAGAGAGACAAAGATCAAAATAGGCCCTATTTGGGCTATGGTTATTAAGTTTTTTTTATTTATTTGTTGGGTAAACAAATAAATATGTTTGGGCTAATTTATTTGTTGGACCAAGAAAATTCCCCCACTTTGTTATTCCGTCCGTACGGTTACCGAAAAACCAAAAATACCCTTCAAATAAGACAAGGCTCAAATAGGGTCCCAAATAAGACAAGGGCAATATGGTCATTTGTCCGTCAAAGTTAAATCAAACAACTCAATAAATAAATTAGTCCAAATGCCATCAACTGTTTTTATATTTATTTCAAACATCATAAATAAATAAATAAATAAATAAATAAACCAATAAAAACCGTTGGCCAAATGAGCCCATAATAATAGGTTAAACCAATAAGAGCAATTTCATCTAATAAATTAAAAGACCTAACCTATTAACACTCGTAAAATAAAAGGTCTAACCTATTAATATTTTTAAAATATAAGACTCTAACTCAAAATTTAAATTAGTACAGATTTCACGGGCTATTTAACCCTAAATTTGTCCTTTTTACAATTTTTTTTGTAGTTTATAATACAGATGGAGGAAAAAAAAAACTTGACAACTAATTCGACTTTAGTTGAAACTAAAGATTAGGTACACACTATGTGTGTATGTATGTGTCCTTGAATATGTAGGGTATGGGAATAAAATACGAGGTAGGGTGTGAAAGCGAAATGTGAAAATGAAATAGTTAATTTGAATAATTTTACCATTTTATCCCGATAGTTATTTAATTATTTCTTTGAAATAAGTCAATTTTCTTTTCTTTAAAAGACTTTAATGTAGACCACTTTTGTGACACAGATTTAATTTGTAGTTCACTCGAAAGCAAAGTTATCAATTGTGTCCCTTATTGGCCAGTATATCTCGTACCACCCTCGTAAGGTACCGAACCACTGGAGTATCATTTTGGCCACTGTTCTGGATTGTTCTGAGCTGTTCCGGCCAAAACCGGCCGTATTTAAAAAATAAAAAATTTAATTTTTTTTTGGATAATTAGACGTAAATTGAACCTAAATTCATCCTTTTTTTATGTTTGGTTATTTGTTTTTAAATTGTGATACTTTATTTTTTATGTTAATATGATTTTTTGTTAAAAAGTATTATTCAAAATATGTATATTAATTTTAGCGATAAACCCAATATGGTATGTCGGTACACAGCGTTATCAATACGTACCGTACCAGTAACAAAATTGATATGCTCGCCGGTATGAGATTGATAACTTTGCTCGAAAGTAATAACCCATTTCTACAATATAATAGATAATTAAACTCTTTAGCAAAGGTGATTATCATGTCAATATGTAAATACTTGAAATTGAATAGAAAAAAATAAATGAGAAAAAGTTAAATTTAGAAGGTAATTAATCTTAGTAAATGGGTCATACCGAAGTAAATCTGATCCACACAAATCAGCATTTTTACAGTCAGCATTTCCTAATATTTCCCTTAAATAGAAAATCTTAGGACCATTTGGGAAAAAAAACAAACAATTCCTAATATATTAATATAGCTGATGAGCTTTAGTCATCACTAACAGTCTTCTCTAGGTCAACTTATGTTTACTTTTGGTCTTTTGATATAATTCTTTTTAATTAATCAATTATAGTAATATAAACATTCGTACGAGGGTCGCAACTGCTAAATCAAACACAACATATAACAATTCAAGCAATAATATTCTTATACGATAACGAAATAAACTAACAATGAAAGTGTAACGACTCGTTCTCGTCTTTTACAATATTATCATTTTTATTGAACAAATTTTATGGGCTTCTGAGTAGGTCATTCATTCCTACAGAACGAGCATACTTAACTACGAAAATTCATTATTTTGACACTCTAACGGCTTTACAAGATCTTATACAAGGTATGATCATAATTTTGTTATATATGTTGATTTCTCGATGATTCCTTGAATGTCATTCATGTTGGTGCAAAAATACTCAATTTAAGTTAGTGTCGATCGGAATTGGGTCTTATGCGGGCATTTTGATACTTAAGTTAGCTTACTATGAGGAAAGAGTTAAACAAACTTAAAAGATATAGAGTCGTGAATGCGCATACGTGAGAGTGGAGCACTCTTGGACTATTTATAAAGGAACCCAACAGACTGCCAAAAGCACTAACCGCAATGTTGCGTCGTGGACATCAAGTCATGACGTTTCCGTCACATATCCCACATCTGTGTGTATCAGGCGGTGACATTCGTTTGCCTTAGCAACTATCTCGTCTCCACGTCTTCCCGCGCAACTACCAATAATGTGCGGGACACGTCACTCTGACTACGCCTAGCATAGTGTCCTTGGCGACACGATCGAACTTTGTGAGTTGTGAGATCCTTGTCCTATCCTGAACACCGACTGTAGAACATGTTCGACCCAATCTGTAGTCGTGCGTCCGGTAGGACTTGTGGGATGCCAAATGGGCCCCTCATCCTAACAACCCAATTTGAGTGGATCTATCTTTGGTCCTGACCTAGCTCGATCCAAGCACAGATGGGTCGAGCGTACACTTGGGTTGAAGGCCCAACACTTCGTGTATCCGAAATACTACATATAATATTGAACTTTTTAATCTAGCAAGTGATATGAGTCTCTTAACTACTCATTTGAACGTCCACCAAAATCTCCTTTCAAACAGTCAATTTCACAGCTAACACTAGAACCTGACCGAGGTATCACATAAATGCTTCCATACACAAAGAACTATTAACCAATTGACTCATTCAACAAGATTTGACCAATTGCCTTCTTCGCTAAGTCCTAATTTCAATAACACAAATTTGACAAAAGATATTATTTTCGTACTTTCTACACAACTAAAATATTATTTTCTTAAAAAGAATTTCTATTATCAAATTATATTCTTTCTCTTTACTTCACTCCACTCAATTTTTTATTTTAATTTCCTGCACTTAACAAATAAATTTAATCAAAGTAGGGCAATGTGAAGATGTAAGGTACAAATCAAGGCCATCTCTACCACGTGCGAGACCCATGCAGTCTATATGAGTCTAAATATACAGCGATGGTGTGGAAAAACAGCCAGGGTGAAGCGCGACAATTTCCTATATTCGCTGACATCGGGAATCATCAACCACCATCGCCCTTCTCACCTTCCCCGTCTCTCTCCTCCCTCTCTCTCTCTCTCTAGATCTCGAATTTTACGTATATATGCATACGCATATATGTATATCCGGTTGAAGAGATCTCAACAATATTATAATCCAAGATGATGATGGCTGGCTGGCTTTGATTAATATGGATAATGAATGGAGTCAATTAAATAGTTGTTCGAATCTAAACGGGCTCATTACTTTCCTCTCAGTCAATCAGTCTAGAGAGAGAGAAAGAGTGTGTGTGTGTGTGAGAGAGAGAGAGAGAGAGAGAGAGGGAGATCCGCAACAGACGGGGAGGCAATTTCCGATCAGATCGGAACTTGTTACACTGTTTGCTATCCAATTGAGAAAGAGTGTGGTCTCTGGATTACAATGGCGGTTTCCAGCGCTTCAATCTGTTTATGAATTTTCATCAAGTTAATTAGCAACAGCAAACGGGGCCGATTAGATCGAAACTCGTTTTTGCTATCGAATTGAGGAAGTGTGTGGTCTCGGGATTATAATGACGATTTCCAGTGCTTCATCCATCTGTTTATGAATTTTCATTGAGTTAATCAGCAACAGCAAGCGGTGACGATGGATCTGAAAAATGCAGTGATTAGGCTCCTTTGTTAATTATTCGTCAATCACGATTATAATGTCGATTTCCAGTGGTTCAATCTTTTTATGAATTTTCGTCGAATTAATCAGCAACAGCAAACGGTGACGATCGATCCGAGGATGCAGTGGTTAGCCTCCTGTGTTTTGTTCATCAATCAGAGGTGAGTATCTTTTAATTTCTCCTTTAACTAGATATCAGTGCTTCGGTTTAGCTTCTTGTTTCGAGTTATGATCTACATTTCTCTGATAAAATTTGCTGGCTATACACACCATGAAATTTGAATTTTGTAGTTAGATACACACACTAAACATCAAATTACTCGGATACACAAATTATATGGTGCAAACAAAAGATCGAAATAAGATATGTTTGTGTGACACCCTCATGTCACTATCTCTAGATACCATACATGGATCAAGATCAAATATCTGGGACACGTAAAGGTTTCGATTCAAATGTAATGGTACTTGGAGTATCGAAGAATACATGATGAGAATCAATTTTAACAGTCGTGAATTTTTAATATCGTTTTTACCAAAAAAGTTAATTAAAGTGCCTAATTAATAGCGAATTGAGAATTGTTGTGAGTTACACATAGTAGGGTAAAATTTAATTTTGTTCACTGTCGGGTGAACATTACCCTCACTCTTATTAGTTGAGAGAAAAAAAATCAATCTCACCCTTACCAAAAAATGTAATGCATATATGGGACATATACGCTTTCAACTAATGAGAGTGAATATCACGCTTACCTTCTTTAAAGGAGTGTGAATAAAATTACACTCAGTAGAGTATGTTGTACATCAAAATGACGTTATTTTTGCTATGTAAATATTGTCGAAATGTTTGGACAGTATTAAGATGGCCAAAACGGTGACGTTTTGGCACAAAACACATTCTGTTGTGCACGCCATGTACAGTAAGATTTCCGTTTCCCATTTATTGATATCCACATGATGATTTCTAGTTTTGCTTTAGGAAAATAATAAAGATCTGGACATATCTCTTGTCCAGAACAATTTGTTGATAGTAGGATCAAATGAACAACCACTTTACAGAAATAATATTTGAATTGACAAATAAACATTAAATTCCATGGAAAAACCCTTAACAATTAACATGGTCAATTTCTTGTCTTGCTTTAGGAAAATAATAGAGATCTGGAAATATCTAGAGTCCAGAAATGTGTCGATGGTAGGACCAAATGAAGAACTAATGTACAGAAATAATGTTCGAATTGACAACATAACAATAGAATTGACAACATAACAAAAAAGTTTCTTGGAAAATCCTTAATAATTGACGAAATGACATCAACAATGATATGCTTTTTCTGAAAGAATTTGAAATTTAAAATAATTGAGAAATTGATTTGACTTGAAAATCTGTCCTTGATTACGGTTGTATTTGACCTAATTTTTTTAAAAATATTTTTCCTCTTTGTTTAAAAATACATGTGTTTGTTAGTTTTTCTTCAAATTTTTGTGGGTTAATTGATTCGTTTCAGCAATAAATTTATGAAAAAAGCTTAGAAATGATAAAAATAATATAAAAATATTTAACTTATTTTCTAATTTGGTCCAAATTTACCCTTCAAACTGGACCTAATCAAAACAATCACACCCCAATAAAAAAATCCCATCGGTAATTGAAATGTGTAGTTTTGTGTGCTCTGTTTTTCAACTCTAGAAATATTCTAATTTACTTAGCTGACATTTTTTTAAAGGCGTGGAATTAATAAAAAAAAACACGAACAACTGTACGTACAAATAATTAAGAAAAGAATGCGAACATAAAAAATGAGAGTGTTTTTACATAATTTTTCAAAGGTACAAGTGGAACATGCACAATTTACGCCAACTTTAGTACATATTCAAAGAAAAAGAGTACAAGGTACATCTCAAGTGGTTAATGTCTAAGATTTAGAAGTTTCCTCTTTTTAAGATTTTATGTTCAAAAACTCTCTAAGTATTATCAACTCTTATGAATTTAGGTGATACATAACTAATAGCTTCACACTAACTTTAATTGGTCTCCCGTTAGTACATAGTTGGATTGATTTTCCAAAAATTAATCGATGTACATATAAGCTGGTCTAGACCCTCCGAATGTAAAGAAAATAATACGAGATACATAGTCCGCTACACAAAGCATATATTCATATTTATAACATGAGATTTACATTGACAATTACTGTACTACCCCTATCTAGCTACGTTTTTGAAGTGTTGTCTCTGAACCTCATCGTAATTAGCAAAGTGACATCAAAAGCTGAATAGGACTTCACAAAATTGAAAGTAAGTAATCACAAGGGGTTGGTTAAGTTTAAGGAGAGGGGTGACTAAGAAACTTGTCGCTTCTCTTTCCAAAGTCATGAGATCGAATTTTACCAGAACTAATCATTAGGAGTCATTAAAAATATGTCCTGCAGTTAACTTCGGAACTCTAAAAATTAGTTGACATTAGGTTAAGAATAATTTTAAAACTGGCCGTATATCTCGACTATAAAGTTAATAATCAAACAGTAAGTGTCGGCTAAACCTGGTGAAATATATATAACACAGTATCGAATCCCCAAAAGCGGTAAAAAATCACAACGTGGTTCCAGCTGTGGATTGAATATGTATTCACTTCGTTTCATGCAACATAAACAATAAGCTATGCTCATAATCACAAAAATCTCGAGATTCCAAAAAATATAATATTTTATGGTGTAATTAATGTAGCAAGAATATTATAAGTGAATCAGTGAACTAGCTTTTAGCCAGACAGACACATAATGAATTAAAATATAAAGGGTAGATTTTAGAATCTTAACTTTTTAAGAAGGTTAGTAATGTTTGTCAAAAATTCTTATAGCTGCTTTTAGGGTTTCAAAGATTCGAAAGCTGAAAATTAAATGGTCTAAATTTAAGGTGCTTTTCGTACGTGATTTTAGGTTTTAACTAATTTAAAATCTATCTCGATTCTCATCTCATTTTCCGAACGTGAATTGAACACAATGCTCCATCCCAGCCCTTGACTTGTTCCCCACTTATTTTTTTATATTTTGCCTCCAAATCGACCCAATTCTTGATTTTTTTTTTTGAAATTTCAATCCAAATGGGTGGGTAAACGAGGTGGATTAGATCAGACCGGACAAAATTGTCATCCCCAAACACTATCAGTTTTTGTTGATTTTTACTAATAGTTTTAGGGCTCGATTGGATGACGTTTTAATTTTGAGTGTGTTAAATAGTCTGAGTGATCCACGCTGATGTAATGTTTAAGGGGTGGGCCTTTTGGTCATTTGCTATCCCTGTGTTAATTAGCTTAGGGGAGGTAAGGGTAGGAAGACAGTGGATACTGTGTTAAATAGATCGTGGGTTAACTAGCTCAACTTAATTTTTTTTGTGACAACTGATAGGTTAGGTGTAAGACCAGTCTTAACTAAGACATGAGTTAATTAACATAACCCTTAAAGCCGCATCTAATTAGGCACTTATAATTATAATATATAAATTTATTGGCCGGACAAGTTCTAATATAATCTAGCATTTATAATATAAAGCAGAAGTTAAGATTATATCCTATCATTTTTCTCCACAACTATTGCCAAAACCCAAGTTTTAACGGCATCTTTCTTCATTATCCACAACTATTGCAATCATTCATATTGCTTTTCCAACACGAAATGGGCTCTTGTCATCTAACTACCAACATCAGATCGAACTGTTTATTTTAGGTAAAATAATAATTTGACGATGTCTATTTGATTGACGTCAAACCTATTATTTGATTTGAAAGTCTTTTTTAGATTGTTTTGAACTATATGAACAATAATTAATTAGTGTTGTCTGACCGATATAAGTCAAAAAATATTCCAATATTTAAGTTAGAGTTTTAACGAAAATAATTTTATAGAAGAATAAAACGTAACGTACTTTTAACCTTTCAGTTACCTTAGATAGTCGATATAGTTTGAGCTATAAGCTAACATGTGCTTAGCATGCTTCCAATTACGTCATAAATAATTGTTGCTACCTTTGGAGTCATGCATGACACAACAGCTGACCAACATGGCACACCCCCTCGAAGTGGGCTAGTTGTGCAAGTCTGTACAAGCCATGCCGGGCTTACAGTCCAATTCATTAGGATTGATCTCTGGGTCTCACTCAATTAACAGTTCAATTCAGTGTCGACTCAGCTCATTATAATACCAACAAAATTTTACACATGAGTCCAATTTCATATTTCGCATCACGCGTGCTGTGACTAGCTCCAAACTTCCCTTTGTACCTTCCTAGTCTGGATGATCAACCAGGTCCTTCAAATCACAAGGTTAAAGGAGTTTCACAAAAGGCCATAGCAAAGGCAAAAGAAACATAGTGGTGGGTCTTCTTCTTCGCGAAAAGAGCCAGTGAAGGAAAATCTTTCATAAACTTGGCTTCTGTATGATGTGTCTCTATCCATTAGACACAACCTTACAAAGGCCACTTTTCTCACTGTTAATGGAAACCTTACCCCTGCAAACTTAAATTTCCCCTCCCCCACCCTCCCAAAGGGAAAAACGCACAAACATCAATTCCCCCTTGGATCCCTAGAAAAACCAAGTATAGTCATAATATCAACCAATCTCATTCAACTGGCACTGCAAACCGATTGATGTGTATAGTTTCGCTTTTTTGTTCTGCACCCACTCTTAACAAGTTGCTAGATCGAATTAGGATATTTTTTTGTCCACCCTCTTGCATTCGAGGGGATTAGATTCCCGTTATAGGTGATGTGATAAAAAAAACTGATTCAACGAGATATGTGTTGCATTCCTTATGGACAAAGGTTTAGAACTTGTTAGTCTACTATCGAGAAATATTTAGAACAAAGAACTTGTATGAACATAAACAATAGTGCTTTTATAACTCCTCTACTTTCAACGAGATATATCTTGCTTGCTCCAAAATCTTACCATTGCGCTGGACCGCACTTTCATAACATTTCATATACTGTTCATATTTTGTCAAATCTCTGAATCAACTCCTTTTTGACATACCAAAAATGCAAGTTTTGGCCAATACAAGAAACAAGTTCATTTAAGAGAGAGGATTCAGTTTTTTTCCTTCTTTTAAACAAATGAGGCCAGCTGGCAGCCTTTTATTCACCAATTTGCCTATTCAATCTGTTTGTCACTCTATAAAATGTCCTTGCAAAAAATCAAAGACCCATAAATCGTGTTGTTCACGATGTTTAATAGAATATGTTGCGCATCAAAATGATGTCATTTTAATCACTAAAGTAGTGTTCAAATGGTGTTTACATCATTTAGTCAGCATTTTGATGATCAAAGTGATGTCGTTTTGATACGTAACATATCATTTTGTGTGCTGTGGGGTTGTCCAGTGAAAAAATTCAAGGGTTTGTTTGGCAAGAATTACCGTGGGTAAAAGGGTATTATAGTCACTTCATGTTTCTGTAGTCGTCAACTTTCCCTAAACGGCATAGTCTCTGCACTTCACTGGTAAACCATTAAAAAATGGTTGGTCCATGTAAAATCTGGACGCCCTCAGACTCCCAGGTGACCCTACTGATTTTGTAGCCCATGAGTCCACAAATGATTGGGTCGTGCTTTCACGTAGGTAATGAGGGCGTTAAAGCAGCTGCTTATAACTCGCTTTTTCAGTGTCTAGCCTTGCCTCTCCTTCATTTCACACATGGACCCTTTTACCCTTTTCCCCCTTCTCTCTCTCTCTCTCTCTCTCTCTCTCTCTCAATAGATTACAACTATAAATGCATGAAAAAAGAAAACTCCATTCCGTGTAGTTGTGCCAAATCAAAAATCTTACTCAGAAAACTGCATATATTTCCTATAATCACACATGTATTTTGTATATATATATATATATATAGATCATACATAAACGGGAGAGAAATCAAGACTCTTGGAATGCTTGATCTTTTGCAGGTCTAACTGATCATCGCCGTCCTCATCATATTCAGGCAATCGAATGGAGGAGAACCCATCTCGAGTTTCGCGTAAAAATGGATGCTACAAGGGCTCTTCAAGAAGGGGACCCACAAGGAACGATTGCCGGTGCCCGGCGGAGGACGCCTCCGGAGATCTGATAGAGTGCTCCGGCAAGCACTGCCGATCATGCACCGGCGGCATGATTGCCGACTGTGTGGCCCTCTGTTGCTGTCCTTGTGCTGTGGTTAGTTTCTTTACTCTTGCATTCTTTAAGGCTCCGTGGATGATGGGCCGGAGGTGTTTGGGGTTGGAGAAGAAGAAGAAGAAGAAGGAAAAGAAGAGAAAATGTGAGGGGGAAATTGATGGGAATTCAAGAAATAGCTGGGTAGAAATGGAAATATCGGAAATTGGAACTGGGTTGGAAGATAGAGAAGAGGTAGAGGGGAATTTGAGTGCCAGGTTTGAGGCAGAGAGGGTTTGGTTGGAGTTGTACCAGTTGGGTCATTTGGGTTTTGGTCGGGTTTCCTATACTGGAATTCCTCCTCAAGGTAAGGGCAATTAGGGAAAACTAATACTTTTTTTTTCTTCATGAAATTCAACTCCTTTTTCTTTTGTATATTAACCATGGCTAGAGGGTAGTTTTTTACACTTACTATATGGTTTTGGAGTAAGTGTTTAATCCAACATTTTATTTTCACCCTTGGCCTTGGACTAATGAATTGTAATTTCTAGAGGAAAATTGGAAAAACCCTATTGATTCCCACCTTATTTTTCTTCCTCTTCTGCTGTCTTCCCCTCACTCTTTGGAAAGTAGATCATTTGGAAATTGTGGGTTGTTGTGTCCTTGTTGCAGAAAATGCAGATTGTCCATGAGTTTTTGGGATGAAATTTTTCTAGTAGCTCTAGTGAAGGTTTTGGGGGGTTTCTTGCAAGAAAATTGGATGATTGATTTGAGCTTCAAATGCCACGTAGATATTGGTTTAGTAATAAATCCCAAGTGGGGTTTTTGTTCAAAGGCTACAATCGCTCTACTTTTGGGCTATAGTTCTCTCATCACAGTCCCATTTTGCTTGGGTATTATGGGGGAGAAATCATCATTTTGGAAGCCAATTTTTGAACATTGGAGCTGCTGATAAATTTGGCAATTGGGTATTTGCAGAGCCCTTCAATGGTGTTCTTGATCATTCATCTCCATCTTCATCTTATTTGTACAGCTGTGGAAATAGATCTTTCTGAGCCTGCTTGAGGCTTTAGGCTGGTACTTTTGTTGTAGTTTGTTCCTTTGTTTTTGTTTTCTGTTTTTTGGCTTCTTTGTTTCCAGTTTGTATTTTGAACAGGGAAGAAATGAAGGGTTGGTTCTTTTTGTTGAGATGAATTGCTTGAGACATACATTTGCAGCGAATGATTTCGAATACAGATGTGCACACAAATGTATAGGGATCTTGTTGTGCAAATACGTGGCACTACTGTTGGTTTTAATGCCTCTGCTCTCTCTTGCATGTGGGATTTTGTGCAAATGACTCAACTTATTTATGTTCAAAATTCTATTTACAGGGATCTTGTTGTGCACAAAGCACAACAGCATGTGCTACGTGTCAATATAGTGTTGTTTCGGCCGCAAAAATGCTGCTCACATACCGTCAAAGCATTTGGCCAGTATTTTAGTAGTTAAAACGGTACTGTTTTGTCGCGCATTACATCTTGTTATGCGGTGTGCACAATAAGATACTCGGGTCTCCGAATTTGTGCACACAAATGTAAGCGTCCGTAGCACTACTCTTTATTGGTCTTACCATCTACTCGGCTCCCTTTTGCATGTGGGATTTTGTTTGAATGATTCGTAATACAATTACGTTCAAATTTTGTGTTTGCGTGTCCAAATTTATGCATACAAATGTAAAGACATATATAGCGCTACTCTTTGTTGGTTTTACCATCTTCTTTGCTCTCTTTTGTATGTAGGATTTCGTTCCCGTGAGTCCAAATCTCTATCTCCGTGTTTGAATTTGTGCACACAAATATAAGATCCATAACACTACTCTTTTTTTATTTTACAATATACTGATGTGGAATTTTATCGAATATCTCCGAACACATCTATATTCATATCATATATTTAAATCTGTATCTGTACGTGTCTCTGAATTTGTTCATACAAATGTGACTGTGTAAGTATATGTGGCACTACTCTTTCTCAGCTCTCTTTAGCATGTGGGATTTTGGTTTAAAATGCTCATACTGTTCTGACCGTGCATAGCTTTCTTGAAATACGAAGCCAACCCACCCACACATGCAAAACTGGAGACACTCATGTGGAGCCCACCTTTTTCAGTTTCAGAAATTTAATTTTAATTCTCTCTGTACCATCTTCTTTGTTCTGTTTTTTAGTAGGTGGCGGTGGATTCTTGCGCATTTTGTGGGCCGGGTCTTCTGTGCCAGCCCATCTCGGCCCACTTCAATAATCTGCAAAATGATGGGTATTTTAGTTATGAAATCGGTTCAGATTCGGGTTCGATTAATTTGTCATATGCAATTATGAAATCGATCGGTTTAGGATAGCAAAAATATTCGTACCGAACTCAACCAAATGTATGAAGGAATCAATATCGGTTCGGTTTGTGTAGGTGGGTTGACTGAAATGGGTATAATTCGACCATAACAATTCATTGATAATAGACGAAAATGACTTCATAAAAATTGGATAGCCTCTTATGTAATGGACCAAATTCACCAATTAATTTATCTCATTCTATAAATATTAAACGGCTAAGATTTATGAGACGTGTTAAAGTCCTAGAAAACTATGCCAAAAATCATTACCGAATTCAAAATCTAGGGTTAGGAATTGTTTGAACTTAGAAGCCTATACAGCCAAGTAAATGTACTCTATTAATTTTGAATTCTATAATTTTTTCTCGAAAAGTTTTTGGGGAGCAAAGAAATTTATAAAATTTATCTCATCGTATAAAATTATTATTTTTAAACTATGTAATATAAATCTGGTTCGGTTAGAATAAAAAAACACAAGAAAAAAATACATTATATAGTTTAACATTTAGGTAAGTGTGCGTGAATCTATACCATCCATTAAATACGTATATGGCACACGATTCACTTTTCATTTTATGAAAAAAATTAAATTACACAAAATTCACATCACCAATAATATTTTTTTAATTCATTTTATCACTCCCAAGAAAATATTTAAAATTTACTTTCACATCGAACTTATTTGTTAATATAATTTGCTCTTGTTAAACCATAACTCGATAAGAGATTTTATATTCCTATAATACTAGTATCGGTCTTGTTCCATGCGATGGTAAAGAAATTAGGACAAAAATATGGAATGAAGACATGGACCGTAATAGGAATATTCCGAGGTCTTAATAGGATGGGGTTGATAGTCACGTCTTCTAAGCTTTTTTTAACTTCTGCTTGCGAAATCTTTTTCTTCTGCTTTTTCCCAACAATATATTCTCTTTAGTATTGAAGCATTCATTAGTTAGGAGGGACTAAAGAATCGTCCGAACGTTCTGAGATATGATTGGTTGTCAAATGGGGGAGAGGAACGAGAGACGCCCCTAAGCTTTCCCGCTCACTAGTAGGTGACGGCGGAATTTTTAAAAAAGGGTCAAAATTTTCATCAGAAGTAGTAAATCCTTTTATACTCCCATGTATAGTATCGGTATCAGTCTACCGACACCAAAATAACGAACCATTGTGTACTCTCGTATTACCTTCGTGCTATTTTCATAATCCATTATTCTAATTTGGAATGTTCAAAAATGAAAATTCACCTTCCAAAAATAACAATTAAAACTTGGTTTTTAAATAAAACTTATACTATTCACATCAATCAAACTCTTTAGAAAAAATACGTTAATATTTCATCTCAAGGATATATTTGAAAAAAAAATACATTTTGCAATAATTATTAAGTTTTCCTAAAAAAATTAGAATATCAAAAAAAACTATAAATAGAGTATATAATACGCGTATTGGTTTTGTTCTAATGGATGTGAGATGGCCACGAAATAAGGGCACAATGAGGTGGGGCCAAGCTTAGGGGTCACGGAATAATTTTCCCGATGCAAGACGTCCGTGTGCTGTTTGTCATCACTTCTGGTGTAAACAACACCATGTGTCGCCTAAAAGTGCGCAGTATCCGTAACCATCGATGCGCATTTTAGCAATCATGTGAATCGACGCGACCGTGGACAGTGAAAACGACGCGCCTATTTCTTTATCCATACTCGTCCAGAATATTCACGAGGATAGAGCGAGCGAGAGAGAGGGAGGGACTCAGTGAGTGAGACAATGGAAGGTGTAGTAGAATCGGAGCCGACTCGGATTATGGTGGGAGTGAACGAGTCGACGATCAAGGGGTATCCTCATGCTTCTATCAGCAGCAAAGGAGCTTTCGAGTGGACCCTCAAGAAGATCGTCCGCTCCAATTTTTCTGGATTCAAGCTCCTTTTCCTTCATGTCCAAGTCCCCGACGAAGATGGTTCTTCTCTCTCTACTCTCTACTCTCTACTCTCTACTCTCTCTCTCTCTCTCTCTCTCTCTCTCTCCTGTTGCGTACATACAAATATACAATCGAATCATCAGGCTGTTTTGAACTGTTTGATACAGTGTTTGCTTGCTCGATTTACTTTCTGATCTCCGTATATGTATCTATAGGGATATAATTTATGTGTAAATTGATTGATTAGCTTTCTATTCAACGGCAGTTTGACAATAAACTGCAATCAGCTATTGGTGAAAACGAGGTGTATAGCTTGTGTGTTGGTATTTGGCGAAATTTGTTTGTGGTATTCAATTCGTGAATTGGCCCCACCCAAGACGAAAATTTTGATTGAGTCGTACCTGTCCATATACAACCCTTGCTCTGTTGAAAATGTGGGATATTATTCGGAGCAAAAGTCCAAGTTTTCAGAATTGCTCAGAGAAAATCAGTATCCTTTGTTGAAGGTTGGAAGATGTGGCAACCCATTTGCAGATTTTGCTGTATTCCCTTTGTTTGTCTGATTCTCTCTCTTTCTATAAATACATGTAAACTGTGAAGGGGAGAAATCAGAGAGAGGAAAGGTAGAAATAACTGGCAGAGAGAGAGAGAGAGAGAGAGTTTTTCTGTAAATTTTGTAAATTCTCGCAAATATGAATGAATCTGTCCGTGGATATACCCGAATTCGGAAAACCATGTAAATCGTTTGTTTCTGTGTGATTGAGTTTGTGCATGTGTTTAGGTTTAGGTTTCATTCCTTGGGACACAACATGCCCAGTCGTCAGTCTTCTCTCTGGGCCATTTTAATCAGATAGCAATAGCCTGCCGATCCCTTCTTGGAAAGGTTGATCAGGATTGATATTGTTAGTTTCCCTTTGTACATCTGTTGGCTATGCCATGTGAAGGGGACGTTTGTGGTTCCGTGACCTAGTTTCCTTCACTTGTTCATGTTTTTGAGAATCAAAATAAAGATGTTTCTAACGCGACTCTCCCGGTGTGAACCACTTTTTCTATTTTTATTTCTTTGGCGAGTTCGGTCAGGAGGGACAAAAGAGAGATGCTTTCTATCAGTCAAAACAGATACCGCCCACCATGCTCCCACGGTCTATTTCCCGAGGAATAGAAAGTAAGGACCCGGGGACTTGTGAGGCCTGAGTTACAGAAGTGTAAAATCTGTGGGTTCGCTGTTTTCCTTCTTTTCTTGGTTCACTTTGCTGGGCAGCGAATGGCGAAGGCAAATGTATGGAATTACATGCATGTGGGTTATAGAGGCGTTTGGGTGCTGGATGATTTTGGTGATTATCTCTTGCACGATTTAGGTGATTCTTTCTGGTATGATTTGGGTGATTCGTTCTGGTTTGAACCTTTTGAACGATATCATTATTTATTTATGTCTACAAGTCTTAACAGATTCAATGAATACTTGTGTCCTGTTTAGTATTAGAACTTAAGTGTCTGCAACATATGCATGCAAATAAGTGTCTGCAACATATGCATGCAAACTATAAACTATGAAGGAATTGTAGGATGTTTGTGTGGATGTGTGTTATGCATTGAACAGACTTTCAGGCAACACTATTTGCTGTAAGGGGAAACGCAAAATTATTTTTTTGGCTTTGGTTCTTCTGAATTGTGTTTGCATGTCGTGCATAAAAGAAAGAGACATGATAACAATGTTTTGAGTTCAGATGATAGTATTAGCTTCTTCTTAGATTTGGAGCTATATCTGCTTAAATTACAGTAGAAGAATACTAGCTGATGGGTTTTTGTTAATGCATTGTGGCTAGGTTTCGATGACATGGATAGTGTCTATGCGTCACCTGATGATTTTAAGAGGATGAACCACCAGAACGCAGTTAGAGGGCTTCATTTGCTGGAGTACTTTGTTAATAGATGTCATGAACTTGGGGTACTCTACAAACTCTCTCTCTTGAGGCTTGCATGCCTTTATTTCTTTCGCTTTCTATCAGCCGCTAATCTTCACAAGCGCGTGTGCGCATAAACAGATTACGTATATTACTCAATAAATTGATGCATATTTGTTCGTTAGCTAAGGCCCAACTTTAGCAATACCCTGCCTCCAGTTTCATATTGGACATTTGATTCTGAGTCTTTACGATGCAATCTTTTAGGTTCCTTGTGAAGCATGGATCAAGAAAGGTGATGCAAAGGACGTAATCTGCCACGAGGTCAACCGAGTCCAACCTGATATGTTGGTTGTCGGAAGCAGGGGTCTTGGGCCTTTTCAGAAGTATGTTTAGTTTCCAAGTCATTTCATATCCGTTTGGTTGATTTTGTGTTTGGGAAACCGGACTATTTCATGGTAACTGCTAAGAAATTCGACTTCTTAATCTGGTTTTGCAGGGTTTTCATTGGTACGGTTAGTGAATTTTGCGCCAAGCATGCTGAGTGCCCCGTCATCACCATCAAACGCAAGGCCAATGAGGCTCCACAGGACCCGGTCGATGACTGATTGAAACCATAATATACCTTTATACATATCATTACGTCAATACAATGGACAGAACAACTGGTGTGTTTTGTTCTTGTATATGTTTTGTATATCGAATTCGTCCTGCCTTGTTCTCCAATGTATGAGTAGGCTTCTTTTTGGGGGAAAAAATGATGCAGATGTGACTGAATCTATTTGTAATCTGGGCAAGGCAAAACATAGATTATCTTTATTGTCTTTATATTAGTACTGAGGGAAGTTTGCTGCCATTCTGGACGGATGATGATTGTGATTTTCTCATGCTTCATGTTTTATGTCATCTTGCCTATATTGTTGCATGGACCTGGGGACTGCGCGCCAAAATGGCAATCTTTTAGCTACCAAAATACTGCAGGAAAAGCGTTTCAATCGCTTTGGGCAGCATTTTGTTGATCAAAATGATACTGTTTCGATGCACAACACACCCTGTTGCGCAACAATAGTTCCCGTGTTCTTGTTAATGTACTGTCCTTAAGCAGATTATTCTTTTGGCCATTGATGAAGCCAACATTATCTGAAATAGAGCCAAGTTCATTATAATAGGTGCATTGTTTTCTGGATAATTCATTGCCCGGATTAATTTACGCGCACCTCGATTAAATTTTAAAATATTATATTTACTATTTATTAGTGGGAGTTTCAATTAAAGTTCGAACAAAACTTAGGAGAGTGATTTCTTATTCTTAAAGTGCAGTTGAGGTACCTAAGTCTGAGGGAGAAAAAAAAAAACCCTTTTATATACATTTATTTCTTTGCCACTCTTTTCTACACTTATTTCTTTTTCTCTTTATTCATATGAATTTTGACTATACTTGATGTTTGAAAAATTGAACTAATAAAGATTTTTTGATCACGAGAATCTATGCCCATAAAATACACTTTTATCTACTGACCTCTCCCATTGTTTAAATTCAATTAAATACCATTAATCAAATTATTAAAACTTCAAATTCGGATTTTTTTTATAAGCAAAACATCATGCTTCATAATTCGTATTTAAGATTTTTTTTTTTTAAATCAAAAATCGGACAAATTTAAAAAATTATGTTAGAATTTAATTTTTTTTACAAATTCAACAAAGTCAAAATCAGCCATGATAGAATTATGTTGCAATTTCCTTGGCTGACCAAACTTGAAATTTCAATAGATCGACTCATGATGTTTTACTGATTGAACTGTAAAAAAATAACTGCATAATAATTTAAAAAATAAACAAAATTAGAATTATTTTTCAAACTAGTTTTGAAAACCTCAAGGGAGATCAGAGTGTAATTTATCCTACAAAATTTGGCCAACACATGTTATATACATACATGAATAATGCTACGACATTTCATGAATTATCTCATTTTATATTATATTTTTAGGTGACAAATAACTATAGGAACTGTTTTTTGCCACTTAGGCATGTGGTATAAAATGAGATAATTTATGGAGTGTCACTGGTATTGTTCTACATCCATACACACACGAGCGAGAGAGCGAGAGAGAGAGAGAGAGAGGGAGAGAGAGAGAGAGAGAGAGAGAGAGAGAGATTGATTTGTCACTTCAATGGCAATGAAAAAGCAGTTTGTATCACAGGAAGTAAGGGAAGCAAACATCCTGTACCAAATCCTATAGGGTAATTCTTTAACTTCCCCTACATTCATACGTGCATCTCTTCTGACTAAACAGCAACACCTATTAATAACCCTCTAGCAAATAATAATAGGAGACCAATGATTACAAGAACAAGAAGAAATGGCACCACCTTGAATCTGAAACAGATTATCTTCCATCACTCTCCCTTCAAGATAGAATAGACTCAGCCATTGAGCTCACCTTCTCCAACAGGCCTTTCATCTCTCTCTCTAAGTTGGACTTCATCTCAGCCAACATATTTCCATCAGAATTTTCCAGCATTTGTGTCATCATCTCAAGTTTCTGCTTTATGAAGAGGAGTCGCGACGCCTCATCATCAACATTAAAATCCCCGGTGTTCAGACGCTTCCTCTTTCTAACCAGTTGAAGCTTCTGGTACTTTTTGTAGTTCAAACCCTCTACATACATTGCACTTCTGAATGCAGAAATGAATCCCTCCATCATGTCGACTGCATTTTTGTCCCTCAAAAATACAGGATTAAGAGCTGCAGATTTCACTTCAGATACTACTTCCTTTGTAGATGCATTAATTTCCGTGGAGTCAATAATCTTCTTCTGATTGCGTTTCAGTTGCCGAGGACTTGGGTTATCAGACATGTCAACCGCGTTATCAAATTGTTTAGAGAGTTCCTCATGAAGTATTTCATCACAAAACTTCTCTATGGGTTGTGATCCAGTAAGTTGGTCAGCTTCCCCAGTAGCAAATTTGGCAGTTTTCGGCGATTCTGCTTCCGAGTCCCTCGTTATCTTAGAGCTTGAGTTTCTAACCATGGACTTCAGACTTGTGAAGGGAGGGGACAAATATTTGCTCCTTTTCCTTTCCCTTGATAAGAACACATTCTCAGCTCCTTCTTTAACATCACTATCATCATTCTTTGTATTTGATACTTTGTCATGCTTCATTCCTTCTTCTTGACCCACACCCACCCCATCTTCAGCACTCAAGACTTCGCTGTCAATAGATTTAGGAGACCCTAAAAGCTCCACCACCTTCCTCCTCCTCGACCTCCTCCCTGAGGGAGAAGTGAAATCGCCACTACCATGATTTCGACTAGCAGTCCCGAATTCAAGTTGATGATTTTCAGCTTCTTCACTGCTCTTCCTTTTCTTCTTGCCGGTGGCCTCGATGACATTTTGTTCTTTCATGAGTTTCGCCAAGCTTTTCCTCTTCCTTCTGTGGTGGAACTTATCCTCCAATATCCCTCTACACTTCTGCAGCATAGTTTGATTCATCTGGTCACATCCACCTTGCACCGGTGAAGAAACCCAGTCTTCTTTCGATGGACCTTGGACCGGAACTTCATCTGGACCACTAAAATCAGTTATATCTGTTACCCAAATGCTATTTTTGTCTTCCTGCTCTTCTATAGAGTTGGGTTCTTGGTACATAGCCAGGTTTCGCCGTCCTTTTGATAGATAAAATGCCGACAAACAACTCCTTAACACTGTGAGCTCGAGCAAACTGGTAGTAGAACCAACTTCAGCTATATACCTCAGAGTTTCAAATAATTCTACTGGTCCAAGCTGAGGAATTGATAGTCTACTTATATCACACTCGGGTACAAGAACCCCTTGCTTGATTCCAGCATTCCTTGCTAATGGTCTAGGAAGCCCAATCCGATCTTCCAACGGTATACAAGAGCGAGTTATCTTCAATTCCACAAGCCTTCCAAGCTCGTCCAGAGCTTTTTGTAAAGCATTCACAAAGCTCTTGGAATCACTTTGCTTTGACATTTCTTCAAAAGCTTTTGCAAATGGTTTTAACTGAGATGGGGAGCACCAAGAGAATGAGCCATCTCCAAAGTATGCAACGAGCAGCCTATCCCTCTGATTATACTTTCTTGCATATTCAGATGCATCAGAAGGATCATAAATTTGTCCAGGCCACCAAGGGTGACCCCTAATTTTTCCCCACACAAAGTCACCTACAAAATACTCTTCTTCTCCATCACCCCCATCCTCATCCTCATACTTTTCTCCATCCTCCTCGTTCTCGTTTCCATTACCGTTCACTTCGTATTTCCTCTCTCCCTCCCCCGTTACATCCCCGTTTTCACCCATCTTAGACTCAAAACCTGGAATTTCTCTAAATTTCTCATATGGGTCTCCCTCATTTTCAGCCATTGAAAGTTCATTATCTTCATCCCCACCAAATCTCCCAGTTGCATTTCCACCATCCAACGAGCCATGAACCTCCACAAAAATTGAAATCCCATTCTGGTCAGCCGCATGTTGATCCTTATCTTCTGTCTCGTCTGTCACTTTGGCATCCCCTGCACAAACCTTAGACCCATTTTCATGAGCTCCAAGACCTAACCCTAGTTCAGACATAGGGTCAGAGTCCTCTATATTGCTAGCCGCATGCTGAGCCTTATCTTCTGTCTCATCCATCACTTTGGCATCCTCCACACAAACCCTAGACCCATTTTCATGAGCTCCAACACCAAACCCTAGTTCAGACTCAGGGTCGGAATCCTCCCTGTTGCTAGCCGCATGTTGCGCCTTATCTTCCGTCTCATCCATCACTTTGGCATCCCCCACACAAACCCTAGACCCATTTTCATGAGCTCCAACACCTAACCCAAGTTCAGACCCAGGGTCAGAGTCCTCTCTGTTGCTAGCCACACCTTGAGCCTTATCTTCCGTCTCATCCATCACTTTGGCATCCCCCACACAATCCCTAGACCCATTTTCATGAGCTCCTACACCCAACCCTTGTTCAGACTCAGGGTCAGAGTCCTCTATATTGCTAGCCGCATGCTGAGCCTCATCTTCTGTCTCATCAGTCACTTTGGCATCATCCCCCACACCAAAAACCATAGACCCATTTTCATGAGCTCCAACACCTAACCCTAGTTCAGACCCAGGCTCGGATTCCTCTCTGTTGCCAACTACTACGGCCTGAGAGTGAAATGGTTCGGATAAGGACAAATCATCAGTTTCAGCTAGGGTTTTTGTGGTTTCTGCTGCCACAACTAGGGTCTGAGAATGAAATGGTTCGGATAAGGGCAAAACTTCAGTTTCAGCTAGGGTTTCTGTGGTCTCTATTTCCATACTTCGATCCTCCAAAAAAATTCAAACAAATAGAAGTTTACAACTATAACAGAAACAAAATCATACAAAATAAAACACTAAAACTAAAAAATCCTCCTATCAATTTTGGATCCCGACATAGCCGTACAGAAGAACACTTGAAGCTCGATACAGAGGCATACAAGCAATGGAAAAACCCACACACGGACAGATTATACAAAACTAAAGCCAAAAGAATTACGTGATGAACTGATGAAATAAGCAGATTAAAATAGAGAGGCAATAACTGTACTTGTGATTTTTAGCCCCATTTTCCACTGGAATCTGGGCATTTCATGAAGAGAGATAGAGAGAGAGAGAAGAGAGATAGAAAGGAGAGAGAATAATTTTTGGATTTTGAAATGGCTGGACTGTGGAAGGTCGCAGCACAATTTTTTTGATAGTGGAAGGTCCCAGCACAATTGAGTTCTTCGGTTTTCAGCTGCTCGATATTCGTGAAATTTAATGAACATCTTAGGACTAATCAGTGAATTAGGTTTTGTTTGGGGGTGGGTCTGAATTTGCTAAAGTTGTCTCATCTTTATTGTGGATGTAGGGTTCCCATTGATATTTTCCTGAATTATTTTTTCTACTTTTTTTTTTTTGCCTGAATTGAAAGAAAAATAATTAATTAGTGTCGTCTAGCGACAACTTTATTGTGGATGTAGGGTTCTAAACCCATTGATATTTTCCTGAATTATTTTTTCTACATTTTTTTTTTGCCTGAATTGAAAGAAAAATAATTAATTAGTGTCGTCTAGTTGATGGTAAGCCGCGACACTCTGATACTTAATTTAATTCCTAGAAAAGGAGATTTCTAATCGATAAGAAGTTGAGCAGGGTGACAAGGCATTTCTTCCACTGAGTGTCTCGATTATCTTATATAGAGAGTTGAACTTGTGTTTCATGTCAGTATGTGACAAGACACTGCACCGTGGCATTTTAAAATACTCACCTCATGCCTCACGATATTTGGAATAATAACCTCATGCACCACAATATTCGGAATAATTGTTTTGTGTATAATGACATCAGAAATAACTATTTTTACTTTTAACGTCAAGCATGATGCATTGAGTATCAGGTAAGACTTCATGTGATCATATCGAACCACCTAACGTCTACGTGGAGTTATGAAAATTGAATTGTACTATGATCATGTCGGACACTCTTTGTACAATCCGACCCACACCCTAATCATGAACTCTGAAAATTGGCCGGTTGCACAACACGTGGATCTCATGAAGCCTTCAGTCTAGCTCAATGCTAAAGCGAACTAGGCTGAACCAATCCACCATGATAAGGGGATAGTTGAGTCTCGAATTGAACTCGAACCCATTTGTACCATTACTTGATATTCTTCAAGTCTGGCCTACTACAACGAAATTGAGATTATTATAGATTTATATGAATTCAAATTCATAATTGAAGACATCTACTTTGTAAGATATGTCGAATAAACATACGTAAAAAAAAAAAATCCGTAACTACACACACTTGTTTTTTATTTTTGTTTACATATAAATTGTTTATTCTAAAATTAATATTTGCCTACAAACAAATGTCTATCAATAGTG
This sequence comes from Arctostaphylos glauca, assembly GCA_019985065.2. NCBI lineage: Eukaryota > Viridiplantae > Streptophyta > Magnoliopsida > Ericales > Ericaceae > Arctostaphylos > Arctostaphylos glauca. The sequence goes on from JAHSPW020000008.1 coordinate 29,357,854, forward strand.
TATTTACAATGTTCAACAAATTTAATTTTATTCAGCAAATTCTACCAGATAAATAATTTAAATTACAAAGATAATCTCAAGATAACTCCGCAACGAATCTGACAATTTACTTATTTTTTGTTCCCTCTTTTGTTAAAAAATAAAACAAATTAATCCATTTAACTATTATTTTTTCAAATGACGGAATATAAAATAAGATGCTAAAAAAATACTAAATTTAGCATTTTATTTCAGCTTTTCAGTTATTCTCCAACGTTATTATGTATTATCGTTTCCTTACGAAAGAAAATCAGATGATGGTCTCGTTTCTGTATATGTCCTTCCCAATATAGTAACAAATATTGATAAACTTATACCTTCGTAATTGAGATTGGAAAACGGAGGCAGCAATCAGTTTTCTTTAGTTACCCTCGACGCCTGAAATAACCGTCTCATAGATCATAACGCCAAGAATAACCATTCTTATCCCTGGCATCATGCATGATACATTGCGTACCGGGTCGTCGTACTCCACGCAGGCGCCGCTTGACGCCTACACGAAGTTGTGAAAGCTAAGGTCTACCGTGGTACCCTACCACACGCTCATCATGCACTCGTAAATTGGCTAGCCGCACGACATGCAAGTCTCATAGAGCCTTCGGTCTGAACCAACACTGGAGCAAACTGAGCTGAGAACTCTCGTGGTAAGAGGATCGTTCGAGTCTTCAATCATCCTTCACTTCCTAGTTCCTACTGACAGGGGCGGAACCAGGTGGGGGCCGGGGAGGGCCCGGGCCCCCCCAAAAATTTCAAAAAATTTTAAAACCTAGGTATAAAAAAAATTAAAAATTAAAAATTATATAAAAAATTACATTTCGGCCCCCCCAAAATTATATTTAACCCTTCATTTCCAAAAAAAAAAAATTTCGGCCCCCCAATGTCATATTCCTGGTTCCGCCCCTATGCCAAATCCAATTCGGATCCATGTATACTGTGGTCCAACGTCTTGGGCCTACTACAACATCCATTTAATTGACAAGCATGGACATTGGACAAGAATGTATCAAGATCACCCTCAAATAGGTAATGCCTGAATCTTAAGCCGACGCTACCTTACCTCGGTTCACCCTTCAAGTCCTGTTGAAGGTATACCAATGAGTACCACCATGGAAAGACGAAAGGGAGAACCGGAAAGGTCCTCTGTTTAAGATATTTACGAAGGAATGCCCGACTCTCAGTCAAAGGTTTCTTGGAAGGACCAGACACTACAGACAAACACTGGAAGCCAGGGCAAGGTCAGGCTCCGGCTCTAATGGAGGACCCTTTACGCAAGGCCAAAATCGGCAAAAGATGTGTTGGGACAGATAAAACAAGACCGCAGATAGGTCAAAGATCAGAACCCACCCTAGCCGATATTAAGGATGGTCATTGGCAGGAGGTCAAACCAAAGGCAATGCCGAAAGATGTCAGATTCTGTCAAAGACTAGAACGACTCTATCCAGCCATCCCCGAAGACCCAGGAAGGTACGTTGGGTATACGACTGAGCCTCGTGAAACCCCCTAGAGGCAAACTCAACAGTCCAACCTTGTCAAAAAAACACGTTTGTCGAAAGGAAATGAAAACAGCAAGGATCCAAGAAAAGTTAATTGGATAAAGGAAGATAGTTCTGGCCTTTTACAAAGGTTTCCCCCCCTATTCTCAAGCATGAGCCCATAAAAGCCAACGGGAGGTACGCATTCACAGTGCTATATTTCTATGCATCACTTTATGAAGAAACTCTATGCAGGAGAGATTTCACATACTCTTAACGTAACGTTAATCAAAGCGAAAGATCACTTACAAAAACTGCATCATACATGACCCGATAGCCCGACTCCTCTACAAAAGCTCTCCCCCTCCATAGAGAGGCAACTAAAGGAGAGAAATTACGAAACAAAAACGAAGTCATGAAAGACAGGGTGGTTAGGAAGGGAAAATAGAACTAGGTATACGTGATATGAGAGCTATAAGTCAGTTCTTGTCGATAACTTCACCATAAATTGCAATACTACCTAAATGCTGATCAGATTCATCTTCTTTTTCTATTGAGAAGTTACGACTGATACATGTTGGAAATAATTAAACTTTATTTTTATTTATTTGGGAGTTATATTTGTTTTTAATTAGTATTTCAAGAGTCATAGTGGTGAGAGTTACACAAGTTAATTGTGTGTTTATTTTGTGGTTATGGGAATAATAGAATTAGTGGATGATTATGAGCATTAAGGTGGTTAATTAGGAATAGAGTTACATTTTTTGTTTAGTATAAATTAACAAGTAATCTAGTCATTTTAGTATGAGTGAATAAAATTATTCTAAGTCTTTCTTCTAAATTGTCTTCTTCTTCATATTGTGAGTGTATGTGTGCTCTTGCCCCCAACAAAGTGGTATCAGAGCTAGATTGTTAGTGTCAAAGAGAGAGATGGCAAATAATGGAATGTTTCCATTTCAAATGCCTCGGTTCACCAAAGACAATTATGAGAATTGGTGTATCCGCATGAAGGCAATTCTTGGAATGCAAGACTTGTGGGAGCTTGTAGAAACAGGCTTTACACAACCACAAGATGTATCAACTTTGACTCAAATTCAAAGAGAGGTCTTGTCGGCGACGAAGAAGAAGGATCAGAAGGCTCTTACACTCATCCACCAATGTTTGGATGATGCTTTGTTGCAAAAGATTGCCGAAGCAACCACTTCTAGGGAAGCATGGGTGATTCTCGAAACTTCCCATAGTGGTGTTGAGAAGGTGAAGAAAGTTCGCCTCCAAACTTTAAGAGGTGAATTTGAAGCTTTGAAGATGAAGGATTCCGAACTAGTTTCGGATTATTTCACAAGAGTTTTAACTATTGTGAATAATTTGAGAAGGTATGGCGAAGATTTGAAGGATAACCGTGTGGTAGAAAAAATCCTTCGTTCCCTAGACAACAAGTTTGACTACATTGTTGTAGCCATTGAAGAGTCTAAAGATTTAGACACGTTGGCGGTTGATGCGCTGATGGGGTCGTTGCTAGCCCATGAAGAACGACTTAATAGGAAGAAGCAAGAGTCGTTGGAGCAAGTGCTTCAAACAAAACTTTCCTTCAAGGAGAATGAAGGAAGGCAAGAGCAAAATCAAAGAGGTCGAGGTCGAGGACGTGGTCGTGGCCATGGAGGACGCGGCGGACGAGGCCGTGGGAGAGGAGAGAATAACTTCAAAAATTCATTCAACGGGAATGAAAGAGGCCAAGACACCTATTATGCTAGAGGGCGAGGAAGAGGAAATAATTCCCGATTTTCCAGAAGAAGGTATGACAAATCACAAGTTCAATGTTATAATTGCAATAAATTTGGTCACTATGCGGCCGAATGTAGAAGCGATTCTTTTGAAGAGAAGGTGAATCTAGCGGAAAACAAACATGAAGAGATGGAGCCAACCTTATTATTGGCATACAAGGGAGAAGAAAAGGGAGACATGAACTTGTGGTATCTAGACACCGATGCAAGCAATCATATGTGTGGGAGCAAAAACTTGTTCATGGAACTTGATGAATCCATTGATGGAAAAGTCACTTTTGGCGATTCTTCGCAAATTCCGGTGAAAGGGAAAGGTAACATTTTGATTCGGTTGAAGGATGGGAGGCACCAAATTATTTCTAATGTTTTTTATGTGCCTAACATGAAAAATAATATTTTGAGTTTGGGGCAACTTTTGGAAAAAGGTTATGATATTTCTATGAGAGATCATAGTCTTTCAATAAGAAATAATGATGGAATTTTGGTTGCTAAAGTACCCATGACAAGAAATCGGATGTTTTTGCTCAACCTTCAAAATGGTGAAGCTAAATGTTTGAAGAGCGGTGTTAAGGATACCTCTTGGCTATGGAATCTACGTTTTGGGCACTTGAATTTTGGAGGACTAACGGCGCTCTTTAAGAAAAGGATGGTGAATGGACTACCTTCCATTGACCACCCACATCAACTTTGTGAAGGCTGTCTTTTTGGCAAACAAGCAAGGAAAAGTTTTCCAAAAGAAGCAATTTCAAGAGCGAAAAAGCCCCTTCAACTTATTCACTCCGATGTTTGTGGGCCTATCAATCCATCATCACATGGTAAAAATCGATATTTTTTACTATTTATTGATGATTTTAGCCGAAAAACGTGGGTTTATTTTCTCAAAGAAAAATCTGAAGTTTTTGGAGTTTTTAAAAAATTCAAGACTTTTGTTGAAAAGCAAAGTGGGTATGAAATCAAGGCAATAAGATCCGATAGAGGTGGTGAATTCACATCAAATGAATTCAAAATTTTTTGCGAAGAAAATGGAATTCGTCATCCTCTAACGGTTCCAAGATCACCTCAACAAAATGGGGTTGCCGAAAGGAGAAACCGAACCATTCTCAATATGGCTCGGAGTATGTTGAAGAGCAAGAAAATGCCGAAGGAGTTTTGGGCGGAAGCTGTTGATTGTGCCGTCTACTTATTGAATCGGTGTCCTACTAGAAGTGTTGAGAACAAAACGCCGCAAGAAGAATGGGGAGGATTCAAGCCAAGTGTTTCTCATTTGCGCATTTTTGGGAGTATTGCTTATGCGCATGTAGCGGATGAGAAGCGGACCAAGCTAGATGACAAGAGTGAGAAATTTGTCTTCATCGGGTATGATTCAAGAAGCAAAGGTTACAAACTCTACAATCCAAGTAATGGAAAAATTGTGATTAGTAGAGATGTGGAGTTTGATGAAGAAAGTGAATGGGCTTGGAGTAATTCCGAAGAAGAGTATGATTTTTTTCCTTTTTTGGAGGAAGAAGAGCAAGGAGATGATGTTTTGGAGCCAACTTCTCCATTACCATCGCCACCGGGTCTAACTCATGCACAAGCAAGTCCTTTGTCATCCGAATCGAGTTCAAGTGCAAGACCATCTCGTATGAGAAGCCTTCGAGATATCTATGACACTACGGAAGAGGTAACTCCAATAATTAGTGATTTGACACTTTTTTGCCTCTTTTCCGATAGTGAACCTATAGATTTTGAGGAAGCGGTACAAGACAAAAAGTGGAGAGATGCAATGGATGTGGAGATTCAAGCAATTGAAAGAAATGGTACATGGGATCTCACAACACTTCCGAAAGGCCAAAGAGCAATTGGAGTCAAATGGGTATACAAAATAAAGAGAAATGCTAAAGGAGAAGTTGAAAGGTACAAAGCTAGGTTGGTGGCAAAAGGGTACAAACAAAGACAAGGTATTGATTATGGTGAAGTATTTGCCCCCGTTGCCCGTTTGGAAACAATTCGATTAATTATTTCTTTGGCCGCTACTAATGGTTGGAAAATTCATCAAATGGATGTGAAATCCGCTTTCTTGAATGGTTTTCTTGAAGAGGAGGTATATGTTGACCAACCCATGGGATATTATGTGAAAAATCATGAAGATAAAGTGTTGAAATTGAACAAGGCACTTTATGGATTGAAGCAAGCACCAAGAGCTTGGAATAGTAGACTTGATAACTATTTTCAAGCTCATGGTTTTACCAAGTGTCCCCATGAACATGCTCTTTATGCTAAGGTGAATGAAAATGGGGATGTATTCTTTGCTTGCTTGTATGTGGATGATTTGATTTTCACAGGAAATAATCCCAAGATGTTTGAAGAATTAAAGAAAGCAATGGCTAAAGAATTTGAGATGACGGATATTGGGCTCATGGCTTATTACCTTGGCATTGAGGTGAAGCAAATGGATGGAGGTATTTTTATATCTCAAGAAAGTTATGCTAAGGAAATTCTAAAAAAGTTCAAGATGGAAGATTGCAAACCGGTGAGCACGCCCGTTGAGGTTGGAATGAAATTGTCCAAATTTGAAGATGGTGAGAAGGTGAATTCTACTCTATTCAAGAGTCTTGTTGGAAGTTTGAGATATCTTACATGTACCCGACCGGATATTCTATTTGGTGTTGGAGTTGTGAGTCGTTACATGGAAGCTCCTACCATGACTCATTTTAAAGCGGCGAAAAGGATACTACGTTATCTCAAAGGTACTCTTGATTTTGGGTTGATGTATTCTTTTCCTAACGATTTCAACCTAGTGGGCTATTGTGATAGCGATTGGGCCGGAGATTTGGATGATAGAAAAAGCACAACCGGATTTGTCTTTTTCATGGGAAACACAGCGTTTGCATGGAGTTCGAAGAAGCAACCTATTGTTACACTCTCTACTTGTGAAGCCGAATATGTTGCGGCAACATCTTGTGTTTGTCAAGCTATTTGGCTTAGAAATTTGTTGAAGGAGCTCCACTTGCCTCAAGAGGAATCAACGGAGATTTACATTGACAACAAGTCGGCACTAGCTTTGGCCAAGAATCCGGTGTTTCATGATCGTAGCAAGCATATCGACACGAGATATCATTTCATTCGGGAGTGTGTATCCAAGAAGGAGGTGGAACTCAAGTTTGTCAAGTCACAAGATCAAATTGCTGATATTTTCACCAAGCCACTCAAAGAAGATATTTTTCGCAAATTAAGGAGTATGGTTGGAGTAATAAAAAAATAAGTTTAAGAGGGGGTGTTGGAAATAATTAAACTTTATTTTTATTTATTTGGGAGTTATATTTGTTTTTAATTAGTATTTCAAGAGTCATAGTGGTGAGAGTTACACAAGTTAATTGTGTGTTTATTTTGTGGTTATGGGAATAATAGAATTAGTGGATGATTATGAGCATTAAGGTGGTTAATCAGGAATAGAGTTATATTTTTTGTTTAGTATAAATTAACAAGTAATCTAGTCATTTTAGTGTGAGTGAATAAAATTATTCTAAGTCTTTCTTCTAAATTGTCTTCTTCTTCATATTGTGAGTGTGTGTGTGCTCTTGCCCCCAACAATACAAACAACCCGATAGCTAGAGGAAGAATTTAGGGGCATTGTTCATTTCAGCCACATGAATAAGTAGAATAAATCCTACCCTACAGCCATCAAAGTCTGACAAAATTCCAAACCAATGCTAATGTCAGAAAATATTGAGTTTATCGCGATGACTATTACATCTCTTATGCTAGAACGTCGTGTAACACGATGTTTGCTGTAGTTTTAAAAGAAACATGAAAGATATCTACGAATTCTCAAAGCCCAGCATCTTCTGAGGTTCCTTTTGCAAGACATGAGGTACCAAAACAAGCTTAAAATCAAAACACACAACTCAATTGTGCCACTGGATAAAATGTTTTCCCGTATGTTTTCATGCTTAGGTAAGGATTTAAGTTTGCTTTCTATGCTTTGGCAATGCATTATAACCACTAACCAGGACTTGATAATTTGATGCATATATACTCAGCTCCAGTAAAAGCAACAGTTAACAGATTAACAATGAGGCACAAACATGAGTAACACAAGAAGGGCTTATTCCCTAGTCTAATGCAGTGGGCTGAAATGCCTGCCGTTCTCGTTTGCCCGACAGTAATGGATGATGGTACTGTCCGGGACAAGGATAGGGCCAAACGGGCTGGAGGCCCAACAGTCTGTAAGCCTGAACCCAACGCTGGACACCAAGGTGGTCGGTAATATTGTCCGAAGAAAAATCCAAGCCAACATGGCCTTCAAAGAATTCGCATGAGATCGGGGACATATGAAAAGAGCCCTGACTAGAAATTCGAAACTTATGGAAAGAACCAGTTTGGGAATTTGCCAATTTGGCAGATTATGGAACGATTGCATACAGTAATCCGCGAGTAATTGGAAAAAGATCCTGGAACTTACCATGGCTTTTGAAAACGAACAAACATCTATATAAAAGAGGGTATAGAACTTAGAAAGGTATGCAATCAATATAAGTATAAATATTTTTGTGCTTTCTCTTCAGTATACTAACTTAAGCATTGGGCCCTCTGCTGGTATCGGTCCGGTGGCACTAAGGAGTTGCTTCTGTCACAGACAATAAGTATTATTCGGATCTAGGAAGAGGTACCTGATCAGATTTGCGGATCTAGCAACCCCATACTTAACAAACCCAAAATCGAGCTCTCATTTTACCAAATCATAACTACACGTGCACATTTGCAGATTTAGCAAATAGTATGACAGCAACAATACATGTCCATACATGTAAACATATGAACAAACTAGCAAAAATGGAGAATCAAAAGAATGCAAATTGAAATTCAAGAAGATTTCTCCTTCTGGTTTCAATTCATTACGCTAGCGGATACAACTATACGCGACAACAAACACAGAATTTCCTCCCAAAAAGGTACACAAAACTAAGAAAATTTACCACACTCGAACCAAATTCGATACGTATGTAGCTTCTAAGCAATGGAGACCTTAGCTCCAGCAGCTTCGAGCTGCTTCTTAGCCTCTTCGGCCTCTTCCATCGAGATACCTTCCTTGAACTTCTTCGGCAACCCTTCGATTAAATCCTTCGCCTCTTTCAAAGCTAAGTTCGTCAACGCCCTAACCGCCTTAATCGTCGCAATTCTCGCATTGCTCGGCACATCATCAATCACGACATCAAACTCCGTCTTCTCCACGACGACAGCCGCATCTTCAGTTGCGGGAGCTGCAGCGACGGCGGCGGCAGGGGCGAAAGCTGCAGCGGAAACACCAAGCTTGTCCTGGAGATACTCCACAAGTTTCTGGGCGTCTGCTAGGGTTAAGGTGGAGATCTCGTCGCCGATCTTTACGACATTCTCCGGGGCTTCGACGGCGGCGATTGGGCGGAGGAAGGTAGCCCGGCGGGAAGTTTTCTGGGGGCGGAGGGGGAATTCTAGCGTTTGTTTGGGGAAAGTTACCGAGGAGATGGGATTAGCGGTGGAGGGAGTAGGATACGAGGGTAAACGGAGGGTGATTGTTGAGAGGGTTGAGGCCATTTTTGCTTCTAGAGAGTGAGTGTGAGAGAGAGAGAGAGAGAGAGGGGAGAGAGGGGAAGGGAGGAAGTGACCGGTGAGCCCGAATTGGAGATAGATAGGATAAGGGTGAGTGGGTGAGGGTGAAAGGTAAACCGGTTAAACTGAATCGGAAACAAAAACCGGTTCAAATCGATGGTATATTTGGTTTTTAACATAATAAGTTTACGTACACACTCTTCGTACACAAATTTAAATTCAGATGTATTTGTAAATTATACGATGTAGTATATCTCGTATAAGTTCGGTGTGGTTTGCATTTAAATAAAACCGTTAAGAAATGGGTGTTGTTTGATATATCACGTTCCAAATCGAATAAAATCAAATCATACCAAATATATATACAGATAGTTCGTGTAAGCGCTTTTCTCACTCAATAAGGGCTAGTGCATGTTTTTTTATAATAGAAAAGCGGAATGAATCGAGCATGGACAATCCGCCAAAACTTCTGTGTTTGGTTTATCAAGGGGATTGGGAGAAAGAATATATATTTACTGACGATACTTTTATTTCCACCTAATCTTGACTATAAAAGGGCGTTCTGGCCTCAAGGCCGATGTGACGATAATCTAATCCGAGTGCTAATAGATCATTTCCGATTGATATATTCATTGGAGGGGACTGGTTCCGGAGTTAAAAATTCAAACTATAGTCTCCGTCACTCGTCTTGAATTCTCTTACTTAATCGTGCCTATTGTTTTGTATTGTTCGTGCTTTGTCTATATTTTTTTCTATATTTGATTGTTGGATTTGTAAGTTAGAATATTATTAATAATTGTTGTATTTATTTTTACCTTTATATAAAGGAAGTTGAGTCTAGTTTATTCATTGCAATTAAGGACTTACATGATAAACCAAGCTTTGAAAAGCAAAAGAAAGATGAATCAACCAAGTTTAAAATAATATTTGATCTATATGTTGGTTGAAATTACAATAAATTTATTTGTTTATTACTTATTTTTTGGCCATTCAATAAAAGATTTATATTGCTTTTTTACAAATCAGACAATTAGATTAAATCAGTCAAACCAAACCGATCAATTTATAGAATATTCACTTAGATTTGATTTACAAAATGCCCGCACCGAACATTCAATTTAACTAGAAAATAACTCAATTCTGGCATGTTTAATAGAATTGACGTGACACTCAGATAATAGAGATTGCAAAAAATACTTCTTCATTCGCCACGACTGAATTCGATTAGTTAAGACTTTTTCTCATCGAAATGAACAATAGTTTAAAAAATCTTGATGACAATTAACAAAAATCATTAATCTTTAAAAATACTTATTATTTTCTTTAGGAAAAATTAATTTTATCCAAAAACATCCTTAGACTTCAAATACGTTGACAAAAGTGCCCTTACTGTTTGGGGAAAATACAAAGGCTTCAGTCCTCCAAACGTAATTAAAATGATGAAAAAAAGAGGGGGCATTCCGAGAATCGAACTCGGGACCTCTCGCACCCAAAGCGAGAATCATACCACTAGACCAAATGCCCTCCCGAGATTGAAGTCTAACTAAAACCATAACAAGAGACTTGTGGTTAAGCAAATAATATGTTTAGAAGTACAAATATCGGATTTCTTCAAGAAACTGTGTATTTATACATACATATAGATATATAGATTCTCCTTCTGATAAGTGATTTCTCATTTTTCGAAAATATAGACCTCTTATTTCCTAATCAAATTTTGATAATTTGAACCGTTTAATGTGTTTAAAATATGTTTTTAAGAAAATTCGCGAGAAATCGACTCAAAAAAATATCGATAAGAGTTTGATCAAAATATTTTTTCATAAATGCTAACGGAACAATTTTATGAAAAATTATTTAGATTAAGCCTTTTTGGCAATATTTTGAGCCGATTTTCACGAGTACCTTTAAAAATATATTTTAAACACATTGAACGATTCTGATCATTAAAATTTAATCAGAAAATAAGAACGTTCATATTTTAACAAAATAAGGAATCACTCATTAGAAGGTTTCTACAGATATATATAGCATAAAAGTCTTTATTAGAGGAGGTGATAAATACAAATATATCCCTATTAGCCTATTCGTTAACGGTTAAAATTTTAGAAGAAATTGGTTGAATTCATATTAGTCTGGGTACGACCAAATCGTTTTATTCAATAAAAAATTGAATCAAGATGACTTATTCGAGATCTACTTTATCATTTAAAATCCATTGGACTTATACTATCTAAACCTAATAGTACCTGAAGTTAGAACTGCAAGTCTATGTCTTGGATATTTAGTATTTTCTTATTTATTACCTGTACTTTATTTGTAAATAGTTATAAATGATTCATTCGAAAATTTATTTGAAAAAAAGATATGATAGATATGAGTGAACGAATAATATTTTTATAATTAATAACTACATTATAAATAAAAAAGAGATATTGTTGATTTTTTTTTTTTCAATTTCTAGAGATTCTCAGCTTATTCAAATTGAAATATTTTCAATTTTTTTGGTTAACGGCTATGATGTTACGAAGTTAGTCTGCAAAAGTTCAAATGCAGCCGCATTATAAGTAAATTGAAAAAACATATATTATCGAACAAAGAAATAAGTGTTGTCAAACAATAAAGGTCGTCTTTTATTGTACGCGACATTCAAAGATTTTGAATTTCAATCTCGACTACTAAGTTTTTTCTTGTATAAGTTTCGAGTCTTTCGACTCATAACTTGAAAAGAGGAAATCAACCATGAAGAGAAAGTTCAGACTCGGGTTTATTGCCAAGTCCGCACTTTTTTTAAGGATAACTCGGTATCCGGTTCAATAGACTGGCTGATGCAGAAGAAAAACAATCAATAAGCATCAAGAAAACAGCATAAAGGAACTGAGGAATACTTTTGTGTAATATATCTATTGAGCATTACTCTGTTTGAACTGAATGATCACATAACACCTAAGTAGCGTGAGCTTCATTTTTATGTATTCGCCAACGAAAAGCACGATAAATAGCCAGCGTCCTGAATGTTACAACATGGGTATAACATTACCGAAGCAACCAAAAAAAAACCCACAAATCAGCACGACGAATAAATTTTTTTCACCAAACCCGCCGCTTCCTCCCATACCAATAAGCAAACACCGCCACTGAAGCCGCCACAACCACGCCAGCAGTTGCGTGCCAAACATACAACGGTCTTTTATTCAAAGCAAGGGCGGAACCACCACCATCGCGAGAAGGAGGTGGCGGTGGCTGCTGTATTTTCTGACTCTCCACCAATGCGAATTCCAAACCTAGCTTCTCAAGCTCACCCAAGTCCCCAATGGATGGCCTACGCCTTGATACCTTGGCTATAGCCTCATATTGCTCTTTGCTTCCACCTTCTAGGAAAGAACCAACAAGGTAACCCTTACTAACCCAGTACGCCCCGAATGTATTCCCCGAGAAATCGCCAAAGTGGACTACCTCTCCGACATTGTCACCGTAGAACTGCCACGACAACGTGAAGACTCGGGAATAGAAGAAGGGCAGGTAGTCGAACTCGAATGTCTTTTCCGGATCCATTATTGCGGCCACCGCGTGTCTGGCTGATTTCCGTGCCGAGTCGACGTGTTCGAGCCTTCGGGTCTCGCCGAAGAGTGTGACCGGAAACGCGGCGACGTCGCCAACGGCATAGACGGAGTCGTTGCTCGTCTGCATTCGTCCGTTCACTTTGATACCTCCCTTTTCCAGAGTTAGTTGTCCTTCAAATAGGGCTGTGTTTGGACGGATACCAATTCCTATCACAACCATATCGGCAGGAAGCCAAGTCCCGTCCTTTAGGTGAACTGCAGTAACCTACAAAAAAGCATAGCAGCCGTATGTTATTGGAAGGTGACACATGAGATATTTGGTGAAATCACTTTTCTCTTATTCGAGGATCGCAGATTTTCCATATGCGAAATGGGCATGCAATGCATCAACAGCATAACACCAAATCGCTTTCCTCTCATTCGAAGGTCGCAGATTTTCCACATGCGAAATGGGCATGCAACGCATCAGCAGCAAAACACCAAAATGCTTTCCTCTTATTCGAAGCACAGATTTTCCATATGCGAAATGGGCATGCAATGCATCAGCAGCAGAAGCTTCCAAAGAAAACTAGTTTCAAGATTTTGGAAGCAGTGCTTTACCTTTCCATCAGGGTTGATGTCAAATGATGAGAGGACAGTTCCTTTGACAAATTTTACTCCTTTTTCCTGGTAATAACCTTCATAATAACTCGCAATCTTGGGTGTAAATAAGCGAGCCACTGCGAAAATGCATAGAAAATGCTTCTCAACCCAAGAGTTTTGGCAGATAATAAAACACAGAACCAAGAGAACTTTAATATGCTCACAAATATTTTGCTGGGAAAACAAAGAAGTCGTCGAAAAGATATGCCAGAACCTAAAAAGAAGCACGTTTCTAACCATACTGGTAGATATGCTAGAAAAATACAGATTGAAGAGGCTTTTGTACCCACGAAATAGTTAAGTGATCCTTAAGCTTGGAGGGATGGAAGTAATTTCAATCTAAAGATGTATAAGCCCGGCTCTTTGACTGACTCATTAATGGGACCACGACCAGCATAATCTGAGTCTCAGTCTTCTTCTATTAATGATTTACTGGGACGTTTTCTGTCAATAGAACTTGCTCTTTGACAGCTTGATAAAAACTTCAACGGAGTCTCTTCTTGGCCAAGACGGAAAAGAATGTTATGTTAGGTTCGAATCGAATCCCATCCTTTTGGAAGGAAGGGGGAAGCCCCTGAGTTTTTGGGATTAAAGGGGATGAAGAAATTTTTCAAAAGAAAGTGACTTTTCAAGCTAAAATAAATGTATCTAAAGGGGGCTTAGTACATTGGGTTATTTGCAGATTCAACAGATGGTCATACCAATTTATGATTTCCAGGACAGGCCCTAATTCTTGTAAACCTGATTCCCAAGAGTGACTTTAAGTTTCTAACTAATATCAAAGTCCAAAATGAACATTATCATTGCAAGGGGATGCCCAGACATATAAAGAAATTTGGAAGGAGGGAGTGGGGGGGTCAGGTCTTGAGGCGAGGCATAAGTATAATAATACAAGGGTTCCAAACATTTGAATACTTACTGCAATGTGCCTCTGGAAAAACCATCGTGACATGTAGTTTATTTATCACCAAAGATGCAGCACACTCCATTCCTATGTAGCCACCACCGATGACGACGGCATTCCCACCGCTGCAGGATTGCATCACATCAACAAGCCTGGTTGCGTCTGCCAAATCACGTAAATAGCACACATTCGCGGCATCTGATCCAGTAAGCCCAAACTCTTCAAGCTTCAAAGCCTTCATATACACAACAGGCGCAAATCAGAGTCAAAAAATTCCACAATGCTTCATCAACATCTCGTTTTCTTGCAGGCGTGTTTTGCATCAGTTCGTAAAAAAAAGGGAAACGTGCACACACTGATTAACAAATTATTGCTTATTTGATAAACTGAAGTACATAAACTAATGCAAGATTAGTTTCAATACCCGAGCACCTGTTGCGATGATGAGAAATTTGTAGCTTATAGTTTCACCAGTCGCTGTTAACAGCGTTTTCCGCTTGACATCTGCTGATTTAACTCGTGTTCCAAGAACAACTTCAATGCCTGGACAGAGATTCAGAATCCATCTATTAGAGATTGCAGCAAGCGAAAACCGTACCAAACCAAATTAAGCCTTCCGTCCAAATCTAATAGGATTTAGGACTTCCAGCTATATGAGGTGCCCATTCAAAAACACTTTTAGGAGCACAGCCCATACGAACCGGGGAACACATCACCATCATGACAAATCTAACTGATAGCCACCAAACACATTAGACTTATATGTCAAAAGTCAATGGAGTATAACACGAGAAACAATTACCATGTTCCTTGTACCATTTCGGGGTTAACCGTTCCTCATTGGCACCTACACAAGTGTGAAATGACGGGAGGCGTGCTGGAGCTGCATGCATCACAAAAGTAGATGTCTGTGAATTTAAAAACAAGCAGAGATGGAAAGAAGGAATTCAAATTTTTACATTTCTCCATTGGAAATTTAAACTGAAAACCATACATATATACATTCTGATAGAAATCCACAAGATTGGGCAAAATCTAGGAACAAGAGTTCAGTAACCTCCAACTCTCCAAGAGGCATACTTGTAAAAAGCATCAAAATGTTTATGAGCAAACAGTTTCTAGATCTCCACGTGCTTTCTGAAGACATTCACAAACAGTCCCCCAGTGAAAACATACAGTGGGGGTGAATAGGCCAAGGAACAGTTACAGCTTCATTTTATATTTTCTCAGCCAGCAGAAGCAAGGATTCTGCTACACCCCTAAATATCTCTGTCCATATCTTAACTGCCTCCAAAACTCATGCTTAGATCGTGCTTTTATATGACTTCCACAGATTTTCTCCTAAAAGGCACGGAGAGGAGGGAGGGGGAGAAGTATTTAAAGAAAATTTCTTACCGGACAGGAGGCATAATGTTACATCAAAAGGACCAATAACGATGAAAGAAGAGTAGAGTAGAACGAATCTAATGATCGATTACGAGATAGACAATGAGACAAAGCCAAGAAGGGAGAGCATTTAGACAATTCACTTTGAGTACAGGAAAGTCTGCTTGTAGGAATTCCTCGGGACGTATTACGGTTTTCCAATGAGGGAGCGGATCAAATGAGACATTAAATCTCACAAACACAAGCATGAGGGATGTGGAATCTCTTAAAGAAAATACTCCATAACCTACTTTCTAATAAGATGCCAACAGAGTTTCACCTGAAATGTTTGTAAGAATTCCCAAAAGCCTGTGGTGGTAGTGAGCTTGCCGAATTAAAAAGAAAATCAACAAAGGGACAAAAAGGAGCAATCACACTCCGAAAACTATTTAAATGGCTTATCTATCACATTTGAAATATCATGTGATAAGAACTGAAACATAATCACACCCATGATTCCGAGGGTAAAAGATACCTTCTGGTAGTAAAAAACCTTTGCTTAATGCAGGTCTCTCATAAGGTACAACCTGCAAGAGTAGATTAACACTTTAGGACATACCATATTAATCGAATAACACAACAATTATCTTTTACAAGCTTACCCAAAGTATACAAAATCAAACACAGTAGTCAATCATAGATTCATAAATCCAATTTGAAGAACAAGAAAAGAGGTTCATGAGCATGCTCATGCTCATGCTCATGAGAATGGAAGAAAAAAAAAGACATCTGAGAATTGGTTATCAAACAGGTATGCAATTCCTCTACCAATTGTTCGTTCAAACGCCAAAGATGTCGTCCTCACAGATGTAACCAACCCCCTATCTGGTCCATTAAACAGGTCTATTGGAACATTGTTACATTCTCTCACAATTCTGTCTCCGAAAGTTAATATAAATAGCCAAGCAATGAGAATTGCATATCACAATGGCAAACCCGAATATGGAAAATAACCACGGAGAAGTTCCAATCTTATTGCAGACACTGCGTATAAGCAGGGCACTGGAAACCAAACCTTGTGATAAAATGACAACCCCATAACTTGAGCAAACACGCAAGTTAGATAAATATATACACACGGAAGAGAAACATGTAGAAATTCAGAATGGGTATGTGAATGAATATGGGATACGGTGGGTCTCACAAGGCAACCGGAAGGACCCTCTCATTCAAGACAGCTATTGTTGGTTGCAGCTCAAAGGCTTATGCAGTTTGGCTGCTACATGGTCTTGCAACAGCTCATGTTTGGGCTGTATTCAATTCTTTGTGGCAGCATTTGAAGAGTCCCTCCATGTGTGTATACGTTCAACTCCTTTCACGTTTCTATACACCGAGTGATTCTTTTTCACTAGCATATTCCATTTTTGTGTTCTTGAGTGAAAGAAAGAAAGACTCAAGTTCGGTTCGATGGGCAGATGGATTGTTGTTCCATCAACTGATTTAGCCATTTTACCTATAAATAGATGCGAGAGCAAACTCCAACACTTGCGATGAGGCGACGAATATGTTTTAAGGGGACTGTGATTTTACAAAACTCGGTTTGGTTTGTATCTGCTCTGTATCTTTCTTTTCTATTACAGTTTGGAATTTCAGTTTTGATGATTAATGAAAGTTGTTCTCTGGAATCCCAGTTTTTTTATCGCACAAAACAAAGCTTAATTACCTACGCAGTAGTTCAAACCAAACACGGTGACAGAAAGACAACTCAATAACTTGAGTAAGCAAACCCTTGCTTCAACAGAACCTTTAAGCCCATCAATGGAGACTCAAAATTGTCTTTATTCCGAAGATCCAAAATAGAGTGTGGTTAAGAGTGGATTGGTTTTCTAGCAAGGAGAAACAGAGCTTGACTGGAGATGCTTTTAACACCATAACCAACTAAATGAAATGAAATACCAATTAACCCCAAAAAAGAACACATGCCCAGAAAAAAATAGCAACCCAATAACAGAAGGAAACAGACAATGGCAGATAAAGAGAGGAAAACAAGTGTAACTAGAGAGAGGGGGGAGGGAGAGAGAAAGAGGGAGAAGCAAGCTTACGGATTCTTCGGAGATGATGCAGAGTTCACCATGAGAGACACCTCTCCTGGTGAATTCAAGAGCCGCGTAACCAGCTGCAACCCCACCCCCTAGTATCACATACACAAAAGCTCTGCCCATCCCCCAGTCGCCCCTCTTTCTCTCTGTCTAAAACACAGAACTCTCTCTCTCTCTCTCTCTCTGGAATTTCTTGGGAGGGTCACTGGCTTTGAATTCAATGGAGTCGAAATAAATACAATTTCGTAGCTCAGAAGGAAATTGGAAGATAATTAGTTGTAAATTTTCAATCCCTTGTGCCAACGAAAACGTGGGGAGGAAGAGAGTGATGTTGGGGATCGTTAGATATTTTACCATACTGCCCTCCGGTGAACACTATCTAGTGCTCGCGTGTGCAGGATACGAAGCTGCACAAGAACCAGAGATGCTCTAGGTACAAACACAAACTCAAATTTGTAAGAAAACGTCTAAAAACACGGATGTTTTGTGCATATTTGGATATAAATTTGTTCAAAATCATCAAATACACGTAGAATCTTTATAATCATGTGGATCACACGTTCATAGGATAATTCTAGACATATCTGTGTTCGGATGCACACGAAACCTCTATATTTCTAAACTTGTCCAATTTGCAAATAACTCTTCGCACGGCATTTGTTGGCCCATTTGTGCTGTCTTATGAAAATTTTATATAGTCAAAATTGCTTGTTTTTTAAAGCTCATCGAGATTGTAGCTATGTCAAGTTTTATGATAGTCAAATATCAACCAATACATGTCGATCAACATTCTGCGGGTGCAAAGTACTACTAATCATCTTTCTCAAGCTAATAGAATGCATTGTTCTTCGATTATTTTCCTTGCAAGACAATAACTCTGTTAGAGGATTCTCCATCTCTAGTCGGTAGGAAGGGATTTTGATGATTAAATTAGTACTTTGGCTTCAATCTTGCAAAATCAATGCTTGTTATAATAAAGAATAGCTTATATGTATCGTTGGAGTGAGTTTCTCTACAGAGATTCCCCTCACTGTCTTGGAGTTATTTCTAAGCACTAATTTCTTGTTAGTAGCTGTATTATTCTCGAATTACAAATCACTATCTAATGGGATAAGCCTAAATTCAAACTTTTCAAGGTCAAATTTGATTCCCAATGTAAGAGTCATTTCTAAATACTAATTTCTTATTGGCCGATGAATTCGTGTGACACCTCACTTAGGTTGTGGTATCAGTTGCGAGGTTTGGCGTTTGGGAGAGAGTTTCGATAGATATATGAATGGATAGTCAAAGGTCTCACACCACTTGGTAGATGTAAAATTTCAATATTATATATAATAAATCATGACTCTACCTTCTACAAGACTTTTTAAAACCATGAGAGCATCAAAACTCAATGAAACTTCGCACTTAAGCGTGTTTATTATGCAACAATGCATAGATGGATAACTTACTAAAAAGTCCATTGAGTTTGGGCCGCTAAAGCGAACAATACTATACAAAACAAAAGTAGGTCGTTACAATTTGTCTAGGATTTTTCATCCTTATCTAATTAAGTCTGGTTCCCTGCTATCCAGAACTAGAACCATGGACCAATGCTATAATTTGAACATGACTACCCAACTACCCTCGCCAAGTCGACCAACACATGAGTCTCGTCGGCAACATGATGGTGCACAGTAATACTTTTGTCAAATTGGACATTTTGCCTTTTTTTTTTGAAAAAACCTTAATTAGGTCAATTGAAAATTTTCACCATCAAACACATAATCGCAACACATCTATTATATATCAATCAAATCGGGATCGAATATCAATCAAATTTTTATTTGCAAATATAAGTTGTCAATATAGTATGAATATTTTCAAGTTAAGTTCATCTGCACACTTTTATTCTTCATATTCTTCTAAATTGTAGCTTACTTTTGTCTCACTTTGGGCCTACAGGTCAATGGTTCAAATTATTCATCTCGTAAATTTTGCATAGCAAAATATATACAGAAAATAAGTTTAATTATACATCGCCAAATATAAACATACAAAATAAATGAAATGTGATAACGATTAATGTCAGTTAAAGTTTACATCTCTCAAATATGTTCTTATCTATCGACCTTGAGAAAAAAATTTATTTTGCATCAATATTGTTGCAGCAAGTTTATGTACACAATTCCCTTGTAAATATATGTATCCAGAATCGTTTGATACATGTGAAACTCTTTATTATTTTGTGAACTCTACATACATCAAAGAATTCTAAACGTATTTGTGTATAAATCTGTACACGTGAATATATGATCATTACCCTTCTCTTATCTGTGGTGGGTCCAATATCATTTTTAAGGGTCTGATGTGAGGCAAAAGGATAAATAGTTTGAGGAGTATGGGAATAAGGGATATGAAGGTGAGCTTAACCCAACTCATAATTTAGCAGGAGAATTTGGAAGTGATTGGGAAGTGTGATGGTGACGATGAGGATAATGAATTGTGGGGGTTGTTTGATTCTCTCTCTCTCTCTCTCTCTATATATATATATATATATATATGTATATTTATATGTATATGTGTGTGTATTTTCATAGCATTGTCTTGTCTAACTGAATTGTGGATGAGGCTTGGAATCTCTACCACAGACACTCCTTGTTTTTGTTCAATTTAAAATTATGTCCTCTCTTTTGCCAATTGCCACTGTTTTTAGATAAGGGGGCAAAAAGGGAAAGAAAAAAGGGGTTTTGGCATTGTGGAAAATTAGGGTGTAAATGAGGCAAGTAGAGTTCACCAATGGGTTGTACAAATTTGATTGGAAAACTTCAATGAAGTTTTAAAAAGTGTGATTTAATTTAGATTAATTTTTGTTCGCGCCAAATTTAAATGAGTTTTGGTCAAGATATTAACGTGTTAGCTCAAGTAACGAGGAGTTAATTCTCCAAATAGCTTTAAATATAGGTAAAATTACATCATTTTGCTTCGCCCTCATAACATAATACCAAGGTGCATCTAACCAGGTGATTTGATATACTAATGTGATTAAAACACATATAGGTTCGTCTTGAATGAACTTTTAGCAAATCGAAATTTAATTACTAATCATTAGTCATCTTCACATTCCAATGATAGATGTGATCAACGGCCGTTTAGTTCCTTTTATACCCGTAAATTATCCTTTACCATTGTCGATGCTTTGGTTTGAGTCTCAGGATTGAGGAGTTTGTCCATTCTCGATGATTCAATTTAAATCTCAAGATTGAGGAAGTTATAGTGCAGTAAAACACTGAAGTTTTGGCTCTATTTAAAGCTGTTTAAAAAAAAATTTAATTCACACAAAATTTAATTAAACCCTAAACAATTTTAAATGGAGAAAAGTTTCGTCGTTTTATCACACTACAGTATTAATGCATTACAGAATCTCCGAAACCTAATCCTAGTTGCATAAGTTTAAACTCTATATTTGTTTAATAGCATAATTCCTCAAATATTTGTCTCCTTGGAAAAGAAAAGTACATAAAATAGGGTTCCTATCTTAGGACAACAAAACTTGAAATTCTTTATCTTGTCCTTTGGGAAAGAAGTATTGTTATTTGTGACTTGAAGATGGATTCTACAACTAACCATTGGGAAAATTTGGAGTAGCCCCTAAGGTTTGGGATTACTTGCTCTTGGAATCATGCTTTGAGAGGGGCCTTTAATGATAATATTAGAAGTTTTGAGGACCTACTCTTAAACCATGCTTAAAGTGAGGTTTTAATGGGATTTCAAACGTAATTAGTTCCGGATCAACGAATGAAACAATTGTCTCGCCCTGTCTCGTCTCTCTAAGAGTTCTAAGAGTTTTCGGAATCAATCTATTTACTCACTAATATTAGCTATTGATGCGTTCGACAATGAATCACTAAATCATTTAAAAGTTTTATTAAAGAAAGAGATATATTTATTTTGTTTTATATATTCATAACAAACTTTTTTCATGCGCACACGGTCAGATTTTCCATCATAAAAAGGCTGGATATGTGCAAGTATGGAACTTATTAGGTAAAGCATAAGGTTTGAAAAATTATTATATTATTTTTCTCTGACGTTTTGTTGAATTATTCGTTAAAAAATTGAAGTCTTAAAGAGAATACTAACTTTATGGTAAAATTGACACACGAAAAAGGTTATACCAATGACGGAAATTCCCTTTGAGAGGAAGTCGACCCCTTGTGCTAGACCCCTTTAATAACCGCGGAAAACTCTCTTTCCAGTTTCCCGTTAAGATTGGATTAACTGAACTGAGGAACCAGAACTTAGTGTTTATTAGAATCATTAACCCGATCCTCATTGTTCTCTTTGACCAAGGAATAGTTTTGAAACTCTATGTAAAGGTTACTAAAGCGAAACCCTCATTCGTGATCTCTAACCCCCAAAAAAACCATATACGGACCTTGAATAGATGGATGACCAATAGTATTAGGAGTGGAGCATTTAGAGAGTTTTAAAAAATGAGAGAAAGAGGGGGATATTTTGGGCATTACTTGGGCCGAGTTAAGAAATAGTTTGGCTATAACCAAGGTTGTGAATATCGTACCGTATCGGCTGGTACGTATCGTTTTGGCATAAAAACGGTACCAAATACCTCTATTATCGTACCATTCTCAATACCGGCTAATATCGACCAACATCTAAATTCTTCATTCCTGATTAAATTTTAATTCAATGTGTTTAAAACATGTTTTTAAGGGTACTCGCAAGAAATCAGCTCAAAATATTACCGAAAAGGGGTTTATCCAAATAGTGGTTCATAAAACAATTCCTGTCAGCATTTTGGACCATAGCTTGGATCAAACTCTTTCCGATAATATTTTGAGTTTATTTCTTGCAAGTACCCTTAAAAGCATGTTCTAAACACATTGAACGGTTCAAATTATTAAAATTTAATCAATAATGAAGAGTTTAGATGTTAGTCTAATATTGGTTCAAAAAAATATTGGTCCGTTGAACATCCCTCATATATACAAAGTTAGTTGTGTTAAATTCGATACGGTACCTGATATATGATCGGTACCTGTACGTACCGTACTAATAGAAAAATCGATACTCAAGCCGATCTAGTATTCAGAACCTTAGCTATAACGAAAAATCTCTCTCTTTTTTTTTGTATTTTTTTTTACTTTCGGTACCGCTGTCAATCTGCCTTTCCCAAGCCCAACCGACATCATTTTTTTGAACCTATGGAGGTCATGGGTAGTTTTTCAATTGTTGAAAGTTACAAACATTTAATTTTTTAGACTTCTGCGAGATTTTTTTTTTTAAACGTAAAATTGTGAGATGACTACATTTACACTAAAAAGATATTCCGTCTATAATCGTATAGATATAATAGATCTTTTTACTTTATACGAGTGCTAATATTTTATTGATATAATAAAAAATAAAGACTCGTCTTCTGTTCAACGAATCTAACTAATTTAGGTCCTTATTATATTAATGGTGCTCGCATGGTTTTGTACTTGGAGCATACTCTATAAACATAATCAAAATGATAGCTACTAACTAAAGCCTCAATTATCACTATCTCTAAGCAATTTCTCTCCAATTTCTACTCTATTTTTAGGAAGAAAACAAACCCATTTCCTCAACAAAAAAAAACCTAATCATTTGGAACTTAATCTTTGTAATCTTTGTGACTTAAATTAAAAAATAATGGCTAAGTCAAGTGGTGTACGTTAGCAGATTTGGGTCGACTTCAGGAAAACAGAGGATGGGTCTTTCCTATTTCATTTGATGGTGGGGAAAATTTAAAAGCTAGCCATTTGTGGTTATTCTAACTTGTAGTGAATTTTTTGTACCTCAGAGTATCCGGATCAGCATTTCGTCTAATCTTTAAAGGATCGATTTCACTATCTATTAGCGATGAGCCCAAATAAAATCATGTCAAGAGTCTGCATGAACTGATCATAAGAGTCAAATAGCACTTGAAAAGTTTCAAACTTAAAATCTTAACAGAGAACAAATCTCAAAATCTCCAGCCTTGACTATCAAGCCAACCCTTGAGGTTAACTTCTGATGGTTTTATATTGGGAAAAATCTGTGTACAAAGATATTCTGGACACATCCGAATACAGATGTGTTCGGAACCAGACGCATCTGTGTCCGGATGTGTCCGAATAGTCTGTGTTCAAAGGCTCCACATGCATTCAACGATTCCGAATTCATTTATATCCAGATGTGTCCGAATGATCTGTGTCCATAATATTACTCTCTATATTGCAAGTCTTCCATAGCTTTCATTCTTTTATCCTTCCTCCTCTCTTTCACTATTTTGTTGATAAGATATTTTGGAGAGCTCAGCCCCAATTATTCTCTCATGAATACACATTTTTTTATAGCTCAAAGTGTTCAAAACAGCTTATGCACCTCGACTAATCTCATCAAATTGTCTTATTCTTAAAGATTTGATTCTTCTTAAGTTGTCATGTTCGAAACTTTTCGGATACTATCAACTAATATGCAGCTAGTGCATACAAAATTTTGATCTGACTTTAATTGAACCTCCTACCAGTCAACGGTGTGATTGATTCACAAGAAATCAATCCAGTGCGCGTAAACTAATCAAAGCACTCTTAAGTTATCAATAAAAAATAGAGGAAATATGCAGCCGGGGATGCATCCAATGTAGAAAATACAACGTGTTGTTGAACTCAAGGATCGAGGGAAAGCAAAGTTAAGGACAAGAAAATCACAAAGAAAATGAAACATAGGTATATTTATAAGAAAATCCAATTCTTTGTTTGGCTACAAATAAAAAGTCACATAAGTAGCATCTATACCATGGTTTTCCACTCTAATAATCTGAGAGTTTACTCTTCCATCGGAAAAATGGTGAAGACTTAGTTCTCGTCAATTCAATTGCTTGCCAAGATACTCCCGCACAACCATATGATGCTACATGTCTCGACCTTCTAGTTCCTCCTTAGAGAACAGTATTGCATTACCATACGAATGAACCCCAAGATACAAGACTACAAAACATTAACATGGCCCTAGCGATAGTAGAAAATAGAGCAAGTGACAGCAGCAGCAACCACGACTTCAAAAGATTATGCTAAAATTTCAATCCAGATACATTTATTTGAAGGACAAAACAATGGCTGGCTCATGCCAGAAAGAGAAGACGAAACCACAAGTCAATAAAGACATAATAACATCACCATTACAAGCTAACATTCTGGCCAAAAAGTAGCACTGATAGAACCAAACAAAGAGTTTAAGAAAGCATATATCAAGCCAAAATCATCTTGCTATAACAACCTCGCTTGAAAATAGTTAAGAGAAAGTACGATATAAAAACCCTAGATATTTCAGACAAGTTCAATGAAGTGGTGGAGAAAATGGAACTCGTCTCTTGATTTTCCCCCTAAACTTGCATCAGCAAAATCCCGAGAGCAGCCACAATAGTCGACAGCCTTTAAGCCTGCAAGAACATCGAATTGTTAGATACAAAAAATTCAATGAGATCAGCACCCTCAGATCCATTTAATGCTTAAATTTGTAACTCTTTCAAACATTTCCCCAATGTGTGATCGTTGAACAATGGTATACAAACAGAAGAATCGTCGATCTAGAAAAATAATGATGTGGCTGAAATTGAGATAACTGTCAAGATGGCTATTTGTTTCTCAGAGTAACCGTGTCCCCAACTCATTTTGGATACATTTTTCTGAATAAACTCTATCCTCTATCTAAGATTTCCACTTGTACCATCAATCAAGCACGGATACTTCTAAATGCGAGTTGTACCCGTATCCAATACCGATACTCGCCAAATACTCATAGATACGTATCCCAAAAATATTCAAAATATAAAAAAAAAAAAATTATTTTTGACGCATCGGATACTTTTTGGATAAAATTGTTCAGAAAAAGAAAATATAGTTTTTTGACATTTTACTTACTCTTTAGAGAGAAAGATGTAGTAAAATAAAGTATCTATCATTTATGTAGTGTATTGAATATGTGATATGTATTTTTTATAATTTTGAATGTTTACAATAGTACGAATTAAACTTAAAAATAACATAAACAATACAATAGTTTACCACCATCCCCGTAAGACTAATTTTATTTCCACGTATCCTATCCGTATCTTAATTTTTAAAATTTTCTCGTATCGCCATATATGTTGCCCGTATCCTGTATACACGCTTCATAGATTACCGTAGACTCCCTATTACGGAACATTTCGATATCCAAAACAGTTACACCTCAATTTTAATAAAAGAAAGAACATAAAAATGGACTTGCCTTGCTGGCAATGTTGTTGGAGAGCCAGTCCAGCCCTTCATAAAGACCCTCTCCAGAGGTCGCACAAGTACTCTGAATGTACCTGAAACAGAAAAACATGTCATATTATCAAGAGGTGAGAAATCATTTGAGATGGGTTTCCTTTTTCTTTTCCTTGTTCTTTTTTTTAAATTTAATTTATTTTATTTTTTGTGGGGGCGGGGAGGACAATTTAACTACTAACCATAAACGAGTCTCCAAATCATTGCGGAGTGCAGATTGACATATGGATCATATCAGTACTGGAAACATAAAGAAATAAATACCAGTGGCGTTGTCGGAGTGAATGAAGTCCGAGCTTGTCAGTTATTTCTGCAGCGTTCATTGCATTAGGAAGATCTTGTTTGTTAGCAAACACTAGCAAAACAGCATCTCTCAACTCATCCTGCAGCCAGATTACCACAATAAAACTCAACACACTTTTCCAATTAAAATCCTATCCACTAGTTTGGCTTTATAGAGAGCTGAATAGCTAAGAAATTTAGTAGAAAAAGCAGCAAGGACAAAAACGCGGCATAAAATCCCGCCTACGTCCTGAAACACAACCGGGCATGCTTTATTCTCACACTGCCTATTCTAACTTGAAGACGTATATTATTATGTTTTAAGAGTTAAAAAATCCCTGCAGTAGAGACAAAGTTGGACACCTATAACAGCACCGAGAGGACATAAAAACAGCTCAAAGATAAGCAGTAACTGCTCCTGTCATTTCTTTGGCAATAAAAAAGGCCTAGAGATTAACAGAGCTTCGGAGAAATAGAAAATTGTTTATCGTCTAGCCAACAGATGTAATCGAAGGTGACAGAATACAACAAAATAATGCTACCTCATTCAACATCCTATGCAATTCATCCCTTGCCTCAACAACTCGATCCCTGTCATTGCTATCCACCACAAATATTAACCCCTGTGTATTTTGGAAATAGTGCCTCCACAATGGACGGATCTGTATCAGAGAGAAACCGCATTCATTAATCGATATAAATCACGGTAACAAAAAAAGGAACCATCATTATGTCATGAAACCAACAGTGCAGTTCCAAACAAAGAATTATGTCCTGAAAACAAATAATGTGACATGCCATACATGTAGAACTATAAAAATATTGTATATCAAGTGCCCAGTTTGAACAAACGCAGACAATCTCAAGTATTTATGCTGCAAAAAAAACAATTATACTTAAGTGCCTTTCTAAATACCAGCCCTGATAACATCACGTTTTGGTCCTCGCTTACTGAGTTATGGATTAGTGCCAACAAATAAAGTCCACCGATTAGTAAATACAAATAGAACAAGTGTGCAATACGCAGCATCCCTGATGGTCCGTTGAGGCCATTTCTGGTCTACTGTGATTGGATGACATTTACAAGTCCCAGCTTCAAAGTGCCAAAGGCTCAAAACTTGGCTTAGAGAATTTAGAGGGATAACCATATGTCATATTTGCATTCCTGTCAAAGACTCAGATCTGGTAAATTTGCTTTTGTCAAACATTTATTTCACACCAGTAAAATGCCCTCAAAGAATTGCCACCATAACCAGAACTAGTGTCAGGTGAAACTGAATGCTTCATCTACCAAATGTCCCAAATTATTTACAATACTAATTATACAGCTCACCAAGATAACCGTATCTAAAAAAACCGACCTGTCCTTAATAATTCCATTATTGCAACACTTTCAGAAAGTACTTAAGGATGGTTAAAAGAACAAAATAAGAGAATTTCCAACCCAAGTTAATGACGTAATTATCTTGGTGCACTACCATAAGTAAACCAATAAATTGCGTCAAAAAACATGGGATGCCCACAACGTCAAGGTTGGTGACAGTGTCACTAGGTAAAAAGTTCCCTTATGCTAGAGAGCGAAAAATGCATACCTTGTCCTGACCCCCAACATCCCAGACTGTGAAACTAATGTTCTTGTACTCCACTGTCTCCACGTTAAATCCTATAAGAAACAAGAGCCTATTAACATTACAAGGAAAGAAGCAAAAAATAAGGCACCATGGTTAACCAAGATGTCCGTACAAAAATCGTTCTCTATGAGCATGGCATGCAAATCACATGAACAACACATTACTTCAGAGCCCCAAGGACTAGTCGGGAACAGATGCGACATACCCCAAGCTAACCGGATACCTCGGTTATAAAAAAATAGCACTTTTCGCAATTACGGAAATTGGTAAACAACTATAAACCTTTAACATTCCATTGACACGAGAGAATTTCAACCAACTTCATCAATCAGATTCTTACTTGTTATATATTTTAGTACACTCGTAAATATCTAGAATAAGCAAAATTCGTTCAAGAAACCAATTTTAGATAACCTATTGTCTTTACTATAAACATCTAAAAAGATAGAAAGCCAACAACGAGCACTTGTACTTATTGGCGAAAGCCAACAACAAGCATTTCTTCAATCCTTGGAGTTTTCTTCTTTCTGTCCTCTAGCAGCACCTTTGAATAGACGCATTAAATAAAAATTTGTTAATTTTTGTCTGACCAACAAATCAATAGAAAATTCTACTGTATGTCCATAAACTTTTGAAGTCTTGGTTATAACCTTTAGCAGTTTAGGCTACGTCAGGATGTGGTAGTGTTATGAAACGAAGTGTTGTGAGGCCACCCAAACGTCAAATCAAAGTGGGTTACGAGTAACTTATGACTCGGAGCAGTGTTTGGTTGTCAGTTGTCACTCATGGTGGTGGATATTTGTTCCAAGTGACTTCCAACTCATGTGGTTTTTAGTTATGGCACTATGCCCCAAGTGGTGGTGGTTATGAAGAAGCTCAGATTCATTTTTCAAAATCCAAACTGTAACGGCTGAGGGCGTTATTGTCAACATTATCAAATAACGAAGTTCGAATATAAATTGCTCTACCAGTTAGCTATCAGTATGACTACAACATTAGACCACTGCCCATCAGCACACTGTCAAGTTGCCACTATTCCATTATCCCTGCCTCCCCCTCTAGTCACTTTCACTGTGAATGTGTTGTGATTGTCTCCATATGGTATTGTTTGCCTGTTTATTATATCAATAAATATAGCCCATGCTTCCACTTAATTATTAAGTAATTTTTTTCTTCATAATTATCAAATTCTATAGAAAAGGCATCGACCTGTATGCAATTCAATTGTCAAGTAATGTGATTAGATCAAGAACATTTGCTGTGCAAATGTCTTTTGTTTCATATTTCATTCTTCCTCACAACTACGAAGGTTTTTATGAAGAGGGTATTCTCCGTCGTTCAAATTGTAAATGATAAAGAACTTAATTCAATAGTCCAGACGGTATGCAGTGGTGCCGATTATGAGCTGCACTGTTGGAAAAGCACATTAGGAAATTGGTGGAACCAAAACTAATGGATACCTGCCTCAATCCTACAGTAATTCCCTTGATTCATTTCAATGTTCAGAGTCAGGACTCACCGATGGTAGGGATTGTTGTGACGATTTCTCCAAGCTTGAGTTTGTACAGTATGGTAGTCTTACCAGCAGCATCGAGACCTACCATAAGAATCCGCATCTCTTTCTTGGCAAAAAGCCTGCTGAACAACTTCGTGAAGGTCAACCCCATCTCTGTTTCCCTCCAGCAATCAGCTTATGACGAGGCTGTTGGCACTCACACCTTAAATCCAAATCAAGTTAATCAACAGGAAAAACAAATAAGCTGATCATGAAAGCATAATGTAACTGTCATGAGCACCATAAGTACAGTGCATAATTTAACAGATCGGAACAGCCACCATCAACGTCGTGATGAATCACAGATCAATAGGCATGGCAATGATAAAGTAAGACAAACCATGTTAATTAACTGATCCTTTTTTCTGTTGCACAGAGCGAGAAGCAAGATCTTGAGATTTTGCTGCATCAGCATCAATGTGTGCATGAACATAACACTACATAAAATTTATACACATTTCTGTTTATGGAGCTAATTAACCTGAAAATAGTTCAGATTGCATTAAGGTACTTCAATTGACAACTCGAGTTATTTGAAATGACCCAGCTGTTTGCACTGACACCTTAAATCTAAATGCACACAAAAAATAAATAAGCTAATCACGAAAATGCAACAATACAGCCATAAAAAACATAGTTACAGAAAATGCTTTTACAGATCGGAATTGCCCGCTACCACCATCATCATTTGGATTGATCATGGATCAATATGCATGGTGATGATAAAAGAAGACAAATCATGTCATGAAATCGCTAAAATACACAAGGAATTCCGCTTATGGAGCTAATTAACCTGAAAATGGGTCAGATTGCGCAGAAACCGTTCAACGACAACTCAATTCATTTGAAATGAAATCAACGTAACGATTCAATCTACGTAGATCCTCTAAAAAATGATAGACAGACAAATCAGAAGAGAACCAGATCGAACAAAAAATGATCGAAAAAAGAGAAGATTCTCGTAATTGACAACTCAATTCATTTGAAAATGAATTCAGCAAAATCAATCGACGAACGAACTTGAAACCGTGACAGGCAGATCAAATGAGAACCAGATCGGGCCAGAAAATGATACAAAAAAACAACGAATATTTCCACAACAATTACATGTGTATGAGCGCTCATGTATTAGTACGCGGTCGAACTGAATTCATATGGCATAGATCCTACCTAATTAAGATCGGCAGAGATTTCCAATAGATTCAAACACTAATCAAACATCGACGGATATTTCCAACAGATTCAAGTACTAATCAAACGGAAAAATAACTTGTGGCTTTGAATCGACTTGGGAGATATAGATCCGAAACTCACCTCCCGAATGCTACGCAGGAGAATCGGAGAGGGCGAGGAGGGAGAGATAGATAGAGAGAGAGAAAGAGGGAGGGAGAGAGACTTATATGCTGTTAAAATGAGCCGACGAGAATTAATACGGTCAAAAGCGTTGATTCTAAGATATACACCATATTCTAATCGTGTGGCTAGCAATAGCTGATTAATCCGATGAGCCCACAAATTATAATGAAAAAGTTTGTTGCTCCATATATTCGTACACATGTGTATTCAAAATATTTGACATAAGTAGACTTCATAATATAATAAGAATATTACATAAATTAGCCGATTTTATACAT
Source organism: Arctostaphylos glauca (assembly GCA_019985065.2). Lineage (NCBI taxonomy): Eukaryota > Viridiplantae > Streptophyta > Magnoliopsida > Ericales > Ericaceae > Arctostaphylos > Arctostaphylos glauca. The sequence continues at coordinate 29,388,707 of JAHSPW020000008.1, forward strand.
ATTTGTGTTTAATATGTGCATCTAAATATCTACGTGTAACACTGCTTAATTAAAATTGCAACTCTCGTGCTAGAAAACAAGTCCAGCAAAACTTTATATTTGAGCTCGATTCTTTTAAAATTCAACTCTGCATTAGCTCGAATAGGACCCAAAATACTTGAGCTTATTTATATTTGAAGAATCGAATTCCATTCGAGTACTAAACGAGCGTTTGTAAATTGGCCAGGGCATTTATAAGAACTAATCAAATTAGGCAGTTCAATTTCTCAATTTTTTTGACTTGCTCTTACAGAACCAAGGTCTTTAATATTAAAAAAAAATCAATCATTTACAATCACTGACAAAGTATTCTTCAAAAAGTTAAGGATTACATCTTAATTCTATGTGATAAAATTAATGAATTCAATTTTAGGCTATGTTTGGTTAGGTGTTTGGGAGATTTTCTCCCAAACAAGTTTCTGGAACAAGTTTCTCAAATATTTTCTCAAACATTTTTCCAGACAACTTTTTTTCTCTATAAAAAGTGTCTCTGAAACATTTTTCTCCCAGACAAGTTTCTGAGACACTTATAACCAAACAACGTCTCAGAGTTTTGTTTCTAAAAATTGTTTCAGAAACACTCAAAACGAACACACCCAAATATTATCAAACCATCATCCATAATACAACACCAACATTATTGAGTTACGTAAAAATTTGTGGAAATCAGCAATGACCACCTTGCAAGGTTGAAGACTCTTAGGTTACCGACCGACAATTTCTCAATCTTTCTGACTTGCTCCTACAGAACCAAGGTCGAAAAGATTGAAAAAATCAATCATTTACAACCACTAATAAAAAATCCTTCAAAAAGTTAAAGATTACATCTTAATTTTATGTGATAAAATTAATCAAACCATCATCCATAAATACAACACCAATATTATTGAGATACGTACAAATTCATGGAAATCAACAATGACCACCTTGCAAGGTTGAAGACTCTTGGGTTACTGTAAGCGAAGTACTATCGTGAGGAAATGATGAAAATAATCCATCGGGAAGTGAAATAGAATATACAACCGTAAGCTCTTAGACAATGAAAAGAACTTGGAACTCTGATGGCGTGCCTATTGAAGAATACCGAGCCCATAAATAGAAGCTATTGCTAAATTCAGTGCTAAAATTCTGTTCAAACTCAACTCATTTATGAAATGAATCAAGCAGGGCGCAGCCTTACTCTCACCTACACTTGGGATCAACTGGGCCGCTTGGAAGTTCAATGTTTCTTTGGGCTGGACTCTGCAGGCCGAAATATTCTCACTTGGGCTGGATTCATATAGAAATTGGGTTTGTATATTTCTATCCACAACAGTTCGAGCCTATGGGGATCCATTGTGATCAAAGTTATTAATCTCGTACCGGTAAATGTGTTCTAGCACACCGTTTTCGAATTTATCGCTACAAGTAATGTATATTTTTCAAATAAAAATTTCTAACAAAAAATCATATTCAACGTATAAAATAAAGCCCAACGCTTAAAAATAAATTGTCAGCATAAAAGGAGATGGTTTTAATCTTAATTTATGTTTAATTACCAAAACACTCATCGATTCAAAAATTTTAAAAATACTCGGCATTGAATGGTCCGTTGGTGGTATCGTTCTCTGCTTTGGTACGGTATGCACCGCTTGGTATCCAATGATACGGTATTCATAACCTTGACTATTTTGATGATTACACTTTTTTATTTTTACAAAATTAATTTTTAAATAATTTAAATAAAAGGTGGGAAATATTTGATTAAATTCTCACACTCGTAGAATTTTTACACAACATTGTGCGAATATCGTTAAACTTGTATTTTCCGCTACATTGTTTCAGCAAAAGATTCAGAACCTCGTCTCGAAAAAATAAGGGCTTTTATAGATTGTCCGGTGCCAAAATAAAAAAGGGAATATTTATCTACCACGTGATAGTTGATTAAGGCATAAAAATGTTCTTCTCTTGACTCTCGAATGTCCTTTTAGACAGTGTATCTTTGCTCTACTTTCTTATTAAGACTGATATGAACTAAAAAAGAAAGAAGGCCAACTTCAATAATTATGAAGAAGAGTGGGTCATGACCCTTTGATACGTTTTTCTAATATTTGGTCACAAAAGAAAAGGTTCACATACATAGCCAAGGACGAATTTTCAATTTTTAGATTAATGATTTCATCGCGCAACAGCTACATAAGCAACCCCAAGGGGTTGCCCGGGCGGTAGGACTGACAAGCTGTAAACCCCAGATGCTATGTTCGAAACTCGGTGTCAGCTAGCCCTGAAAAAGGGTACCTTGGGGCCACTGGGGGATTACAATTGACCGATTCTACCAGGGCCTCGAGGATTAGTCGGTGGGTAGGCGGGGGTCCCCCCTGGCAGGCTAGCCCTGGAAAAGGGTACCCCGTTGCCGCCATGTCCCTGCGCCCCCGTCGGATACCTCGGTTATCAAAAAAAAAAAAACAGCTACATAAGCCCTTTTCTTTTTATTGTTTCTAGTGCTCTCACATGCCCAAGCCAAAATTCTTTATTATAAAAGTCGGCATGCTAGCTAGCTACAATTGGTGTTGATCTCAAGGGATATTTGAAGAAGCCTCGTAAAAAATATAATTAAAAGCTTAAAATTTTTACAAAATTACCCAAACAAAGAGGATATTTTCAAATTTAAATTTATAATTTTTTACTTTTAAAATTACTGGTCAAGCTGCTAGAGTAATAATTCATAAAAAGTTAACGAAAAAATTAAATAAGAACAAAAAACAGTAATAATAAATTAGGCCAAATCTCTTTGGTTTGGATGTGTAAGTCTAAACCGGCAAACCCAAAAACCAAATCCAACCGGCGATACTAGTCTTGTTCGGTTCGATTGGTTTTTTAAAAAAAGTTCGATTCGATTTTGGTTTTCTAGTTCGAACACCGGACCAGATCGGAATAAGAAATATTAATTTTTTTATAATTTTTATTTTGTGTAAGTTATGTTTATTTCGTCATATGTATTTTTTGATATTTTTATTTATTTTTAATATATAATTTTTACGCCGAACTTAACTCCTTAATAGTTCAAATAATTATCTTTTAATCAAGTAAACTTATTTTTTTAACATTTGATTTGGTACAAACAAACTGAAATCAAAAACTCAAACCGAATCAAAGTGAAATAATTTGATTTGATCTGATTTTCTATTCTAAACCAGATCAAACCGGATGTTTGCACCCCTAGTTTGGTTGAAAAATGGGGCGCGAAGTTGCAAAGATCATTTACCCTCCACGAAAACAAAATGAAGTTATTTTCGTGTCCCAGCCCCGAATTACAAGTGGTCCGAAACCGAGCGATGGCTTGTTCGACTCGACTCCACACCACGCCCCTCTCTCTCTCCCTCCTTCCTTTCTTCATCTCTCGCCGGACACCTACGCTACCCTCTTCTGTCCGCCGCTTCCACCGCCTCATCTCCACCGCAAACCGGTTCAAACCTCGACCAATAGAGGTCCGTTCCCAGGCCAAGCGACGCTTCTTGTTTAAAGAAGACGAAGTAGCTTCGCGTAAGCAGATTCCAACTATTCATCTGAATTTAACTTTCTCCACACTTCCCAATGTCTGTGTTTACTGATTCAGTATTCTAAAGCACTTGAAATCAAAATCTGGTAGACGGCTTTGTTCATGAATGATATTGTCTTTTGTGATTTTCATTTTCTGGAGATAATTGGATTGGGAGTTGTTGTCCTGTTTGGTTTCCGAGAAATTTTCAGACAATTAAAGCAATTAACATCCGGCCTTAATTTACATCCAACTGCGCTCAATGCAAGCGAAAACAATGTAGAATTTTGAAGGCAGTTGCTTTTGCTAGCAAGAAAAAATGGTAATAAATTTTTGCCCCCCTGTTTTCCGCTCGTTATTGGCAATCCAAATCTGGTTAGACCCTTGCTCCCATGTGCTTTGGTAAACAGAACACGTGGGTTTGAGTCTATTGGGTGATGCTTGGAGATGAGACTCATGAATGTTAAACCATAGGCCTGGGTCTTACCACTATGCCCTCTGTGATACTGGGGTTGGCTGATGAGTGATGGCTCAAGCTTGTACTGAGGGAGCACCTATAGATCCCCGTCTGTGGTACCCCGCATTGGGTAGCTTGTCGAGGCCCCCTTTTTTCTGGCTCCCCAATAGGTAGGAACCGTTTGGCCATGCTCAACGAGGGTTTTCATGCGCTTGTTGTTCCCTCCTGGCCTTTTATTGCCTAACAACAAGAGGTTGATTATTGTTTCAGAATGGCAATGGTGGGGCTTTTATTTTGCGATGATAAGCAATAATATTGCTATTTTTGACCCGATTTTGGTTTCCTGGTTTATTTCTTTTTTTTCCTGTAGCTGCTGATCTGAGCTTCCAGCTACCTCTCAAAATAGTGGAATACCCAGATCCTATATTGAGAGCCAAGAATAAGCGAATTGATTCATTCGATGATAATCTGAAGAAGTTAGTTGAGGAAATGTTCGATGTAATGTACAAGTAAGATCTCTTAGTCATGTATTAGCAGAACGGGCTTTATCTGTAGTTCACCACTTTCTTGTCGTCTCTACCATGCTTGTAAGAAGAGTTTTTGTGTTCGGAGTCTTTTGTAACCTCAAGATATATTTTGAAGGTTGAATCTTACAAGGACATATCTATTCCGATATTGTTAGGTTACTCCACTAAACTATTTGGATAATCACAAATGCTGCAAATGCCTAATTCTGTACTGCCAGGGGCCATACATTGTTAGATAGAATGCTATTATCATTGTTCTCCAAACATCTTCCACAACCTCTTGTGCCCCTCACTTTGTCCTTGAGATAACTTCACTATGATCGATTGGAAAGAAACAGAACCAGCAGGTTCTTAGATTTCATGTCTATTTAATAGTGTTTCTGACCTTTTTAACTTTCTGAAACCGTGAATTTGTTAGGCACTACGCACACGCTGTCAGTAGAAGCTTTTTTGTGCTACTTCTTTACTGTTATTACCTTAGATTATCTGGAATGTTTAGAGTAAGACCAGTTGATGATGATTAGTTTGTTTATTACGTGTCTATTTATAATTTGTTTTTTACAGGAGTGTGAACAATTGTTGTTGACTTCTTCATTTTCACAGAACTGATGGTATCGGCCTCTCAGCACCCCAAGTTGGAATTAATGTTCAACTTATGGTGTTTAATCCGGTTGGAGTACGTGGTGAAGGGGAGGAGGTTGTTCTTGTAAATCCTAGAGTCAGCAAATATTCAAAAAAGACGGTGCTTTTTAACGAAGGATGCTTATCCTTTCCAGAAATCTATGCAGACGTGGAGGTATATTTGTCATCCTCGTGGTTTTCAAATCTCACGCAGGATTGGCTATTGATGAGTTTAAACTTCTTTGGTGTAACCATGCAAGTGTGTACCTTTCTTCTTGCCCACTTTGATTGCAATGAGTCTTCCCGGAGTGGTTCTGTACTTGAATAAGTAGTAACTATTAGTCAGACAGGAAGAACTAAAATCTAAGAAGGCGGCTCAGACATACAATTGCACATTTATTTGACTGAACAAACATTTGTCCACAGGCATGTCTAAGGTCTTGGATGTTCAAGCTCTACACGACAGTGCTTTAGTTTTCATGTTTTATAGGAAGATGATATGTTTCACGTCGAGGAAGTTTTCCAGATTTAACCTTTGCACAAGTTAATTAGACCTTACTCAAACTCTTTCAGCTTAGCTTTGTTACATTCTGCAATTCAATATCAGTATCTTTAAATAGATCAGATTGGTAAATATCCTTGGTACGTAGAATGTAACCAACTTTCTTCTTAACCCTTTTGCAAGTAGTCGGTAGATGATATATCAGTGTGTTCAGTAACATAATCGAGTTAAGCTCCCTCCAAATTTTCCCTAGTCATCTCTGCATACCTGGAATTTACACTTACTGGTGCAATGTGTTCTTTCTACCTTTGTTGAGCCCAGAATCTGTAAAATATCAGAAGTCTTATTATTGGAACTGATAATCACACTTCCATTTTTTAATCAAATATTATCTCAAGCTGCCTGCTACATTTGAATCTTCAGAGGCCAGAATCAGTGAAGATTGATGCAAGGGATGTCACCGGTGCCAGATTTGTTTATAGCTTGAAAGGCCTTCCTGCGCGTGTGTTTCAGCATGAATTTGATCATTTGCAGGTTCATTCTTCAATTTCCACTGTTTATGATTACTAATGCAATTGCTGGAAATTCGAATTCCAGATGTTATGTGATAACATGTGTAGCCAACAGCTTGTTTGTATTGGGTCATTTCATTTCAGAAATCATATAAAAATGTTGTGATTTTCGCTGAATCGGATGGACATATCCGCATGAAACATGGGAAAGGAACCAGGAAAATTTTGTTAAGGCCTATTGTGTCTGGGAACATGCCAATAGATGAACATTTACGCTTCTTGGTTTAGTATTTTTCATTTGCTTGCAATCTGTGCGTGCAAATTTCGTCCATGTAATTCCTATCTGTGCATACAACAGTGACAATAATTTTGTTTGCTGCATTGGATTACAGTGCCAAAATTGTACCGGTTGATCTTACATAGTATCAAAGTAAACTGGGAAGTATCACAAAAGTTTGTGACTGAGAGCAACTCCAACCCACGTCTCTACTTAAGAGACTCGACGAATTATTTTTATCAAAAAGTGTATTTGAAGAACATCACTATTCACATGAACTCCAACTGCAATTTTCTTTTTATATCTTCATTTTTTGAACATTCACTCTTTTTGCTCCGAAATTCAATCCTCTGCAATCGTATAATTGTGATATAGTCAAATGTGTACTAGACGTATCAATCTTTGGTCTCGTTGTGAATTGCAGGGAGTTCTTTTCTTTGATAGAATGACAGAAGATGTTCTTGACGACATACGTGCAGAACTACAGGTGAGCAAAGTGTGCCTACATTTGTCACATATTATGATTTCATGGTTTTTCAATATTATGGAATTCACTTTCCTTAGAGAATACTTTTTTGAACCTTAAATGCCTTAATAGTTATTGGAGAAAATATCATTTCACCATAATAACTGAAATTTAATACCAGTTTCTTGATAATGATATTTGCTGATATAGCTAGAGCTGGATAAGGCCAACCATCTACATCCTTCCTTGTGATAAATTGACGAGCATCGCATATCAGCATCTTTAATCATCGGCTTTATGCAATGAACTAGGAATGTTTATTTGATTGCTTAGATCTTAATGGACTATTGACAGGCATTGGAAAAGAAATATGAAGATAAGACCGGAAACCCAAGCCCAGAAAAGATACCTACCAGACAGAGAAGGAAAGTGGCAGCAGGTTTTGGAAAATCATGAACTTACGAAAGAAGGCCTTCCCAGGTTGCGGGTCTTATACACAAAAAGTACTTACTATCATGCTATGCCTGGTTTGACTGTACCCGCTTCGACTGAATTCTTTCGTTTGTTCTAGTGCAGTTGAGTGAGTGCACCACTTAACTACAATGCTGTGGTGCTGCAAATTAATGTAGTTTTTCTCACATTTAAAGGTGTTCAGAGACACTTTCGATTAATATAAATCTAATTAAGCTCTAAACAGCTTTAAATGAGGGCAAAATTACGTCATTTTATTGTACTACTGTATTCCCGAACCTGTTAGCCTGATTCTGAACTTATTACATGCAGGAATTTGCTAAACAGAAACACAGATTGAAAACAAGTTGTTGACAAATTTGCAGGAGCAATGTATTTATGTGTAACCATATTTCAAGCTGTAGTGGCTATTGGGAGACACTTATTGGAGTTTCCTTCTCATGGTGTCACATTTATTTTCCTTAAATCATGATTGATTATTCAGTGCTACGGGGTATTGTCGCGTGATCCTTCAATCCTCTTATAGTCACACATTTTGTGGGGCTCGTATATTTGGGCTTCACAAAAGAATTTGAGCCACCACGTAGCGGTGTCCTAGAAGTATTCGATATCTTTCCTGACTAGTTACCTCTAGTTGACATGAGGAATGCATCTATTCTTCTGGTAGAGTGGACGAGAATAGCGAGTATCTATCCAACTACTCTAACCAGGAGGGGGATGATAGGTGCCATGCTAATTCGATGCTTGCTACGGTCTACTCTAAACGATCGGGAAGCACGATGAATATGACGTACTTGTTATCAACCAATGCATCCTCTTTCTACCTGATTTTGATAATATGACTTTGAGACTCTTATCTATCAAACCACGATGTCAGCTCGTACTAGCTCTCCCCCTTAGCAACTCGAAAAAACAATCTCGATTTTTGAGAGTTTTTTCAATCTCGATTCTCTCGAGTGGACCTAGCTTGTGTACTACGAGAAGAGGAAGACACAACAGAGCAGGACTCGCCCGTCATTCAGAGGTGGTGCAATAGTATGGCCTTGTGTTCTTTTTATGAGAATAAAAACCTCAAGGGTGTAGTTTTATTAATTGCACACCTCAGGGGAGGTGTTTGTAATTTACCCTCTGTCTCTCCGGAAATGCTATAGGCCAAGAATGAGGCACCGAACCCCCCACCGATCACGTGTGGGGGGCTTTCTTCCTTTTGCTTTTTGCAAATTTTCATCACCCACCTAAGTCCTCTTTCTCTCTCAATTGATTGTTTTGATTTTTTTTCTCTTTATTAGTTTTACATTAAATACTTATTGATTCGTCTCTTAAATTATTTAAAAATATTTATATTTCCTTACATGTCTTAATGCACCCAAATTTTTTTTAAAAAAAGTGATCGATACCGCTAATTTGATTCCCTTTCGATAATGTTTTTCAAATTTTATTATAAAAAAATACAAAAAAATTATCATTTACTTAAAAATTATTTCAGGATTAACTGTGAGTTCAGAATATTTTGATAAATGATTGTTAAATTATGGTAAGATATTTATTGATTTATATTTTTTTGATTTATGAAACAAAATTAAAAATATCTAATTCATCTACTAATATTCACATTCATCACATGTCTTAATGTGCTTAATTTTAGAGAAAAAATTACCAATATCGCTCATTTGAATCCCTTTCGGTCATTTTTTTTAATTTTATTGTCAAAAAAATACTAAAAGTTTACCGTTGACTTAAAAAATTATTTCGAATAGTACGACCGAAAGGAATTCAAATGAGCGATTTATGTCACTTTTTTCCTCTAAAATTAGGCGCATTAAGACATATAATGAATATGAATATTAGTAGATAATTTAAGAGATTTTTAACTTTATTTTGTAAATCAAATTCGGAAAGCATGGCCGAAAGAGATTTAAATGAGCAACATTAGTCACTTTTTTCTTTCAAAATTGGGCGCATTAAGACATGTAATGAACGTGAATATTTGTGGATGATTGAAGAGATTTTTAACTTTGTTTGATAAATCAACAAAAAATATAAATAAACAAATATCTTATCATAATTTAACAGCTAATTTATCAAAATATTCCGAGCTCACGGTTAATCTTGAAATAATTTTTTAAGTAAAGGATAAATTTTTTATATTTTTGGATAATAAAATTCAAAAAAAGTACGACCGAAAGAAATTCAAATGAGGGATATCGGTCACTTTTTCTTTTAAAATTGGGCGCATTAAAATATGTAATGAACATGAATACTTTTAAATAATTTAAAAGATAAATCAATAAGTATTTTACACAAAACTAATAAAATTAAAAAAATAAAGAGAAAAAATTACGTTAAAAAAATCACTTTTTTTTTGGGGGGGGGGGGGGGGGGTGGGGGTGGGGGGAGAGGGGAGAGAAAAAAAATTGTGCTGAGGTGGTGAACATTTGCAAGAGGCAAAAAGAACAGAGGAAGCCCCCCCACGTGATCGGTGGGGGGTTCGGTGCCTCATTCTTGGCCTATAGCATTTCCGCTCTCTCTTGGTACCTTGTTAAATATAACTATATGTCTACATCATATATTTATTCTATAACTGTGTTTAGGGACGCTATGGCAATTATTCCTAGTAGCCTATTACCTATTATTTAACTTCACAAATTTATGTAGGGTCCATTGTAAGATTGTAAAGTGATGAGGTCAACGTGTTGGAATATGCTTCGAGAGTATTGAATAATTTTTTGAAAGGTATTGGGGCACCAAAAAATATTTGTGAGCTGGCATCCACCAAGCTCACACAATTCAAAATCACTTGTTTTCACCATTAAAGTATTAAACTTGTCGGCAAAAAAATGTTAGGGTGTGTTTGGAACTTAGAGAAATGAAAAACAAAAAAAATAAAGAACTTGTCGCAATTTCTTATTCGATTCTAAATGAAATAAATAATAATATAAAAAGGCAAATATAAAATTATTTTGCTTCTCTCTCTCTTTTTTCTGTTGGATGTCTTCTTTTTCTTTCATTTTATTGTTGAGTTTGATTATCATTTTTTTTCCTATTTCTTTTGAACAAATCAAGAGAAAATTATTCACTTCTTTTTTTGTTTGTTTTTGTTTTTGTGTGTGTGTTTCTTCTTGTAAAAAATAAATACATGCATATAATTTTATTTTCATTGCATTAGCTCTGTATTTTCTCTTTCCGGAACTTGTATAAAAGTTATGTCAGCATTATGTATTTAAACAAGCATAGTCTCCGTATTATACATGAGAATTACAAAAATTCTTTATTAAATTATGATGTTAATATTTAATATAGGAATACAAAATTCATTTATCGATCTACGATTTGTTATTAGCTATAAATTAATTTGTATTAAGAGATATTTTAAAAAGAAAGAGATTTAAAAGCTTTTTTTCTACGTTGGGGGTGCACTTTTTATGTTTTTTATTTATTTTTGGTTAAAATGATACTTGACACGACGTGTTTAACATATAGTACATATTAAATGGAAGTTCATTTGTTAATTTATTTTGTTTGTTTATTTTATTATGAAAGAATTAATATTCTTGACAACTAAACAAAGTTGACTTTCAAACTAGGGAGGACGAGTGAGATCTATAATGTGTGAATTTTTAAGGCAATATATTGGGCATTACACCTTAATATCAAGATATTGCTTGATTATGTTTTTATTTTATAGTTTAGAGCGTTTCTGTAACGACCCGCTCCCGCTTTGTACAATACTGTCCGCTTTGGTTGCCCAAAACCCATGGACTTCCCAGTAGGATTACCCATCCCTGGATTGCTCCAGGACGAGCACATTTAACTGTGAAGTTCCAATGGGTTTTGGCACCCTCACGGCTTTTAAAAGGCCGTTTGAGCAACCAAAGCGGACAGCATTGTACAAGGCGAGAGCGGGTCGTTACAGTTTCATACTAGTTTACTGATTATGTTATGTGCGATAAAAGTAAAATGTTTATAAATAATTGAGTATTTATTTTGTTTAGTTAGTTTGTCATATCATTTAGCATTATTCTTTCATCCAAAAGCCCATATATTTTGGCTATATTTTTATGATCCATTTTTTTGGGGAAATTAATATCGCGATTAAATGTGAATATTGACTATTAACTGTTTCATTTAAGCAAAATACAAGAAAATCAAAGAGAATTTATTGTCATCCTTCCCAAAATTAGAATGGAGACACTCTCCTAGGCCATTCACATTAGCTTTGTAGGATATAAATACAAGTAAATCATAATATTTGATTTTTAATTCGGAAATAATTTATTAGATCAAATTATGTAACCATAGAATTGAATAGCATGTAATTGCGAGTATAAAAATTTATTTACTTGCTCTCTCATTTTATTATTAATTGTTGCATCCAAACACAACGCAAGGCTGGATTTGATTTGACTTTCTTATTTTATCATTTTTCCGTTCTCATTATAAAAAAGTTTATATATTTTTTGTCTTTGAACAACTTTTCATGAATTATTGGTTCTTCTCGATGGGATTTTTTTTGTTTAATCTGTTGCTGTATTATTTAGTATGATTCTTTCATCCAGAAGCCCATATATTTTGGCTTATTTCTATAATCTATTTTTGGAAAACATAATATTGCAATTAAGTGCGAATCTTGACTATTAATTCTTTTTAAACACAATATAAGTAAATTAGAAATAACTTATTGTCATCCTTATCACTTAGTTCAAAAGAGCACAGTCTCATAATTAGAACTTGAAATTCTCCCGGAAATCAAAATCAAAGTGATGATTCACTTACCTTTCGTGATATTACAAATATAAGTGAATCATGACATTTGATTTTAAATTTAGAAATAATATAGTAGACACCATATATTTACGAGTACAAAAATTTATTTACTCACTTTCTCACTTTGTTATTAATAGCATATTACTCGTGCCTACAATACTATCGACAACATTAAGTTCGTGTTATGATTGTAATTCAACTATTATTCAAGCTATTAACATACTGTATTGTGTAATTTGTTTTGTAGTGAATTTCGTATATTAGATCAAATCAATCTCAATCGTTGTTGTGAAAATATGATTGGAGAACACACAATATTGCATATTGTAATATATGTTGGTCCAGATCATGCGATATTTTTTTGGAAAAAATACGTATATACTACATCTTGGAAAGTAAGTATTCATATAAATCAATTAATTTAGAAAAATAAAGTGTTCAACTTGATCAAGAGAGAGATGAGTATTAAGCATTAATATACTTTTTTTAGAAGTCATGAGGCCAATAAATTATAGTTTTAACGAATATCAACGATTAAATAAAAATAATCTCAGCTGTCATTGTGAAAATATGTTTAAACGTCCTGTATTGTATTATAGATTTGGTGAATCTCAACGATTAAAAACAATCTCAAATGTTGTAAATAACAATTTAAAAGGGTTCATACCGTTGTATATTGTAATATAAATATAAAAATATATTTCAATAATCTGTGTGTTGTAATATAAATTGTTACATCCAAACACAGTCTAAAGTAAAATAAAGTAAAGATGACTAATAAGTCATCTTTATGTCAGAAAGGACTAAGTCCAGTCCTTACCCTTGAGAGTATGAAAGTTGGCCTACTCTCTCTCCCATGCCTTCTGAATGTTGTACCAACATCAAAATAATTGCACTAAGTGGGCCCACAATTACATCACTATTTTATATATTTGAACAAGCATGGTCCCCGTATTATATGCAGAAATACATAAGTTATTTATTAAAGAAAAATATTAATCATCGTCCATTAGACAGTGAATAATTTGTATAAATATATATATTTTTATAAATTATGTATTGATATTTGTAAATATATATTATTATTCATAAAATATGCATTAATATTTATATTTATTTGACATTATGTGTATGTTATTCATCGCCTAATAAACGTTAGTTAGCAAGATCCTTTATTAAATAAAGTTATTATTATTAAATATAGAAACACGAAATTCTTATATAAATTTACAATTTGTTATTAGATGTAAAATTTTAAGATATAATTTAGTAGTGAAGAAAGTTTAAAAGTTTTTTTTACGTGAGATGAAACTTTTGTGGTTTTTAAAATTTTGGATTAAAAAGATCGTTTGCACCAGATCAAAAACTATTGATATTGGTTGTCAAATAGTTGGAAATCGTCAACTCGAGCCTCGGTTTGCATCCGATCTCAAACGAACTTAGAACATAAGCTGAAAGAGAGATATTTCATAAATCTGATTTTCTGTCATGTCTTAAAAATCTGACTCTGCATGCCAACTATATAATACAAATTAAATAAAATATCATAAGGTCATGTACTCGATCCAAAACTTTTAATATTGGTTGTCAATTAGCTGGAAGACGTCGATTTGAGCCTCAAGTCCACTTTCAATCTCGAACTAACTCACAATATAGATCGAAAGACAAATATTCCAAAGATATAATTTTCTGTTATGTCTTAAAACACCTGGCTCTAAGTGCCAAGTACACTATACAGATTAAATAAAATTTAATTATTTTATTTATTATTGCAAATATATAGTACAATAATAGAATAAGTACACAAATAAACAAATTATGGTTAATAATTCCATAAAATTATTTTACCAAGGCACATGTTACATTTATTTTCCCAATATCAAATCATATATATTAAATATAAAAATTGCCGCGTTAATATCCGACGTGGCGCGAGTACCATTGTTTTTTACACCGTGGCGTGTTCTTTCCGTACTTGATTTGTTTTCTACCGGATTCCGCACTTCCTTCTCTCTCTCTAAAATGAAATCTCCCTCTCTCTTAATTGTCACGAGCTCTTCACTTTGTACTTGCTAGAGAATTCTCTCTCTATGTAACTGTATGTATGCTTATATCTCTCTGGGGTTGCCTTTTTACTTGCTTTTCGGAGTTCTTCGTAGTCATTTTACACGTGTGAATCTCTCCATGTGACCGTTTGCAGGAATGCATTCGTAGGAGCAAAGTACATTCTCGAAATCATCGAGGATTTTTTGAAGATCAAATTCATTTCCTCGGTGATGTATGTTCTCGTTGATTTGCTTAAATTTGTTGGTTTAGTATCGTTTGGGTCGATTGGATTTTGTGCGGATGCTTGTGATGTGTTTTGTATGGTATTTGAGTTGCTAGGGTTTTGGTTGATATTTCTGTGGGTAATTTTGAGGTTGTGAAGGGTTTAATTGTTGAGTTAGGGTTTTTAAGGGAGCAAGAGGCTGAGTTTGGACTGAATTATTTTTTTTGTTAAAGACCGTCGGTATTATTTGATATTTTGTAATTTTTTCGTTAATTTTTTGCATTTTGTATCGACGAGATGAATCAAAAAAGTAGGAAGGAATGGATCAAAATTAGAAAAAAAATTAGATAAGACGACACTAAATACAGAAAAAGAAGGAAAATTCATTTTCATTTTTTTTTCGTGAGCAGGCTTTTGACCAATTTTTTTTACCTTTTAGATTCCTTTCCTTTTGTCAAGACGAATGACTAATTCAAAAAATTTAACACGAATATGATAACAATCAAGAAAAAATTGCCAAAAAGAGGGTGATATTAATACTGAAAAATTAGGACAAAGGAGGCCTGAATTTTGTTTAGCAACAAATGTCGAAGGAGTTGTGTGGATTTATGTTTTAATTGGTTCTGGCATTTCTAATTTAGTTTGGGCCTGAGGAACAGATGGAAATGGTTCTGCCACAACTATTATATGTTTTGGGACCGAGGGAAAACCTTTTCATATTGTATCTATACCACTGTTCATGGATGTGTGGGGGATCTTAACATGGCGACTAAGGAGTGAAGAAAAGTTTGATGTGGGTTAAAATTTGGATGATAATGGTTATGTACAGATGAAATTATTTCAGACGTTCTTTAGGGTGTTATACACATCCGCCCAAAATACAGATTCTACCTACTTGGTTTCAACTTGAAAGAAAATTTAGTTAAACTTCAAAACTAGTGTTGTGTTGGACTCTTAGCGCTTGGGATAGTGTATGGGTATGTCTCCAATATGTCTAGTAGGACATTTACCTGAAAAATTGTTGAAGTAGTATAGTAAAAGATCTCTTCTCAAGAGAGTTTTAGAGCTAAGACTCTTATTCTATGCATAAAATTTCCTTTATTGGCTCTGTAAAGTGGTCAATAGAAGATAAACCAGAGCTAGTTACTGGCACGACATTGCCAGTGTGCTGCTAAGCTTCACACTAGAGTTACAATATTATGGTTTATTGCACTTGCCAGCTATTCGCTTTTGTAAAGGGGGAAATGGTACATATGAACTTCTGACATTTAAGTTATTGGTTGATCATTGTCCCTATTTGCTATCCAAAGGGACACTACTGAGTTGCTTGACCGTGAGAATCCCCCATGTACTGCAAAACTTTTTGTGACCTGTAAACACACACACACACCCCACCACCAAAAACAACAATCCAACTGCAACTGCAACCACAACCCCCCAAAAACTGAAAGAAAGAAAAAAGGAAGGGAACAATATGAAACAAATTTCTTTCGAAATCCCTAATTAATAGCTATATGGGTTTTCACTCTCTTTGTTCACTGCATAACAAATTGATAATATCTCTGCAGAGGGACTGTTGCCCTTTAGATGTTTAACAAGTTGCTGCTTCTTTGCATCTTCTTCTTTCGGGGCTAGGAGTTGAAGTTGTAAACTTTTTGTCTTAAATACTTACAATTGAGTTTGCTCATTTTTTGTCCATTTTCCATAACGCTTTGGGCATTGTCCTCTCCTGATTCTCTACTTCATTTCTAAGACTTAGTTAGCTCTTGTATTGTTTGTCTGCCAATCCAAACACCAAAACCACAGTTTATAAGATAATTATACATGAGAATCGGGGAACATTTGCATAGTGCTTGAAACTCTGAATGATATTGGGATAGTGAGGGCAACCCACCCCAATTGGGAGTAAGGAGTGGATAAGGAAAGATTCCTCGTCTTTATGGGAGAGCAATACAAGTTTTCCATGTGAGAATGCAGATGTAGTTTGAAGGTACTTACCGTCCACTTTGGCAGGAATTTTTCGCTGTATTCTTCAGAATTCATTTTTCAAAAGTTATTCTCTTTATTCGTTTGCTTTGAAAAGTTTCTGTTTGCGTCGTTCATGATTTTTAGTGTGCTGGATTTTTTCTCCTCTTACCTCTGTGTCTTTGCATATGTTGTGTGTCCACATATATTAGGAGGTTATGTATGGATTTTGTTGTTGATGTATAGTTGTAAGCATTGCGGAGCCCATGTTCGGGATATTGCGAAATTGGTTATGCTTCTTACTTATAGCCTTTGCGCAAAATAATCTTCACTGTTCTTGTTAAAGGTTGATGTATAGGTGGACATAATTTGTTGTTTCTTCTTCTCCTCTTTTGTTTATTTACTTGTTTATAGTCTACTTCTTGTACAGCTTGGGAAGCTTTGCTAGAACAAATTGATACCACTGCAAAATGGTATGTGTTCGTTTCTTATGTAATTCTTACCCATCCAACATCAATTTTGATCTTCTTTTTGTTGAATATCGTTACTTGTCCCAAAAGCTTAACCTGTGAAGAAAAGGGGGCAGACAATGCACATCAAGCCCTAAACTAAGTGGTGACTCCATAAAAGTGGATCACAACGAGCACTTTTGAATAACATACATAGCAATGGTTATTTATGATTTGACGCGCCGCAATGGGGTTGATGAACGACCACGTAAGTTTTACCTTGTGGGTGTACCACAACGGCTACCTATAAGCATCAACCACTCTTGACAAGCCTTGAGTAATGTTCAAGGTTGAACCCTCTAATTAGCGACCTCATGTTCAAGTAGTTGCCTTGACGTTTAATACAATGTTTGGTTACCACTTGTTTCAAAAACTTAAGCTGTTAGGAAATGGGCATATGGCCAAAGCCCGAAAACCATGCATGGAAAAAAACTTTGTTCACGATTGACTATCCCATTTTATAAGTTATCAAGTGCCTTCGTTTGATAATCAAATATCGCGGGATTCTTTCCCTATTGCCACAATTGACTATGTTATTATTTCCTGGTTAAATGAAACCATTGTGTTCGGTGTTTATTCTTGGCACAAAGAAATTATCTGTGGGGTCAACTATGTCAATTGTGATTTTTGTTCTTTCCCTTTATGTGGTGCTATAATCAATGTAGGACCAGAATGCCTCTGGGGAAGACAGTGACAACATTGACTGGGATACTGAAGATGAACTAGAAATTCAAAATTCTCCCTTGCCTTCCAGTTCAAGGTTGGCAGTTCCTAATGAAGAAGCTACTGTAGGTGATGGAGAGGTAAATGTTACTTACAGGCTTGTAGCTGAATGCCTGATTGCTGTGGACTGTCGTGCTTAGTTGTAGTGGAATTTAATAATCAGTCGTGGCACCAAATTCTTGTTGAATGTTGAGTGACCAAAAAAGAAAGGGAGAGAAATTTGTTCTTTTCTTTAGTAATTGTGCAAGTAAGTGAAAACTGTTGTTGAATGTTATGAACCTAGGTGGAAATGATTGGAATGGTTGTCCAAGACTCCCAAGTGTACTCAAAATTCCCATGATCAAAAAGTACTGCAATGGAGGTTGCTACTTAAAAAAATTGAATATTTTAAGCTGTATTGGTTAGAATCTGAGATCAAGCTTTTTGTCATTCAAATTTCTCATGGGTATATTTGGTAGAGTACCAAAACTGACCTGAAATATTATTAATTAAGCCTAAAGTAACAACTAAAAACCAAAATGTAAGTAGTAGTAAATAACAAGTCAAAAACAAAATTCAAAGTTCAAAACCAATGAACTTAAAAAATTAACACATAATCTCCTGAAATTGATTCATATACTACTAATTCAAGCCCAATTATTTTGAAAAAACTTACCAAGTCAACCCCTTGATTAATCGGGATAGTCGCTGCCTAATTGACTACGAGTGCCAAAATGCCTTATGTACGCCTAAAACATAAGCTTGCGGTGTCAGACCACCGCCACCTAGTGCCTAGGCGCAAACTAGTTGGCCCACTGCCGCCTAGCACCTAGGTGCCGACTAGTCGGCCACCTAGACCGACTTTTAGAACAGTGCCTCGGTGAAGGTAAAACTGAAGAATTTCATGGAAAAATGCATATGGCAGATTAGGTGGCACTTTTTCTAGGATTTAATCGCCATAGAATTGATATAAAACTTACTAGGATTAATTCTGATTCCTCCTTTCATTATAAAATCGTTGTTCAATTCCAGAATTCCAGGCTCCAGCCCCTGATTTTCTGTTGATTCTGATGCAAATCTTCACATTAGTGTCCAATGAACTTGGTGAGGGCCGCATGATAGGTCTTCGAGGTTAAGGCCTGATCATAGTTCTGTTCAATCTGTGAAGCGGAACTTCTTTCTTCGTACTTTTATGATCCTCCTTTACATCATAAACCCTTGATTTAGTTGACAAATGACCTTTTTTGTTTTTCCTTCACTTCCAACCTTTAGATTTTGACCTGTTTTTGTCAAAGAAAACTGCTGTATGATTTGGTACATTCTTATTGACACCTTTTTGTGGTTTCAAGGCGATCACAAGGACCGATCCTTCCCACTCCGAGTTGATTCATCATTTTGTAGGAATGGGGTTTCCAGAGGAACTGGTTGCAAAAGCTATTGAGGAAAATGGTAACTGCACTGTTACTTCTTTTATGGGTACTTTTTACCGTGAAGAGTGAAGACATTGTTTGACTATTTTAAAAATCCGCAGGAGGAGGAAATACAGAATCAATTCTTGAAACTTTGCTTACACATGCAGTGAGTAATACCAATTCGTTCTCAGATTCTCTTGCTACTTTTATCTTGATCCTAGATTTCAACAGGATCTCTCCCACAGATACAGATAGAAGTTCCTGAAAAAAAAATGCTGGTAGGGAGCAGAAAAATGACCTTTAGGTATCACAATTGAAGCCATCATTTATGCTTTTGCTGAAGCCTTTTGAGGACTCGTATAATAGCAGTTGCCATACATGTCATTGTATAGCAGTTCCAATTGACTCTTTACCATTCATTCAGCTCTTTTAAGTTGAATCAATGATCCATAATTGTTATTGTATTTGTCATTTGGAAGGAGTTTTTGCTCACTTTGGCATTCACTATTTCTATTGCCAATTTTCTTGCAGGCTCTTGAAAATTCTCCGCAGCCGGAGCAACCTGTTGATTCTGATCACTGCTCTTCAGACTATTATGAGAACTTTATGGATGACCTATCTGATTCAGATAGCTGGTGTGAAGATGAGGTAGCTATCTTTTTTTGGCTGGATTTAGCATGTTATTTGGCATTGTATGTACTATGTATGTAATGCCTGAGACTTCAATGACCACATCTACACTTCTGCTAATGTCTTACATCCAGCCAAATTCACTTCCCTATACCAGGACTTTCCTAGTGGCGCAGATTTGATGTAGTATGTCGAACTTGTTGGAGATGTATGTTCACTGGTTCTTCCCTTAGAATAATTGAAATAAGACGATAAGTGGTATCACCGCATGTTATCCCCTTCGTCATCATCTGTAGAAATTCTGCATCTTCTTGGTAAGCTGACAGTAGATGAATATTTCAATCTAGGCAATGAGCTGATGTGGCAGGTGTTAGTGGTATCCGAATTTATATTCATCCAAGATATCAAATGAAACTCATTTTCATTCGGTAGATCAATAAATATATGACTTCAATGCGAGTGATTGTTTCAACTTTCAATCCATCTTTACATTTTGTAAGAGCAAATTGTCCAGGGTTTTTGTTGATCGAATTAAACAGAGATAAGATCTTAACACCATCAAGGCTCGAGAGCTCTTGACACCCACCTTGAAAATTTTCTTTTGCTGAAGATAAGTATAAAAGGAATAAAGAATACAATATCCAAGCCTGGAAATGAAATTTCCATCTCAGCCTTTTGCTTCTGCTCTTGGAAGCAGATATCATTGCCACAGGCCCACAAGGCAATACCAAAGTTGACCAGAAATATTAAATTCCTTCGCTACAAACTTACTCTATATGCCACATTTTGACCAGAAATATTTTGTATTGATTCAACAGTTTTGTCAGTTTTACAGTTTCAAGTAGCAATTTCCTCATAGACCTAAGAAAGTCTTGTCTAACATGTTGTGGGAAAAAGGTCTTAAGCTTTTAAAACTAGCATTTTCAATGCTTGCAACAAGTGTAGGCGCTAACACTGTGGGATTCTCCTTGAGATTTGTGTCCTTGGTTTATGTGTGGAGGTTGGTCTTTTTTTTGCTCTCTTGGCAGGAAAATACAGATTCTTTGTCTGAGAAGGGGAAGGCCTTGTCGTTCTTAAAAAATATGGGGTACACCATGGAAGAGGCCTCAATAGCCATGGAGAGATGTGGTGCGTACTTGATAATGACTTTCTTTGTGCGTGTTTTCTCTGCTGCTTTAGTATGTTGCCTTGTCAAATGATGGTGGCGCCATATTTTTGGCTACGATGCTGTTTTATCCTGAAAACGTTCCAGCTTATGTTTTGCACAATGCTACGTGTATCTTTCCCAATTCTTCTTTTATTCTGCATTATTTGCCAATGTCTGAATCCTTAGTTGGGGCCTTTTGTATTTTGGTTTTTAAACTTCCGTGGTAACAAAAAATTCCATCCCTCGTGTGACTTACGGTGGATAATTTGATTGTCTTTTGTCAGAGAAGCTTTAAACAATATTGTTTGGATTTCCAGAATTCACTTCTTTTTTCTCATTGAGTGCCTTCTTGGTTGAAAGAATTTTATACTAGGTCTCCTCTAATTTTAATTTTTATGATTCATTAGGAACCTTCTTTTGTTCTTTGCCAACAGGCCCAATCCACTTTTGGTCCCTTTACCATATTGTTTGCTGATTTTGTGCACGTACTAACCAGTAATTTCTGCCGCACTAAATTTGGCCATCCTTGTGTGTTTTTTAGCCTGCTGATTCCATTAGTGATCTTTTTCTTGATTATGTGTCTAAAACGTTGCAGGTCCAGATGCCTCAGTTGATGAACTGACCGATTTTATATCTGCTGCTCAAATGGCAAGGGCCGCAGATGCCTTTCTACCAGAACTGCCAGAGGTTTTTTTTTCTTTTCTTTTCTGTTGTTTCCCCGTGTATTGAAACGGAATAGCGTTCAACTAACCCTTTCCATTCTGGGGAAAATTTGTTGCTGCTTTTGTAGTTTGTTTCCCAATAGCTAATGATATCAGAATCCTTTTTTCTCGTTAGCTCTGTTCATTCTATATAATTAATCGTTTCTTTATTTTGACAGCAGAAGCCGAAAAGGAAACTATTCGAGAATGGAACGTGGAAAAGGAAAAAACAGAGGGGGTGTGACAGTAGGATAATGTTTGAAGACGGGGAGACAATCCGACTTCCCAATCCAATGATTGGCTACGGAGTCCCAACAGAAGTGTGTCCTACACCTTATAGAAACCTCCCAGAGGCAGCTGCTGGGCCTCCCTACTTCTATTACGAAAACGTGGCGCTAGCTCCAAAGGGAGTTTGGGACACCATTAAGAGATTTTTATACGATGTGGAACCAGAATTTGTGGACTCCAAGTATTTCTGTGCAGCAGCACGAAAAAGGGGGTATGTACACAACCTCCCAATCAGCAGCAGATTCCCGCTTCTTCCACTCCCTCCTCGCACGATTAAGGAAGCATTGCCATTAACAAGGAGATGGTGGCCCTCATGGGATGCGCGGACAAAACTCAACTGCTTACAGACTTGCATTGGTAGTGCGAAACTAACAGAGAGGATTCGGAAAGCCCTTGAGGACTCTGGTGACAACGAGCCACCATTGCACGTGCAGAAGTATGTCCTTGACGAGTGCCGGAAATGGAATCTAGTTTGGGTTGGAAGGAACAAGCTTGCACCCCTAGAATGCGACGAAGTGGAAATGCTTTTGGGATTCCCAAAGAACCATACGAGAGGAGGTGGTATAAGTAGGACTGATAGATACAAGTCTCTTGGAAATTCATTCCAGGTGAGCATCTTATTTATTGTTTCATTTTCATTTCCCTTTCCTTGTCACATACCAGCTCTGTCCAATATTCTTAATATCCTTTGTCCTCTTTCGTTATTCTGGGCACCTTAAAAGATTATACGTATTATTTAATCTACATAATTTTGGACTTTCTTGATTTGTTTTTTTACTTGATTTTCGAAACTTTGGATTTAATTCTTTAAACTTTCATCAGAGGGTACTATTGCCCAAAAGTACGGAGTATTTTGTCATTCTATTTACGGGATAAATTTCCTTCAGGTTGACACAGTGGCCTATCACCTGTCCGTATTAAAGGACTTATTTCCGAGAGGGATTAACATGTTGTCGCTCTTCTCGGGTATTGGTGGTGCTGAAGTTGCGCTTCATAAGCTCGGTGTCCCTTTGAATACCGTTGTCTCTGTCGAGAAATCAGAAGTCAACAGGAACATAGTCCGGGGTTGGTGGGAACAAACCAACCAAAAGGGAACTCTGATTGACTTTGACGATGTGACGCGATTGGATGGTGACCGTATTGAGCAGCTCATAAATTCCGTCGGTGGTTTTGACCTTGTGATCGGCGGAAGCCCTTGCAACAACCTCGCAGGAAGCAACCGTCACCACAGAGACGGACTGGAGGGTAAGGAATCCTCTCTTTTTTACGATTACTTTCGCATCCTAGACTTGGTCAAATGTATTATGGGTAAACCACAGTGAAATTTAGGAAGAAGGGCCTTAATTTTTCCCCTGGTACTACTCTATCTGATTCAAACTTTTATTTAGGCCTTGTGTAGGCAGTGACTCGGGCCTAACCCTAGCGTCCTCTTCTGTTTCAATGAAAAGTTTGGAACAAGTTTCCATTTTATTCCGAGAATTGCTCTTATGCTGTGTCGGATAATGCAAAGAGATATGCAGATACAAATGTATCTAGAACTGTCTGATGCACGTGGAGCCCACAAAATAATAAAAGTTTCACGTGGATCAAATGGATTCTACGTGTATCGGATGATTTCGGACGCATTTGTTCGAATCTGTATATCTAGATTTGTGTGTGTAGCACCACTCTAGTGAATGTACAGGGAACCAAATGCCATGGGAAAGTGAACAGTGGTGTTCAAATTCAAGGAGCCTTTAAACAATGCCCAAGTGCATTAATTTTCATTTGGCTGCAGGTGATGGAAATGGTTACTATCTACTTAAAGGAAGTTGGACACTGTTGGTCTATTTTACGTTAACGCCTTTTGGTTTTGGCGGTTCTTAGATAAATACTGCGATTTCTGATCCATGTTTTCGGATAATATTTGAGAAACCAAGCCCCGAGCAACTGATAGTAACTCGCTGTTTATTTCTGATGCCTTTACTTCCTAAATGAGCCCTCCGGCTTAGTTTCAGCAGTACTTAAAACTGAAACAATGTCCCTGGTCTTGAAAATTCCGGATTCGGGCCCATCTTTGCACCCCCTAACCTACTCGTTTTGTGAACATCTAGCCAAATCAAACCAATCATTTTTGGCAGAGTTTTAGATGGCAAGAGACTGATGGGCTTGCCGGAGCTGCTGAGCCTGGAGGTACGTGAAAGGGGACACAATTTGTAGGGCTATGTATCATCAATAACAATAGTCACACTTTATCCAATGATAGCCATTAAACGTTGAAGTAAATTGTCTCCAATTTTGGTTTTAAATTGAAGCTATCAATTTTTTCAAAGAAGATCCTTTTATGGCAAATTAACATCTTCAAATTTAATACCATAAAACTCTTTTTCTTCAATTGTAGGGATTTAGAAAGATTACAGTGCAATTCCCTGTAGTGCGGATAAAATATCGTAATTTTTTTTTTGTCTGCTTTATTTTTGAAACTGCACCATTTCGATATCATGTATTTTGATAATAATTTTCGTGATAAATCAAAATGGTGAAGTTTTGAGAACAAAACAGATAAAATTATGATATTTTACTAGCACTACACGTGCATTACGAGGAAATTGTACTCCAGTCTCTTCAAATCCCAATCATTAAAAAAGAAGAGAGAGAACCAAAGCGTTTAATTTTGGAAAAAGTCTAGGCTTCTAGAAATTTTTTCATAGTTCAAAATGAGTGAAATATATTTCCTTGAGTGTTTAAGCTTTTAAAACCAAATGAATTCTAACCCTTGATTTTGAATTCGGAAATTTTTTTCTAAAACCGTGGCACTCTTCTTAATTTTGATTCCAATTAACGGCGTGCTAGAATTTGTTAAGTTTGATTTGACATGAAAATTGACTTAGGATATGGAATTTATTCTTACCGCTGGTATTTCATGTTAGAATTGACATTCATAATTGGAGATGATAAAAATGGAAAGAGTTATTATTCTTTTCACAAATTTAGTAATACCACTAATTTGAAGTTTGACGCGATAGAAATAAAAAGAGCTAATATGCATAAAACTTTGAGATTCATATTCTTATTGTTCATATGCTAGCGGTGTTTTTTCGATCGAAGTATTTGTCGCAATTAATCGAGCTGCTTTGGAAGAGTTGCCCCGATTCTCCCAATTCCCTTCAGGCCTCAACTAGTCTTATCTTATGGGGATACAATTCCAAGGCACGATGTGAATACAATTCAGGCAATTCAGGAATGGTAGGCCACGAAACTTACAAGTGTGTTAAGGTACCATGTCCAAGATATTTTCGATAAAAAGTGACTAATTGTTCAAAAGAATAAGCTTCACGTGTAAATAATTCAGGGCATAGATATACAATTATCTATCCAAACATGAACATACTCAAAACATCTCAAATAGATTTGGTACATCATAAAAATAATTTAAAACTTACCTGTATAGATCAAAAATCACACTTACCATGATCCACATTACACTAAGAGCGACGCTTAACTTTATATCAATGTGTGGTATTTTAATCAAATAATTAATGTGAAGTCTTTTAACTAGATAATTATCTGATTCATACTTGAACAAAAAGTTTTCCTAAATCTCTCCAAAATTACAAAAGTAAGAGATACTAAGTATTGTCCCACCAATATCAGTTAGAAAATATTTCAACACTTAAAGTCAACCCGTGAATCATAAGGATAATAAAAAAGTACTATTTGAGAAAGACAAATAATGCACGACCCTTTTTGCCTGAAGTTATTCTTTTATAGCGGAACTTAATTTGGATTCCAAATTAGCACGTGCGAAACATACTCCCCATAACGTTAGAAAAACAACACTTGCTAATCATAATGTCATGCATGTGGCACTAGACTCCAGGTCAGATGCCACATGTCAAGGGCCAAGCCACGTGGAGGAAATGTGAAAACGGGCATAGCCATATCGACTAGTTCTCCCATCGAGTATCGCTTTGGCCCAATCCACATCGTGCGCGCCCACTAAGCGGACTGATTGTGTAAGATCAGACAGATTACACTGGGCTTCAATCCAACTCATTGAGTTGGCTTGGTCACTGGATTTTGTCCAATTTATGGTTCATATCTCGTGTCGACTCGGTCCATTCCAATTAACATTTTTTTACTACTTTTGTGTTTTAATTCTAAATACAAAGAGCTTTATTGAACTTCAATGAAAATCAACTCTCATTTGTTTGAAAATATATAAATTTTAATTTCAAAAAGCAAAAAAAAAGGGGTAAAATCTTTGGATTAAACCATGGTTAATTGATGTCCAAGAGTGCTACATACACATCATTTTAACACATCACTTTTACACATCACTTAAAACTACGTCGTTTTATGTTAAGGAAGATCCAAATATGTTTTCAGCGATATGGGTCAAAAACAAATATGGTTTTTTTTCAACATAAAACTACATAGTTTTGAGTGATGTGTGAAAGCGATATGCAAAAGTGGTGTGTCTTTAGCATTTTTGATTGACGTCTAAACCATGGTTACAAAACATTTGATGTCACCCAATTCCCTCCAATGTGGCAGTCATTGCTATAAATATCTGTCCCCCTTCCGCCTGCCTCTCCACACGCTTCCTATGCCATCGGAAGCGTCATTTCCAGAGAGAGAAAGAGAGTCTTAGAGAGAGAGAGAGAGAGAGAGAGAGAGTAGGTCAGTTCAAAAAGTGGAGCATTTTTACCCACTCCTTTGTATTGGTCCTCTCTCCTCTCTTCCAACACCTCCAAAGCGGCGGCGTCAGGTACTATCGCCTCCGTGATCTCAAAAATCGCCTTAGGGTTTGTTCACTGTCTAGGATCGTAATGGAGCTGTTGTTTACTGATTATAGATTTAGCTACATTTGCTGATTTCGTAATCTAGGGTTTCAGAATATGGTTTTTGAGGTCCGATTCTGTGTTGAAGTCTAGAAGTCTGGAGGATATTCCCCTTTCTAAGAAAGTTAAAAGTAAGCGTCTGAAGAATGTTCTTAAAGCTCGTTTTTTCTGCGTTTGACTAGGAATTCGTGATTGAATTATATATTCTGATATTTTTGATTATTTGTGGACCACGTATTGAATTATTGAGCGCTGTCAATGCATGTGAGAGTTTATAAATGCATACGTATTTGTTCATTTAATTTGATTTTTTTCTTAAGATTTATTTGCTGATTGCGCACATTTTTTTTCCTCAAATTCTAGCATCACAGTTTGCATTTCGCTGTGACGGGTGTATGCATGTTGCATATGAGACTTGCCTGGATGATCAATGAAGTGGTGATCCAGATAATGATCACTTGTCTTGAAACTATTTTCTTCAATTTCTTGTCAGACTCTACCTTGGTCACAGTAGGATGATGCTGTTTACAATGTACCTCGTTATTCAATTTCTGAAATACGAATTTTGGGTTTCCTCTTTTCTTAAGATTTATTTGCTGATTGCGCACAATTTTTCTCAAATTCTAACGTCATGGTTTGCATTGCGGTGCGACGTATGTATGCATGTTGTACACGGGATTTTTTTTGTTAGGTAATTCGTATATGAGATTTGCCTGGATGATCAATGAAGTGATCCAGATAATGATCACTTGTTTTGAAACTTTTTTCTTCAACTTCTTTTCAGACTCTGCCTTGGTCATTGTAGGATAAAGCTGTTTACAATGTACCTTGTTTATTCAATTTCTGAAATACATTTTGGTTTCCAACTGGGTTGCCCTGAGATCGCCAATTGCTTCTCATGTATTAATTTGTTGAGCTGATACACCTATTTTAGTTGTTTACTATAGCTTGTATCTACTGGATTTAGAAGTGATTCTTTTTATTTGCTGAGCTAGGGTTTTTTTATCCTTATATGGTCTACCCAAAATACCTTTGGAGCTATGAATTAACCTTTCCCTCAAAGCTTACCATACTTCTCCAACCAAAAAAAACAAAAGAAAAGAAAATTACCAAGCTAATCTTATCTTCATTCATGTTGTATGTTGTTATAGATCCATCGAAGTGAAGCTTGTTTGTGATGGCTACTGCAACTGTCTCTTCTGCTGGTCCGCGTTATGCTCCTGCAGATCCCACTCTTCCCAAGCCCTGGAGGGGTCTTGTTGATGGTAAAACAGGTAATCTTTACTTCTGGAATCCAGAGACCAATGTCACTCAGTACGAGAGGCCGCAGGCCCCTTTACCCTCTGGGTCTGCTCCACCAGAGAAGCTGTTTACTGCGCCTTTAAGTTCTGTTCAGATGCAGCAATCTTCTCAAGGACAACATCATGACAGTAGTAATGGTTATGATGGCGATAGAAATAACAGAAGTAGCAATGACAGCTCAAAGCTTGCTTCAGGAACAGCGAGTTATCAGGTCCATATTGTACTCACTTTTGCAACTTTTTGCCCTTGTCTTATGTTTTATTATGAAGGTTGACTGCAGACTTCCTTTTACTTAGAGTTATAGACTATTACACGAATAATACAGATAATTCCCCCAACTTATTTTTCACTTCTCCCCCTTGAAGAAGCTTGAAAAAATAAAGAGAACCAATATCAAGTGTGATTGTATGATTGAGTAGTATATCTCTTATTTTTGAACTTCCAACTAGGAAATGCATTAAAGTTACAATTACAACTTTAAAGTAGTGCATAAAAAATTGAGGTTCCAACTAGCAAAGCATGGTTGTAGCTTTTTCCATGCTTTGCCCCACCCACCCACGCACGCTTTGTTCTCCAAAAACCAAACCCTGGTTTTGTCCCTGGTTGGTGAAAGTTGTGGAAACCATGGTTGGAAATAATTATGCTACAACATTCAAGACGGCATGGCTCAGAATTGGGGTTATTGATTATATTCCTAGTTCCACTTTCTTCAGTTATGCTTGGATCCTTTCATTTTTTGTGTGCTAAACCAAGACTTCTTATTTTGTTTCAGGGTGGGAAAGTCGAACCTCTCAATGGTGGAAATAATTTGTCTGCAGAGGCTTATCGGCGTCAGCATGAAATAACTGTTTCTGTAAGTATCTAATGACTGTGTTTTCCTCTGTAAGGGTGCTTCGTATGATATTGATGCTTTGGTGGTACTTTGACATTCCTTGTGATTGGACATTTTTGGGACACGTTTCTTTTGAAATTTTAGAAGATCTTGTTGTTAAAACTTGGATGCTGAATTTTTCTAGAACACGAAGACAGGTTTCCAGGCAGAAAAAATTGCTTTCAGTTTAGTATATTAACTTATTGCAATTTATATGGTCATGCTCTCTCGTGGGATGTTTGTTTGTGCCAGCAGAATGTGTGGCACTATTTGCTTTATGTTATGTTTTGGCATCTCCTTTGTCTAAACCATTTGGTATCTCATATTTGGTTTAAGTATCAACATGGAATGGAATTTGGGTTGTTTTGCTTTTCAACTCCCACCAGGGAGATACGTGTCACTATTTCATTGTCCATATGTTTTTTTGGATCTCTTATATTTTCTGATATGTATCCTGTGTATAGTTTAATCATTCTTTATATACTGTGATGATGGATATGGATGGTTTTTCTTGTCAACTCTCATCAGGGAAAAAATGTGCCGCCTCCCTTCTCTTCATTTGACGCTACTAGTTTACCTCCAGAGCTACTTAGAGAGGTATGGTTTTCGTTGTGACTATGCAACTCTTCATTGTTGAAAGGATGTGAAATTTACTGAACTGGATAATTCAAGTGTTTTTTGTTATTTGTGGAGGTGCGTTGTCAGGCTTCAGGACTGATATCGTTTTTTTTCCACCTTTACCTTTGGTCGTAGGTGCGATATTTGCTCCAGGGAGGAGCTAAATGTCGTACGCTGTGCTGCCCTCTTTTTTGGGGCTTGCATATTTTGGAAGCGCCCTTATACTGTGGGCCAATTTTGAGAAGGGCTTTCCGAATCACCCAAGTTCGTGGCGGAGAATGCCGTTGGTGATGATTCGGTAAGCCACTTGGTCTGAACAAAGAAGAGGCTTCCTCCTGCTCTATAAGCTTGCATCAGCAAGCAATAGATGCCTTCATGTAGGAGATGACGCTTCTTCTTACGCTACCACTCATGAGTTCAAAAAAAAAAAAACAAACAAACCACAGTTGTTCCTGCCGGTATCTCTGCTTATAGGGGTTGCTGGTTTTCCCTTTCCAGGTACGTCAAGCTGGGTTCTCTGCACCAACTCCTATACAGGCGCAATCATGGCCGATTGCTCTTCAAAATCTTGACATTGTAGCTGTTGCTAAGACAGGTTCGGGTAAAACCTTGGGTTACTTGATTCCTGGATTTGTTCATCTCAAGCGACGCCGTAATAATCCTCAAATGGGTCCAACTGTTTTGGTTTTGTCACCAACGAGAGAGTTGGCCACACAGATACAGGATGAAGCTGTGAAGTTTGGGAAGTCATCACAAATTTCTTGCACTGTATGATGCTTCTGAACTTGTCCAAGAAAGTGATTCTTTTTTATGTACTACAATTTCTATATCCCAATTTTCTTTGCAGTATTGCCAATACTGGGTGGGTGATTGGCTATTTATTTTTTGATTTTGCAAGATTAGAAGTTGAAAACCTACTGAATTGAGAACGTAGTACAGTAGAGTTGATTGTGAATTGTGACAGTATGGTTCTTTTCATTATTGGTGCAGATGGCATCTACTACTACCATTATTGTTGTCCACCTGTGTATCTGACTCGTGTTATTATTTGATCAGCATTTTTTCTTTCCATTTGCTTTCATAATTTTTGGTCCAAATTGTTGTCATATTCTTCCGTAAAGCATATGGTTTGCTTTATTGTTGCCTTTTTTGGGCAGTTTAATATGAATATATGAATCCTTTAAAGAATTATGTATTTATATGTGTAATTTATGTATATAAAACAAGTTTAACATTTCTTTGGTGAAACAGAACTTCTCGTGAACAGTTTGAGCCTAATGTCTTTTTTTTTAATTGTGTGTGACTTGATGTAAGTGTTTGTACGGAGGAGCACCAAAGGGTCCCCAACTAAGAGAATTATGCAGAGGTGCAGATATTGTGGTTGCCACTCCTGGTCGTTTGAATGATATCTTGGAGATGAAAAAAGTGAGCCTCCATCAAGTATCTTATTTGGTGTTAGATGAGGCGGACCGCATGCTGGACATGGGTTTTGAACCACAAATACGGAAGATTGTGAAGGAGGTGCCTACGAAACGCCAGACTCTCATGTACACAGCGACATGGCCCAAGGAGGTGCGCAAAATTGCTGCAGATCTACTGGTCAATCCTGTCCAGGTTAACATAGGAAATGTTGATGAGCTTGTTGCTAACAAGTCTATCACTCAGGTCCATTTCCTAACTTCTTCTAGATTCCTAATCTCTCTCTCTCCCCCCCCCCCCCCCCCCCCCCCCCCCCCCGCCCTCCTGTATATACGCACTCACATAGAACCTTCCTGAATATTTTGTTTTGTTGGTTACTTGCAGTACGTTGAGGTCTTGCCACACATGGAGAAACACAGGCGGCTTGAGCAGATACTGAGGTCTCAAGAACCAGGATCTAAGATGATTATCTTTTGTTCAACCAAGAAAATGTGTGATCAACTTGCACGTAATCTAACCCGCCAGTTTGGAGCTGCTGCCATCCATGGAGATAAATCTCAGGCTGATAGGGATCTTGTGCTGAGCCAGTTTCGGAGTGGGAGGTCTCCAGTGCTTGTAGCCACTGATGTCGCAGCTCGCGGATTGGACGTCAAGGATATCAGGTTGGTTACTTTTCAAAATTTGGCTATAATTAAGTTAAATCATAGAGCTGGTGTAATGACAGTGTTGATTCATTTCCGCCACAGGGTGGTGGTGAATTATGATTTCCCTACCGGAGTAGAGGACTACGTACACAGGATTGGTAGGACTGGAAGGGCGGGTGCCACTGGAGAGGCTTACACATTTTTTGGGGACCAAGATGCAAAGCATGCTTCAGATCTCATTAAAATTTTGGAAGGAGCAAACCAGAATGTTCCAGGTGAGCTTCGGAACATGGCTTCACGCGGCGGTGGAATGAGCAGGGCTAGACGTCCATGGGGTTCCGGATCTGGTGAATATGACGGGGGCCGTGGCGGACGGAATGACTCGTCTGGTTATGGTGGGAGGGGATATGGAGGTCGTGGTTTTGACGACAGGTAAATGCAACTTATTCAGTTAACTATATTCTGTTGGTTTCATTTTCCACTTATTTTGCAGGTGGTAGACTTGAAAATGAGTCAAGCCACAGAAGTGATTTCCACTCTTACACTCCACAGGATTTTTTTTAACTGGTTTGTTATGGTAACAAATGACTGTCAGGTTAAAATGTAAAACCACAGTATCAGGGCAAACTGGTAAAATTGTTCGACTTAACTACCTACTCTCATATTTTACTCACATAACTCATGTATTCAACTACCGACATGCACACATACAGTGTGCGTCCAACCTCTAGTATAAATGAAGGGCTAGTTCCAATTGAGTGTAATGCTTGATATATTGATCTGAAACTACGGTACATTGACTCTTCTAAATGCACAAGGCACCGTCACTCGACACTTCGTTTAAGGTGTGAGATCTATGTCCGGCGTATTGAATATTCACCTAGTGAGCATATTTTGTGTTCCAAGTTTACCATGTATAGAACTCTTGTATCATGTATGAGATGTCTTGAGCCACCTTGTAAACTCCATTTATACAAGAAAATTAAGGAAACATAGCGAGGAATGTGAAGATTTTGGCATCTCCTCTATCTTTGAGATCAGTGGCAAGTGGGGTCGGGCGACTCCACTGAGTTGGAAATTCCCATACGATCAGTATATTTTTTTGGATATTTTGGTAAATTTGTCCCGCAGAATATTATGTCTTGCTTAGCAAATCATTTATCTTGCCCTATAAAATTATACATGTTATAGATTATTGATCCCAATGTCCTATAAATCCTTAAATGAGAGAGATGGAAATTATGAGTCACTTACACATACGTGCTCTCAACACCTGTAACTGAGTGATGCTATTGATCAAAAGAACACAGAATTTTCATTTCCATTACGTAATTGTCTGATTTAAATCTTCCTCATTTTAGTGACAGGAATGGCCACAGTTCTAAGGATGATGGGGATGGTCCTGGGGGTTATCAGCCGATGAGCTTTCATGAAAGAATGCTTAAAGCTGGAAATGGTGGTCAAGCTCCCAACAGAAGTAAGAGCCCAGACAACAAGGGTTCAGGATGGGGTGACAACCCCAACAGGGCTAGGAGTCGTAGCCCTGAGAGATTTGACAGGGCTCCACCAGTCCGAAGTTTTCACGAACAAATGATGGAGCGAGCTCGATCAAACCAATGACCACCACCAAGCGGTGGAGGATATGGTAACAGGGAACCTCGTTCTTCAAGCTCGGGGGAAGAGGAAGGAGGAGGCATGATAACTGGTAACTGATTGTCACCTTCTGGTTTTTTGGTTTTTTTGTCGGTTGGTTTACAGATGTTACGACTGTAAAAGGGTAAGAAGGGTTTTGAAGAAGACTAGTGGGTTGAAGGGTTTTGATGTATTTTGAGGATTGAAAGGTTGGAACAGTGTAAACCAGCCTCTTAAGATATATACGTATATATCTTCGGATAGTATTTAAGAAAACAGGTTCTAGGGTTTTCAGACTACATGTTAACTACTAGTATTCGGCAAATATTTTTTGGACACTGTAAATTTTTGTGTACTGGTATTACTATTGATAATAGGTATCAATATGATATGTTTACTTATAAATGCCTTTTTCTTGTCCCATAGTATTCAAAGGCCTGCTTTGCAATTATCTATACGCTGTCAAGTAACAAATGCAGATAGGTTTTTAGTGAATGATACGAGATACCCTCGTCATTTTGTTCGTAACTTCTTGGCTTCGGCTCCTAACTGAACTTACTTTATGGCTTTGCCGTCCCGCTGCTAGCAGAAGTTAAGCGTTTGAAAAGTGCACTAAGAAATGTTGCTTCTGTCGGCCTTTATGTGCCCTTGATCCCCTTAGAGCAAGGGCGTTATCGAATCACATCGCTCCCCTTGCTTTCGTACCCCAGCATCGGTATTGTGTACTATTGGGGTTTTATTATGTCTCAAGATTTCTCAATATTCGAGTCATTTGTATTGTGTCTCAATATGTATAGTCCATGCAAAAGCCCATGTCAATATTTGTCCAGGGTTTGATCGATTCAGATTTGGATTTTGAAAGAAATGTTCGGTTAAGAGTTTTATTATTACTTTTTATCATGAATAATATGATTCGTACACAAATAAATTATGTAAAACTTATGTGAATTTTTGCATGGATGATTTAGACATCGAGATGTAGGACTGGTTCAGTGGGAGGAGAAAGGACGATCAAGGGGCTTGTCCTTCTAAGGTTATGAGGTTGAATTTTATTACAATCAATCACTAGAAGGTCACTGAAAGTTTGTATGGTCGTTAATTTTAGGGTTCTGAGTACTAATTGAGAATAAGTTGAGGGTAATTTTGAAGTCCGCCAAGTACCTTGACTATTAAAAAAAAGATCAAAAGAAGTTTCTTTTACATCACGTGAGACTTGGTCTAATTTTTTTTTAAAATTATTAATATGTGAAAATTTTCATTTACTGGCTATCTTCACGAGACATTACTCGCATGGAAAAATTTGTGTACATAGATCTGTGGACACAGACCTGACACAAATGTGTCCGGTCTGTGTTCGTAGAATTACTCTTACTCGCATAGAGCATGTTTTTTTGTTGGGAAACTACCCAATGATACATAAACAAGGCATTTCTGGTCGAGTAAAGCTATACACACACTCTTTGATTTACACTCGTTTACACTTTGTCTATATAGCATATGAACTCCATCCATTTAACCCTTAAAAGAAAATCATAAATAAATAAAAAAATCAAAATCTAGCGGGGTGTAAGCCAAATGATGTGTATGTAAATTTATTATTTTTGGTCTTTTGTAGAGATATACTATTGACTCGACTAATCTCTGAAGAATTAATACTTTTAAAGTGCTGACATATTTTTTTATGTGTATTGTATCACACTAGCATCTTATTATTCTTTCTAGTAAAATAATTCCTTTGATTTGGCTTCATTTATTTTAGTTTGGATTTGTTTCGTAAAATAAAATTTTAAATAAAATCATCATAAAGCAAGCATGAGGATTTTTTATGTTACGTTACCAAACACTTCATTTTAAAAAAAAATGTCGTCTAGAAGTTTTATCAGAAAAACAACTTGAATCATGACGAGTTAAGATCCTAAATGATCGCTCTGTGATAAAGGAGGTAAGGGTACAAAAATAGTCATCGAGTTTGCCTAAAAGTACCCAGCCTTAAACAGTGCCTAATAGCTCATTGATCGAGCGCTTTTGCTTCAAAGATGAACGAGATTAAGTGATATGCCATAATTGTGGGATGTAAAAATACATCGGTAAGAGAACGTTCTGTTGGAAATTCGAAGGGACTCGAGTGTGTGAATGAAATGGGTGACGGAGGATCTCTTGACAACTGAAAGGTGTCCTATTAATTCTCCATAACCTTCCTTCATGGCTTGCAAGCCAAAAATCTTTCGCTTACTAGAGTCCAAAGGTCCCTCTTGTTTATATATACCACAATTGTTATTGGTTTTGAGACTACTTGTATTTCGGTTAAGGAAATATCCCCAAATTTGTTCATTCAAGTGAGAGAAAGAGGTAAACAAAAGACCGTTTGATAGGTAAACAGAATTAGGTGTTACTCTGTTCGAGAAAGTCATTTTATCTTGGGAGATAGACATCGAAGCAAACCTCAAACACCCTCAGTGAGACGACAATTTTGTCATAAGGGGACTTTGTTAAACATATGACTCGGTTTGGTAATTCTGTTAACGTTTTTGTATTTCAATTTCAGTGTTGTATGTTTGAATCTACTCGTATATATTTCATACAATCATAATGGAATCGATGCATATTTTTTGGTATAATACAATCTTTAAAGGATCAATTCTGGTATAATATTGTATCTTCAAGTTTTCGTGTTTAGTGATTCATACATGATCTTGTAGATGAACATTTTGGACCTTAATTGGCCCTCCTTAAGTTGTTTAGAGAGAGAGAGAGATGGTCATGTTGTATGTGAAGTTTGGACAAAATGGTTGTTGGTAAAGTGATTGTTATTATGTGTTGGGAGTTTTGAGTTTTATATCATATGGTCATTTTTTAATAACTCTTAAGTGTTTAGGTTAATTATACTTGAATTAATTTTTACATAACTATTTTTGTTATTCTCTAGCGGATGACTCAATTAGAATTAGAGCAAAATCCTATATGAATTGACTCCAAAATGTTGCATGAATTAATTAGCCTCATAAGAATTAATGGCACATGAAAATTTTTAAACTTGAGAACTTAGGAGGGAGAAAATCCTTACGGTTCATGCCTTTGACTATCAAGCTAAGTATTTGGATCATATGATCATATCTTGGTTTGGAAGGGAGAGAGAGATGACATTGTATGTGAAACGTGGACAAGGTAGTTGTTGATAAAGTATTTATTATGTGTCAACGTGTTTTCAATTTTATATCATTGATTTTTTTTTTTTTTTGAGTATTCGGATAAATTAATTATGCATATATCATTGAGAGATTATGCAATCTGTAATTCATTTTTCAAAATATCTCCTGATATAATGAATCAAATACTTAAAATAAAATATTGCGCAGTGCAAACGCAAATTTTCACTGGCCAAAGACGCCTGGTACTTTTTGTTGGAAATTCAAAAGGTGTGAATGAAATTAATGAAACACCGGAGGATCTCGAGGCAACTGAAAGATTTCGGCCGTTTCACACTCCAAAAGTTACCATAATGATCCTGGGGGTTGTAAAATACGAATAGTCTCTCCTATCTATATTGTATGTTGCTTTCACTTTTTTAGGGGATTGAAAAATTTCTGTCAAACATTTTTTAAAATTGACAGGAAATACTGCCAACCTCCAACTAGATTCAATTGTTTGACCGTTGAAATTGACAGGAAATATTTAAAAATTGAGTAGTTTTAGTAAACGTGGGTGGCTCAGCAATACCAATCAAAATAGGTAAGCTAGAGAGCGAGAGAGAGAGAGATTGTGACAGTATGTATTAAAACAAAGGTGAACCATATTGGGAATAAAAAAAGAGTACACTTTAAATATGAGAGTGTCATTTTCATTAGAGACCAATTGTGTAATGGCTTCTATCAATAGGCTTAATGGGTTGGTCATTTTTTTTTTATTGTAGATGTTTTTAATTAATTAAATACGAAATCTCCTAAAAGGGCAAAGATATGAGAATCTTTATAGATGTTTGTAGAGTAATAAATTCGGTGAATCTCTCCGAATGACTTGATTTGAATTTATCTTATTTGAACCGCAAAATAAATAATCAGTTAGTGTCGACTAGTCGAAGTTAACTAGAGGACATTTTAATACTTAAATTAATTCATAAAATTTATAAAAGAGATTGTTCTAACTTTAAAGCATATGGGAGTGGGTAATAGCTAGTGCGTATCTTATACTATGGCCCCGTTTGATAAACCTCTTAGGACTTGGGATGTGATTAATAATCCCACGGGTATAAGTAGTGTATGTTTGTTTTGCAAAAAGGAATGGGATAAGCAAAGCTATGAGATTGCTAATCCCCTCACTAGGGGGTATTAGCAATACGATGTTCCACATGGTATTAGCAATCCCATAGAAGTTGGATGAAAATATTGTGTAGAGAGTGACCTTATTATCCTTCCATTTTATCTTTTATTCATTTGTTGACCTTGTTCAATTTTTGTTCATATTTGTCGTTTTTGTTTTAATTTTTTTTGGATTATTAGTCCGTCTTCATGAGAAGAATCTAAAAAGTATAAATATATTCGAAAGCTAAAAAAAAATTACTAAAAACGACGAAAATAAGTATAAAAAAATTCTAATTTTATAATTATTGTCTTTTCTGAACTTTTTTAGATTTGGCCCAATATTTATAACTTTTCTAAAACCTCTCGTCGAGACAAACTAATAATTCGTAAAAAGAATGACAAAAAATAAAAATGACAAAAAAAAAATTTACATAAGAACGAAAAAATAATTATGACAAACAAGATTGCCCATATTCTATTTTTATTTATTTCCAAATATATAAATATATAAATAAAATTAAAAGATTGTTCATTTTAAATTTTTTTAACTATGAACTGTATTTTCTAATTCTTTTGGAATGACCAAGATAAATAATTAAACAATTAGGTGAGGGTAATTTTGGAAAATACATAATTTAATCCCATCCTTCCTTTTTGCAAACAAACACCAACTCAGTGCTATTAATACTATCCCGAGTATAACCAAACATACAACACAGTTTTTAATAATCTCTTGGTATTACGAATCCTATCCTAATACCATCACTTTACAAATCCCAACTTCCTAAGAGATTTATCAAACGAGGCCTATGTGTCTCAGTTACTTACATAGAAGATTGTCTTGGGCATACACCACAATACCTAGATGAACCGGCTCATGCACCACATTTGAGACAATTGTTTTGTGTATCATGACGTCAAGACTAACTACATCTGTCTCTGATGTCGTGCATGATGTCATACTCCAGGGGTCGTGACAAGTCATTTGTCGGCTTCGTGGAGTCACGAAGCTATTATATCGCAGTACGCCGACTACTCTCCATTTTGCTCGACCACGAGCTAATCATGTGTTAAAAAACGAGTTGGTTCCACAACATGCAGCTCTTGTGAAGCTTCCAATCTGGCCTAACATTGGAACAAATTGAGCTATTGACCCATAACGAAAAGAAGAATAATCGAATCCAATCCGGACCCGTTATGCCGTGGCTTGACGCCTCAACCTAAATACATATATTAAGACCACCTTTTTATTCTATTATTTTCTCTTCTTAGGAAGCCTTTGTGATGATCAATTGTGGTGAACCGGTCTTCATTGGTCTCTTTTAGGATTGCACCATTTTGATGGCTCTCTTTGTTATTGTTTTTTCCTAATTAATTTTAATAATTAAAATATTTTATTTTATAATTTTAGAATATTAACCACGTAAAGTATTATGTTAATTAGATGGTCAATAGTACATGATCGCAACATATTAATTTTTAAATAAATAGGTCCCCTCTATTATTCTAATTTATTTTTTCCACTTAAATATGTTCTGAAATCATATTGTCAATAAACAATATCTTTTGTATTACTGATGTTGTCAATTAGTTTCAAGATAAACAAATTTAATCATTAAATTGGACCCTTAAAAGTCCAAACAAAACTATCTATTTCCATTTAGGGACTGGTAACGATACATTTCCGCCTTGTTTGATTCACAAATTAGGTGTGTGAGATTAGATTATTTGTGTCTAATTTTGTGAAATTGGTTCCTCAAAATTGAATCAGAATAAATAATTTTAAGATTATTAAAATATTTATATGTGGGGTACTATTTTATTTTAGGACTGACTTATTTAATTAATCCGTCTATATCAACTATTGTTTCATTGCCTCCAGTCACTACCACCACACCACCAACGCCGCCACTGCCACCGCCACCTCTATCGCTGCCCCCACTACATAAGTATATCACAAAATTTTAACAAAATATCTCTGTTCAAAATTATAGACTTCCGAGTGGAATATTCTGAAATAATCTAGTCCAAATCAAACATGAGATCAGCTTTACTTAGTATTAAAACAGTATCAGGACAAATAATTCCAAGACTATTAGTCCCATGACTATTAATCCCGACAATTTTAATTCATGATTCAAATGAGGCCTTCATGGATAGAGGGACTCTGCTGTGCACAACGTATAGTAAAACCTATTGTGCCTTAAAATGGTGTCATTGTGGCTGTCCAAATATTGTATCAAGTTTGAAATCTCTCGTGTCCTATAAATTTTTATGGGGCCCAATCTATACATGGCTAATGCCTTAGTTTTAAATGGAGTCCCCGCAAGTGAAAGTGAAATTAGTACCCCAAGAACTAATCGGCATTAAGTTAAAAAATAATTTTAAAATAAGCCGAATAACTAAGTTATAAAATAAAAAAAATAAAAAATTCACTTTACATTTATGAAGTCGCGTGATGCACGAGACAAGCTGCCTCGAGTCAACAAGAGAAAATTGAACACCGGGGCACGTGTTTTACGATAATATTCTGTGTGCGTGTATATATGTGTGTGTATGTATATATGGGTGAATTACCCTGACTTCCCCTAAGGTAAAAGTACATTGACTTACCTTGATGTTTTTAAAATTACTCTTACCTCTTTTATTGTTTAAATTATTATGCAGGTACTTTCCATACAAAACAAATTAATAAAATATTGTAAGTTAAACTATAAAAATTTCAACTACGAATTGTTTTAACAAAACAAATTATAAGATAATTCTTATTACATTCGGAATTGTCTATGTTAAATTCGGAATTGTCTATGTTAAATATTTAAGATCTTTTTGAAGCTAAAATTTGAACAAAATTTTTAAAAATTTTTCGAGTTTAATTTTTAAAACATCTTAAAAATTTAATAGAGACTATTTCAGGAGTGATAAGAATTATATAATAATTCTTTTTGCATAATATTTTCTGAATTCAATGTTTTAATAACTTAAATAATAATTTTTGACTGATTTTAATGGTAAGAGATGTAACTACATAATAGTTTTAAAAGTAAGAAAAGTTAAAAGAATTTCTCAAACCTCAGGGGAGGTGAGTGTATTACTTAGAAACCTTAGGGGAGGTCAGTGTAATTTACCTTATATATGCTTTCTCGGCTAACGAATCGTGAACCCACGTGTATCTACGTGTTGCCTCAGCACATACGTGTGGATGAATATTGAAAAAGCGAGCTATTCCAATTTCGCTTCCAATTTATAGAACTCGCGCGAAGCCCCTCTGCGCCTTCCTCTCTCTCTCTCTCTCTCTCTCTCTGTATCTATCTATACGTACATATGAATCTTCTCCAACCGCGGGATTCGCGTCAAATGTCTTTTGTCTGAACTCTGAATGAGGACTTATTTCCGTCATTAGAACGTTGAGAAGTTTAATCCTAACGAACAAAACCAAAAGCAGAAACGGGATTCTCTTTGTTTTTATTTCAGTAAGTTTTCAAGTTCCATGTCTTTTGTGCTTCTGATACTTTGATTGGTTGTGGGTTTTCGTGATTCTGTTGTTATTTCAATAGCCATTTCATTTGTCATTTGGATTGCCTCCTAGTTTCGTTAATTTGTAAACCCCAGTTGCATAGCAAGTGGTTGTAATTTATCGGCATTTACATTTCTTTTGATGCGCATTTAATTTTTGATTGGATTGCCTTCCAGTTTCGTTAATTTGATCACCTCAGTTGCTTAAACCCCATTCCGTTAGCAAGTGTTTGTAATTTGTGTCTCTCATGTTTACGCCCTGAAATATATCTTGTGTAGCTGTATTTGTATGTATACTTTGACCAAATCTCGTTTGCATTTGTTGTGTTTCAATGTTTGGTCCACATTCTTTGTTTGAGATGAAGAAGATTCCTGTCATCTTTTTCATGATTCTGTCGTTATTTCAATACCTAATTTGTCATTTGATTTCCTTCCGGTTTTGTTAATTTGCAAACCCCACTTGCATAAACCACATTTGCATATCAAGTGTTTGTAATTTAGCGTCTCTTGTGTTTACGTTCTGAAATATATCTCTACTGATGTTTATGTAGCTATATTTGTATGTATATGGTGGAGCTTTGACCAAATCTCGTGATTCTGTTGTTATTTCAATACCCATTTAATTTTTCATTGGATTGCCTTCCAGTTTCCTTAATTTGCAAACTCCGCTTGCATAAACCCCAGTTGCATAGCAAGTGTTGTAATTTACTGCCTTCTATGTTTACGTTCCGAAATAAATGTTTACAGATGTTTATGTAGCTTTATTCGTATGTATACTTTGACCGAATCTCATTTGCAATTATTGTGTTTCCATGTTTGGTCCACATTGTTTGTTTGAGATAAAGAAGATTCATGGCATTCATGACGTGGGGTAAAATATCTGTTAACATGTAAAACTTTGTGGGGCAAAACATACTATCTATAGGGCAGACATAATATTCCGTAGGATGAATTTACTAAAATATCCAAAATAACATACCTATTCTTTGTATTTTTCCAACTCAGCGGGGTTAGTTGACCACACTTCTCACTATGTACGTTCGCCTCTGATGTCATCTTCATGAGCCCTACAATTTGAACTTTTAATGAAAAATTAATCCCATGCTTGATGTGTTTTTTAAAGGCTTTGTATTAAATTTGTGTGAATAGTTTTAAGAAGTGAGTTGAACAAAAGCTATTCTTTGTGATATTTAACTCTTTGAGAGAGATGCATTGGATTCAAACAATTATTGAGTGCAATGGTGACACCACAGCCAATATGAAACCGAAAATGAAAGTGGGTGGATTTCTCTCGTCTCCCACCCAGCCTTATGCTCCGTTACCACAATGTGAGACGTCTCATTGATTGCTAGTATTGGCACGTGTATCATCGTTAAGGAATGTTCATTCCATTTGGTGGGACTACATGTAAACCTGCATATGTAAGGTAACTAGTATGTTACACGGTTTCCAGTTTGTCTAGTGTGGTATATGTGCAAGTCTTGCACACGCGTCTTGAGACAGAAAGAGGCGGCTAGATTGTCAATATGTAGATGAACTGTTAACATTGCATCCATGTTGTTTTGGACAGCATCCATTGTGACAAAAAAGTATGCAATTTGAGTACTCGTATTGAAATGCTCTCGCATTGCAAAAGCATTTCTACATATCTCAGTTGACCTGCACTTAATCGGGTGTGCAGGGTATGTTGTCTCTCCGTCTAACCTACGCTGATTGCAGCTGGTCTAGGCCAACTGCAGAAGCAGAGATCTGAATTCAGTTAATTTTTTACTTGCAACAAAACTCTGTTGTTTATCGTATTCTGTGTAATATATGTCAAAATTGTTTTCCTGCTATGATCATGGTTATGATAGTGTTGATACACTGTTGAATTCAGCGTTTCAAGGGCCGGGGGCACAAAAAATAAAACAGAGGGTGCTCTAAACAATTTTGAAGAAGGATACAATAGAAAATCAACTTTACTTTGTGTTATTACAGGAATGTCTGTCTGATGGTGGGTTGGTAGTACAAACTGGTCGAAACATCAGTAGATCTCAGTCGATAATTTTCCTCCAAATAACTTTGTACCCGTAGATGGTTGTTCAACTAATTTCTAAGTAGAAGCACTGAACAAAATGAAACATCTTACTGAAGCAAAAGTAAACTTTTTATTTCACAGGATGCAGATATTGCCGACGACTGATTCCACTACTCTAGGTTACTGGTTAAACTGGAATGTCGTGATCTGTGCAATATGGGTTTTGGCACCCATGTTGATTGCATCCTATATGATATGGAAATGTGAACGTTCAGACCATTCAAATTCTGACGAAAGAATACCTCAGCAAGAAAGAACTGGGTTTTTGTATGACGATGA
Source organism: Arctostaphylos glauca (assembly GCA_019985065.2). Classification (NCBI taxonomy): domain Eukaryota; kingdom Viridiplantae; phylum Streptophyta; class Magnoliopsida; order Ericales; family Ericaceae; genus Arctostaphylos; species Arctostaphylos glauca. The sequence goes on from JAHSPW020000008.1 coordinate 29,431,962, forward strand.
AGCTTGGAGGCCATGCCTGAAAGAAATTCACCCCTTCTGGTTGTTGGCTTTCCGAGTTATTGCATTCTTCCTGCTTTTAGGGACCCTTATTTTGGATGTTGTAATTCATGGAGGTGACATATTATACTATTATACTCAGTAAGTAATCTGTTTCCTTTGGGCTCATCGGATGTATTAACTTATGCAATAAGGGATTAGCTTAGGTCTATATCAGGCTGAAGATACTCTTAACAGCATTTACTAGTTGACTGATAACTATAAAAACTATGCCCATTTTGGTTTCCGTTAATGGGGTCTGAAAGGGGTAAATTAGGTGTATCCCTAACTTTTGGCATCATAGCAGCAAAAGAAGTTAAACAAAAGGAGAGACAAGTTGTGCTGGTTCTTATTAAACGGACATTATGAGGCATGCCCAAATTTGGAATATCCTTCAGAGTATGGCACATATGTTTTGTATAAGCAGATTTCCAGTTCAAGGGTTCTTAAACTTGGTCAAATCCCAAAAGCTTCTAGATTGCTTATACGAGTGTGAATTTGTTTGTTTCCTCTTGCTGAGTCACTAATTGTCCCAAAACCTTAACCTATTAGGAAATGGGCCGACAAGGTATATCAAGCTAACACTCGAACTCAAAGGGAACCTTCTTTTGGACATAGAGAGGGTAATATACTGAACACATACAATATAGAATGCATGATTATTAGCTTAGCAGGGGAATATAGATAGTGACATGAACCATGATCTGTGGCACCAATTAGGAAATGTGTCCCAACACCATATATGAAGCTAATAATCTCCTACCAACAAGGCCCCTAAAAGAAGACATAGTGGCAAGCCTTCAAAGGCACTACTCGGCGTGGACGTAAATGACAGTGCAACAGAGCTGTATAACACTTAAAATGAGTGCAATGAACCTTATCTGACCTGTTTAAGATTGCTAGACAAATACTTTCATTCTTTCTGGTTCCATATGGTTTGGTTATTTTTTTATTGAAAAGTGGTTGTGGATATTTTTTGTATACCTTTTACTCTTTTTGCTTCATTTTTTGACGCCTTTTGGTTGTTCAACAGATGGACATATATTTTGGTCACCATCTATTTTGGGGTAGGTCTCCTAATCTTTTCATGTATCTTCAGGCTTAACTCCCTGAAGTATCGACTTGATCTATGCATAACTTCATGTTTTTACGTTTTTGTTTGTAGCTGGGATCGCTTCTTTCCCTTTACGGATGCTATCAGCATTACAAGATGTGTGCAGCATCTAATGTTGCTTATTTAGGAAAAGATGCAGAGGAAGGGTTGTATGCGCCTCTCGCATATGGGGAAATTGCATATAAAATTGGAGAGGGTATAAACTTGAATTTTCAAGAGAATATTGGCAACTTTCCCACTTTAGTTGTCTTGTGTCGTGCCTTCCAAGTTATTTTTCAGGTATGTCATCTCTTTAGAAGCAGTATAGTAATTGTGAGGTTTTCTCAACTGTCTTTGATCTATTAATGGTTAATGGTACAACAGGGTGTGTTGCGCGCCAAAACATTGCTGTTTTGGCCACTAAAAACTGCCCAACCCTTTGGACATTTTTTTGGTGGCCAAAACGATGCCATTCTGGCATAGCACACGCTAGAAACAACAGGGCTCTGGATCCCCTTTTTTGCATTTTTGTTTCTTTTAGTTTTTTGCTTGTCTCCTATCTGTACTCCTCCCCCACCTCACCCTCCCTTATCTCTTTGTATCATTTATTCGTGTTACTTGCTTTATGCTATATCTCATTTTAAGGCACTATCGAGAAATGTAGAGGAAATTTATATTTTGAGTTTCGACTAATTTTTTCCCAATGACTCATTTTCTTGGTTATGAATATTTTGGTCAATTTTTTTCGTAGTCTGGGTCATGGATAGACCAAATTAGGAAATATCTTCAGTAAAGTTCAGAAAAGCCAAAAAAACTGATTTGTCTTTATTGGTTTACTTCCGAAAACGGCCTATATTTCTTTTACCTTTTGAATTCCTCTGGTCACCTCCTCTTTTGTTTGTAACCCACTTTCCAGAAGCTCAAATGAATCGGATGACAAAATTTTGGCCCAAAATTAATAAGAGTTCAGAAAATACAAATATAGGCACAGAAACAAAAAAATGCAAGAAGAAAAGCTTGGGAAAACTTGGGAGCCTTATTCAACTTCAGTGGCTAAAATTGTCTGTACTCTTTCAAGGACATAGGATAAACTCTTGAATAGTACTCAACATATGAACTATTTTTCACGCATTATTACTCGTTAAATGTCCTTCTGGCATGATAATTATGTTGTTTCGAAAATTTCAGTCCATATTTTGGAAATTGTTTTTGTTGGATTTGCTTTTGATGTTTATTAACTGGTAGCCATAGCACCATGATAGAACATTTTATACGTCGGTGTTTGTATTTACCCTGGCAGGTTTCTCCTGTTTTTACAATTTTTTTGTTTCATCTTAAACAGATGTGTGCCGGGGCAGTGATGCTGACTGATGTTGTTTATTGGTTCGTAATATTTCCGTTTCTTACCCTCAAAGATTACGACATGAATTATGTAAGTATTCGCATACTTTAAATCAGCTTACCCTTGAGTTTTCAATGTATTGCTATTTATAGACTTCTATGGGAGGATTATGCTGCCCTTTGAGTATCAGTTCAGATTTTAATCGGTAGTGAAGATAAGCTCGAACAACTATTCCAGTATAAATAGTTTGATGGGGCATACAATAAGGACTAATGAGGTTACTTTTTTAAACACCAAACAATCCCCTATATATTGCTTTTCACATCCAAGGACAAAATACTTGAGCTGGATTAATGAGGTTATTGTTTGATTTGTTGTTATTGTTATCTATTGAAAATATAATAATAAAGTTATCCATCTCTCTAACAGCTTAAGCGTTTATATGAGTTGATGGTTAAATATTTAGTATGGTATCAGAGCAAGTAATAGATCTTGTGTTCGAATCTCACAGCTTACTTGGTCATGAAAATATTTGCAAGTGTTTAGTTTGTTTATGAAGGAGAGCGTACCTTCACATGAGAGGGCATGTTGAAGATATAAATAATAAAGTTATCCTTCTCTCTAACAGCTTAAACTCTTAGATGAGTTGGCGGTTAACAATTAATATTATCGACTCGGAGTGAAACTAGAAGAAAACTTTCTTCATTGTTATACTTCAAGTCAAAAGATATACTAAAAGAAGGCCAAGTACTCTCTCTCTCTCTCTTTCTCTCTCTCTCGTGTTCTGCACATACATGCATGCTTTTGTTGGACAATATGATGTACATTGATGGGCCCATTTCCTAACATTTTAAGCCTTGGGGACACTTGCGTCTAGGGGTGAAAATAAAAACCTGGAAACCGGACCAGACCGACGGTTTGAGGATTGAAAATTTCGGTTCGGTCCGGTCCGATTTTGGTTTGGGAGTTTGGAGAAACCGGTTTTTCGGTTCAGTTTCGGTTTGGAGGAATACAAAACCGGTTCAAACCGGACCGGACCGGATCGGGATTATAAATAAAAATATGTTAATATTTAGGTATATGTGTTATAACTTATAACCCATTATTCCATTAGTCATTTAATCTATTAAGATTTAGGACCATTACCCGCGTTTTAAAAATGAAAAATCACTATTTACAGAGAGTGAATGAAAATAGAAAACCACCAGTCCGGGTATAAAAAATAAGAGTAATTTGAAATTGTTAAATCTTTCAGAGTAATGTTCAATGCATTTCTATTGTTGAAAATTTCACTACAAATTGTTAATTTTTTCTCTTTTTTTTGTGATTAGTCCGAAATATTGTCCAAAAAATAAAAAAGTCTAAACTGGACCGAAATCGGATCGAAACCGGCTCAAACCGATTGAAACCGGACCGGTGAAATTGGTCCGGTTTCGGTTTACAAAATTTTCAAACCGGACAACCGGTCCGGTCCCATGAATTCTACCAAACCGGACCAAACCGGACCGAACCGGACCGGTTACACTCTATTTGCGTCACATGGTACAAAGCTTTGGTTTCTGGGGGGTGTTGGGTTCAAGTCTCTTCGCCTCTATTTGTTTCCTGTTTGCATTTTCTCGTTTTTGTGTCCTACTCCAACAGACTAACCCCTCCTGCTCATCAAGTTCCTAATCCTAGTTACCTAAAGTGACATATTGAACCGTGATAGGTTCTTAACATATCAACTACTTAGCCTTACGGCACTTGTAAAAAGGGCTTTGTGCAGCTGGTAATGGAGAACCTATACACAGATGCATATGTTGTCTTCATTCTTAGCAGCTATTGTCAAGTATATGGCCGTTTGAGTCGATTTACAGTGTTGCAGGAGTGCTTATGTATGGACGATGTTGCCCTTGGGCTCGTGTGTCCCCTTCATTAAGCATAGGTGGTCAATGTATATTTGGGTAAATCCCGATGTAGATTAATAGCTATGTAGTTGGGACACCACTTGGTGTAGATATTTAGACTGTTTCTGTAGCTGCTTTAGTTATTAGACACTTTGTCGGTTCCCAAAAGAGCGAGGAAGCCGAGGTCATGTGACAGCTCTTTCACTTTAAGTGACGACTAACAACAATATTTAGTTTCCAACTCAACCTTTTATTGAGTCAAACATAATGCTTAAGTCATGCACATCAACATGGGAGATGATACACAATACGGTAAATACACTCTCCTTTGAAACTTATTATCTGCCTTATGGAGATGATATTGTTAAACCATAAGATGATTAAGTTGTTTACTTGTCCAATTAGTGATGGTAAATAGTTGAAGTCGACTATTCATGCTAAATTCGCCTATCCAATTAAGTAAGCAAAACCAAGTTGTGACTTTTGGTGGGGATTACTCCAGTTTTGCAAGCAGCTCTCGAGAAAGAGGAAGGAGAGGAAGTGAAATGTGGTTTGAGAAACTATACGTGGAACAAGAACAATTAAGTGTAAATTGATACCGACTCGTCAAAATTTAGTAACTCCAATTCTATTAACAACTATTTACGAGTCTTTTTTTGGCTTATACCATTATCTTTTCGCTGTCACTGTTAGTGGCCTTTTCGCCTAGAAGCCCTTATGAAATGTTTTGCTACATGGATTACATTCTCTGTACTTCTCATCTAAAACAAGTATTTTTTGTTTGCAAGTCACGAAGAATGCCTAGTAAAACATTGAAAGCAACTTATCTTTTAAATTGAGTAGCCACACTTGGTCTCTAATTTGTATTGTGGTACTCAATCTCATGCATTAGTTGTACGTCCAATTCTAGTATTCATACATCTATTCCATTTTTTACCCTTTAGTTGATCTCATGTTGTGGCAATCACTTTTCTTTTCCTCTTTTCTGCTGTACTTCTGTCGTTGAGTTTTCGTTTAAAAGTACTTTATACTTCTTTCTGAATAATTTGGTTTTCCATTGTTAACCAGTTAACCGTAATTACCCATTCACTCAATGCCATACTGCTCCTCGGCGACACAACATTAAATTGCTTGGTAAATTGCTACTTCCTTCATCTTTTTCAACTTTTCTATATTCTTCTTTGATTAGTGTCAACAAATTTTTGAAATACTGGTAATCTTGTACCTATATGTTTCAGCGGTTCCCCTGGTTCCGGATCTCTTACTTTACTTTGTGGACGGGTGTATATGTTATCGTTCAGTGGATTGTTCATGCCTGTATTTCACTTTGGTAATTCTTGCCTCCCTACAGTTCTCCCATGTTTATCAACACATATTGATTTCTTGATATATGAATACTTCTACGGATGATCACTTTCTTCAGGTCATGTAATTTTGACCCTTTAGTCATAGTCGAGTATCCAATGAATAAGCTTTTTCCTTTTCCCCATTTGTTACAGGTGGCCATACCCATTTCTTGACTTATCAGCACCAAATGCTCCCTTTTGGTATGTTTTCTTGATCATTCGGTTGCCATATATGTGAACGAATATATTTTTTCAATTATTTGGAAAAGAATATTTTTCTAAACGAAGAGTATCCTCAGGACCTTATTTGGCACATCTCTTGTTCTCAAAGTTTACCATCATCCTAAGATATTGAGTTGCATGCCAAATATGTCTTTGACAAATATCTTTTACCGAAATGATCTAATACCCATGTCGTAGGTTCAAATCTTACAGAGCTTGATTCTGTTTTGTTAGGTGTAATTACAATAAAATAACTTCACTAACTTGAAGATCTACCTTAATTTAGCCTTCTGCGAATTAAAAAAAATGGCGGGTTCCTTAAATAAACATCTGAATTACCCATGAATCTCAATGACCAAGAATTGGCAATTGACAAGGGAATCAACTATAGAATACCTAGAATTCCATAGAAAGATTTCTTTTCATGAATTGTTCCTTTCAAAGACACATTTCAATTCACCAGCAACATTTGAGTTAGCGCCCTACCTATTATTTTAGACCTCGAATTCCTATGTTGAAAAGGCAGACATGCTCCTTTTTTTTTGGTGAGGTTCCATTAATATGGCTTCGGGACCAACTAGCTTCGCTGAACTCGCACTGAACATTAAATATGCGGGTAGCTCTTTGTTGGCGTGCCTCCCGTAAGAAGGCTGATGAGGAAACCTGACCGTGTTGTTTTCATGTTTTGTTAACAAGGTCTTAGTGAGCAGAGGAGAGGGAGAAGATCAAATTCTCTCGCTTCACTGTTCTAATGCGAAAGGTTACTCATTTTCACTCAAAAATGTGCTAAAAGTCCTCCAAACTAAAGGAATTAAGTTTCCTCCTAAAGCTAAAGAACCGAACCCCCGAATGAGGATAAGAGCTTGAGGGAGGGGGTTGCGAGCGATATCCTCATTTAATGCTCAGTACAAAGTAAGCAGTAGGAGGTATCTCTCACTCAAGACTCAAGAATCGAGTGGTTTCATTCGAACCGGCCCTTTAGAAATTTCCTCCGTTCAACTTTGGCCTCCATGCCTAACCTTAGCAAATTTGTTTGGTTTCAAAAAATTTTCCCGATTTCGTACAATATTCAATGGAATGTATATGAAATCTATTGACAAGTTGTGATGCTGAAATGCAGGTATTTGTTGGTGTGTTTGATGCATGTTCCTTGCTACGGTATTTTTGCACTAATAACGGGCTTAAAACACTTCGTGTTATCGAGATTGTTCCCTCATTCATACCAGGGCATGAGATAAGATGATGATTCCAATTAGAAACCCTTAAAGTTTATTATGTTTCTTTCAAAATCACTTCAGAATTTCGAGGTTTTTGATCCCCATTTCGGCTTACAACACAGAAAAGCAGGATGTGTTTTTGATGCTTCTGAAATTTTCTTGGTTCTGTGGAAAAGGGGAGGTGGGAGAAATTGGTACAAAAGTCCAAGCCAAGATCATCTTCAGCCTCTTCCAAAGAGAAGATTTTATTTATTTATTTCTGTATTCTTCACACACATGTATACATACATATGTGTCTTGGCTCCCTTTTCCACCTTATGTTATCTGAATCAAGGTTGATTTCTGCCGGATGGCTCACTTGCTTACTATTAATGTTTGAGCCAAATTGTACACACAACTCTCATGTATATATCTGGACAGAGATGTATCGGGGACCGTTCGATACATGCGGAGTTTAAATTATTTTGGAGGGTTCTATGTTTATCGGATGGGTTCGGATACATTTGTGTCCAATTCTTACATGAGAGTCTGTGTATAGACTCTCTTAAAGTTGGTTCAAAGCAAATTTCTTCATGTGCATATCTGTGAGTAGGCTCAAGATCATTTGTACCCAAATTTCAAGTCCAACGAACAAAATTTGTTCACTATCGGTTGTGTTAGACTATTTTGATGGTTAAAATTATCTATTTTGTTTAGAGTAATTTCTTAGTTTATTACCAAAAAATTTAGTTCAATCGGATATCAGTAAGTATTTGATTTAGAAATTTATTTTTTTTAGTTTACAAAAAAATATTTTGAAATAAAAACATAAAATTTTAAACCAAATACTTACTGATAGTTGAATTTTTAGACGACCTTAAAAATTAATACCTAATAAATGTGTTCAAGTTCGATTTATAATACAAACTAATCTATCTCGAATAAATTTTACTTGGGTAATTTTTTATGTCGGTTCAAACTACTAAGATCTTCAATGTGTACTTCATTATTTTATTTCAACACATGAGGCAATAGAGTTTGGGAGAGAATCTTATTTATGGCAAGACTCAACTCTTATTCTTACTTCATTATATAGAAGTTAGAAATCATTACTGAAAGATGGTTCGAATGAGCAGTTTTGATTATCTTTTGAAAAATAGAAAGAGAGAAGAAGGGATTCAAAGGATAAAAAAGGAGAGGTCCCTATTCATTTTTTTATTTGTTATTTTTTATTATTAATCCATCCTAATGAAAGTAATTTTAAAAAGTATAAATTTATATTCAAAAGTTATAGAAAAGTTTACTAAAGACGACAAATAAACACAGATAAATTTAAATTATTTTAAATTTGATTTACTATATATATATATATATATATAACCTCTTGTTGAGACGAATTAATACTTCACAAAAAATTAATGAAAAAATTATTAGAAAATTTCAGACAAAAAATTAATTCGATAAAAAATACCCACATTAACAAAGGAAGTGGGAACCCCAAGGGGTTGCCCGAGCGGAGAGCAGACCAGCCGTAAACCCGGAGGTCCCGCGGTCGAAACTCGGTGTCTACAAACAACCTAGCCTTGAAAAAAGGCACTTGGGGCCACTGGCGCTTGTGTTATCGGGCGTCGTGCCAGGCCCTCGAGGACTTAGTCGGCTGGGTGTTGGGGTCAGGTTCGAAGGTCACCATGCCGCCTGGCTCACGTGCCGTCCCGGATACCTCGGTTATAAAAAAAAAAAAAAAAAAACAAAGGAAGTGGGGAATTAGGTTTTGATGATTTTTACTCTTTCCGTACCGTTTATTTTTCGAAAAGAAGACCCCACGTGCTTAGTTTTTTAGGCCTCCCATGGTCAGTTTGGTGGGTCCCAGAGATTAGAAAGAACCAATTATAAAAAGGGTAATAATGCTCACAACAAAATAGTTCTCGGATTTTGATATAGGATCGGGGGAGGTACCTTGCACTCAAAGGCATAGTTTTGTTTTTGTTTTTTTTTTTTGGTTAACCGAGGTGTCCGACGGCTTGGGGACCAGGCTGGGATTGCCTGGGGGAGCCCCCCACCTATGCCGACTAGTCCTCGGGGCCCTGAAGTGAACGACCGGGAATACCCTCCAGTGGCCCCAAGTTTTTGCGGTTGTCAAGTTTCGAACTCAGCATCTGAGGTTTACAGCTTGCCTGTTCTACCACTCGGACAACCCCTTGGGGTTAAGACATAGTTTTGTACCAACACCAAACTCTCTTTTGTCTGTTTTATAACCTGTTAACAAAATTTTATTTTAAAATTTTTAGTTTACAGTTAATTTCAAAATATTCGTTTAAGTCGACGATGAATTTTTTAAATTTTTTTTGAAAATAATGTTTACAAACACGACTTAAAGGGATTCAAATGAGTGGTATCGGTTATTTTTTTTAATGCAGCAGTGGTAACAGTAAAAAAAAACTACAAAAATATGTCTATTTTGTTACTATCGCATTAAAAAAAATAACTGACACCGCTCATTTAAATCCTTTTAAGTCGTGTTTTCTAAATTTTATTTTTAAAACAATTCAAAAAATTCACCATCGAATTAAAACAATATTTTGAAATTAACGATAAATTTAAAATTTTAAAATAAAATTTTATTAACAGATTATATACACAAAATACAAAAAGTGAGCTTGGTGTTGGCACAAAATGTGCCTTTGAGTGCACAGCACACATGCTGTGCGCAGCACCTCCCCCGGATCCTTAACTACCACTTCAGAGGCGCATTAACTGCTTCCATGAAGGCAATGAACCACCCGAAAGCCCCAAAGCTCTATTCTGATTCCTCATTCTCTCTCTCCCTCTCTCTCTCTAGAAAAATTGTGTATTGGAATACAATGCATAACTTGGATCAACAATTCAGAGAGAGATCGTTCAGTGATCGGTGACGATTCGGGATGCATGCAGTAATGGCTGTGTACGTTTACAGTTCTCTCACTCCTCAAATTTTCTGGAGCTCATTCGGATCGCATTCGAATCTGATTCAGAAGCGTAAATTTCATGCGACAATCACTCAATCGGCTCCGAGCAAATTGAAATCTATAGCGACTGATTTGCCTATATTTTTCGCGAGAGAGGTACTCGACTGCTAGTGTCAGGTTTAACTTTGCAACCTGTTTGGTTTCTGAGAAAATCTAGGAATGTATTTAACTGGAAAACAGAAGTGTCATCGATTCTCCAAACTTTTCTTCTTCTTTCCTCTGTCTCAGTTTTAATTTTTCTTGTCATGTTCCCTCAGCAAACGAAGAGAGTACGATATGTTGTTCTAAAAGCTATAGCGACTGATATACCCTTCCCTCGATCTCGACTTGATATGCCTATATCTTCTTCAACAGAGGTACTCAATCAGCTACTGTTTTGGTTGCTGAGAAAATGTTAGAGAAATTAAGAATATTAAAATAGCTGTGTACTTGCATCTGATAAATCTCTTTGTCCAGGTGATTGAGCGTTTGTTAAATCACAAGGACTTGACCGAAGAGGAGGCCGAAGCTTCTCTCGACTTCCTGCTTAGTGATGGCTGTGAAACGTTAATTAGTGCTTTCCTTGTTCTATTAAGAGCCAAAGGAGAGACTTACGAAGAAGTATGTATATCATTCTATGTACACAAACTCATAAACGTTAATGATACTTGCATGTATATATCAACAGATACATGTGCATTATGTCAGGTAGCTGAGGACTAGCTTTCTTGTGATATAGATTGTAGGATTGGCAAGATCAATGATCAAGTGCTGCAGGAAGGTTGAAGAGGTGCAGAATGCTGTTGACATTGTTGGAACAGGGGGTGATGGGGCCAACACGGTAAATATTTCGACAGGGGCAGCTATTCTTGCTGCAGCATGTGGTGCAAAAGTTGCAAAGGTATAATCTGTTTTCATAATGGTGGAGTTCATGTAGTGTGATACTGGTCAATTTAGAATTCGCGTAGCATCTTATTGCAGCAAGGAAACCGGTCAAGTTCTTCTGCTTGTGGAAGTGCAGATGTTTTGGAAGCCTTGGGAGTGGTCATTGACTTGGAACCTGAGGTTAGTACATCAGAACTTGAAAAGGCTGAGGACCCTTGTTATGTACAATTCAGAAGTAGTTTGAATCAAAATGCTTGATGGGGAAGACAGAAAATGATTCTTGTTTCTGTTCATCTTTTGCTCAGGGGGTTAAGAAATGCGTGGAAGAAGTGGGAATTGGTTTTATGATGTCTCCCAAATACCATCCAGCAATGAAAATTGTTGCACCTGCGAGGAGAGTGCTAGGAGTGAAGACGGTGTTCAATATCCTAGGTCCAATGCTGAATCCAGCGCGGGTACCCTTTGCAGTTGTTGGTGTATACAAGGAAGATATAGTATGTTGTTTTCATCTTATCTGCTTTAGAATTTTCTCATCTGTTACTTATGATTGGCTGTAGTGTGGTGCAACCATGTAGGCATAGGCTGTCAAGCATAAGAACATGGGTCAGAGTCTATGTGCAAACACTTAATGCAGGATTAAACCTTTATTACTGCACCACAAATTTTTTACATTGCGTTGTAGATTTTCATCTCCAGCTCAGGCTATGTGTTTTATTAGGAGCGCTTTTTGCTATCCTGTTTTTGTCTGTTCTTTGCGCTTTTTATGCGATGAGGGCGGAGTTGAAGCTGATTCCTTATACTCCTGAGAGGGGGATAGGGACAAAGGGTATTAGAACTCTCTATAGATGAGGTCGGAGCTCCCCCGAAAAGACCACACAAAGTTCATACCTGAACTTCCTGGTTTGGAATATTGATCGTTGACCCTCAAGATAATAATTTTAATGCCGGTGCCTTCCTCGGAGGGTTGACAGGAAGAGAGGGAGAAAAGGGGCCAAGAACATGTTTGCTTGTAAATAAGCAAATTGGTGGCCAAGAACATGTTTGTTTGTAAATAAGCAAATTGGTGAATAAGCACAAGGAGTAGGAATCTCTTTCTGTATTCAAGCCCGGAATTATGCTCTTTTACTCTTTTGGGATGAGTATGCTATGATTATCTTTGTTTAAACTTTCCCCGTTTTGTCGAGTTAACAACTGGGATTTTGTACTGTGTTTAGAATAAGTTGTTTGTGCAAGTGACTAGGGCAAGTTTTGTGCTAATTTAACCCTTCCAGAACCCTGCCTCAGAAGACAACAACTGTGTAATGGCTTTCTAAGTTTTCACTAACAGATAAAGAAGCTCCTGACATTACAATATAATTCAGCGTTTTTCAGTTTTTTCTTCTTCCAACCATTGATGTCAAGAAGAGTAGATTTCACAGTTTGGAATAGCTACCTACGTTACTTTGTGGCCTCCTCCTTGGAGTTACCTTGCCAATGGAATAATGCTTCTTGCACCCTCTAGAGGTTATCTTTTCTGGTGCTTAGTCTTTTTCTTCGTTTTCTTGGCTCAAAAGAACGTTGCCTCAATTCCTATGAAGGGGACATGAAAATGAGTGAAGCTAATCCCTTTGTTAGAAATACCAGTGAGTACATTCTGATTAAGATAGTAATTATGGGGTTGCTAGATTTGCTAACCTGATCCAACCTTCCCTCATTAATAGATTGTGAGAGAAGCAACTCGTTGGTGCCGCCTGGCTGATACAAGCCGGAAGGCACTCCGATGCTTAAGTTAATCTAAGAAGAAGTAGAACAAGAGGATTTGCACTTTAGTTACAATGCAACTTTCTAGTGTTTATTTACCCCAAAAAGAACTTTATATGGCCATGTGTCATCGTTTTTATAGTTGATTCTGACTTAAGCATGCCATCAATATCTTTTCAAGATCATTTTAAAATCCTTTCAAGATCCCTACATGATTCTCGGCTGATGTCATCATCACAATACTGGTGTCAGCCCTAGATCTTCTTAAGGTCTTTTCAAAGTTCTAGCCATTCGGGTCTCCATCCGGACCGAATTACCAATCCGATCCGGTATCCGGTCTTGGATTAAGACTTAAGGCCTACAGGTTATGTTGGGCCTCCGGCCTTGCCGAACCATCCCTCGGCTCATCTCAATCTTTTCTGCCATAGGGCTGCCCTTTGTGTCGCAAGTAGTGGAAATAGCCTGCCATGTCCACCCACTACAATATCATAACATGGTTTTCATTGTAGAGTCCTGTATATTGTATTGTGATCCATTTTCATCATCATGGTGCACGTTCATGAGTGGATTGGGCTCAACTTATGGGTTTGTAATTTTTGGTAGGCTAGGGAACATTCTTTAAGTTTGACAGCTTTCAACCTAAGCTATTTGTTCTCCTATTTCAATTGCTTCAAATCATTTGATACCTCTGGGTAATTTTGCTAATATATTAGCTTGTTTGATTCATGGAAAGGTCAATAAAATGGCCAAAGCACTGCAAAGGTATGGAATGAAAAGAGCATTAGTTGTTCACTCGCAAGGCTTAGATGAAATGAGTCCTCTAGGTAAGATCTACTTTTGCTTGTTTGAATCTCTACTCACTTTGAAGAAGTTTGGTGTCATTAAGGCTTTTGGCATGCTTAGGCCACTAACTTTTTTTGGTACATCAATATCCCTATTAGTTTTGAATTTGATTTTGTATTTCCCTATTACTTTCTCTTTTCAATCGTACTTGCATTTCTAACATTTTCTTTTAATGTTGTCAGGTCCTGGTGTAATTCTTGATATCACTCCTGAAAAGATAGAGAAATCTCACTTTGATCCATGTACTATTCTTCTCTCATTTCTATCTTGCCTGGCCAAAATTTATGGTTTAGATGCGCTCTAAACAGAGTGGGTTTAAAGTCTAGCTCCAAGTCAATTTTGCCTGTATGCCTTGGTTTAACTAGATTACTCCCTCCGTCCTATAATTTAGTGCACTATTCCATTTTTTGGGCGTCCCATAATACGTACCAAAGTCGAGGGATGGAGAGAGTAATTGTGCATATGAAGGGTTTTTTTTCATGTAAAAGCATCTGGAGGAGGTACTTGAAATCCATCAAATATGTTTCCAACGTCCTTTGTCAATTTGATAAGTGGATGTTAGTTTAGCTCATCTTGCTGCTGGATCTGTGCATATTTTTGTGATTAGCACCAAAACTAAAAGGAGGGGGAATACGGGGACGGGGATAGCCGGATGGCAGCATACTCCCAGTTGGCCAAGCACCTGATGAGCAAGCTTTAGGACATAAAGATCGAGCAAATAGTGCGGGAGTAGAACTACTTTGTCGACGCCTTGGCCTCTCTAGCCTCGGCGGCTCAGTTGCAGGAACGCTTGCTTGAATTCCCTATTTGCATGCACGTGAAACACTGACTGATGTATATGTTCATGTTGTATTGAGTTTAAGACAAAAGAGTTGTCGTCCTAAGCATGAGGAACATTGATTCTCACAAATATAGAATGGAATACCTCTTGCTTGGTCTCTCCTTGCCACTCTCATTTCAATCAGGAACAAGCGGAACATATTGAGGAAGATTTTTTTAGTTGGACTTACCTGACCATGACTGTGAACTAACGAAGCAATAGTCCTTTTCTAGCTTCATTCACTCCCCAACAGTTACGAGCTAGAGGAATTTTCGCAAATACACGTGGTTAGATTGTTCAGAATTAAACTTGATTGTAAATTTCTTGACTAAGGTACTTGGCATTTTCAGTTTTGGAGAGTTCTTCTGAAAAAAATTCTGCTTTTTTTTTTTTCTCTTGCAGTGGATTTTGATATTAGTCGATGTACCTTGGAGAACTTGCGGGGAGGAGGTCCACAGTACAATGCAGAGGTACTAAGGCGTGTACTATCCGGTGAAAGAGGACCCATAGCAGATGCATTTGTAAGTCTCCCCCCTCATGACTAATTGTCAACTCAAGATAATTTCTGTTGTGAACCGATAAGCTGAATCGAAATGCACAAGAACACCCATAAGCAGGATCAAAATGTAGATACTCTTTTCCAGTAACAATCTAGATCATTAATTGTTGAGATGAATAGTTGAGATTGGATTGTGTCCAGCAGTTTGTTGTAGAGAAGTCGGGTCCGTATTCAAAACTAATGAGCATAAAGTGATTGAATCCTCTTTCATTTGGCACCAATCGTGCTACTGGGTCCATTTATAAGCTCTTTCCGACACTTAAATGATTGAAATTGCTCAATTTACAGAACTTATTTAGAACATCGTCATCTTAAAAATTTATTTTCATTTTGGGAATCCTGTAAGTGGCTTCAGTTTATTTGCTGCAATAACAAGTAGAGATGATAAAAGACCACGGTGTATCGGTGAATTTGAAATGGAGGAGAATCCTTATTTATTTTATTATGGAGGATGTGAAAAGCTCTTTCCCAAGTAGAATGAACATCTACTGCACGGAGAACATGATTAGTTATCCGCTACGAATGGAGTAAAAACAATTAGAACAACCAATACAAACCGAACGAAGAGAGGGAGGAGAGTCTTATATGAAGAACTAGAATGACTTCTCTTTCAGAATTGCTTCTTACCCTTATTTTTCTAGGTAAGGAATAGCCTCGGTCCCCTCGAGTCTCTGAGGTTGACATGTAATAGAAGGATTCGGTGAGCGATTAGGTTCATGGATAGACTTTTAGAGCTTTGTACAGGTGGATTTGAAGCGACTTTGTGAAAGGAGTCATTTGAAGCCGTCGTTTGCAAGAGTGATTCCATTTATGTGGTTAAACAAACTTACCTGTCACCATCTTTGTGAGGTTTCACAATCCAACTCCAGTTGCAAAACTTCCCAATCTTTCAATTTGACCCTTAATTTATAGTTATGTTCTATCGTTTCCTTTGCAAGCTCTTTTCCATGTATAAAAAAAAAGGAAAGAAGATAGATGTGAAATTCGAGATAAAAAAGGACAATGGACTAGATGGGGTGTGGGTAGGAGCTAGAATCGGGCTTGAACCATAAACTTTGGCCTTCAAAGTGTCTATTAAGCTTTAGAGAGAGGATAGGGGAATACCTTAACTTGCCTGCCTTTTTGATACATTCCAATATAATTATTGTCTTTTCCAAGGGCATGAAAGCCCTCCTTTTTTGGTTGATCTTGCTTTTAACTAACACAACTAAGAGACTTTTCCTTTGCCAACCTAATCTTATACGCCGTAGCTGTAATGGATGAGACTATATAGCTAATAGAAGAAACTCAATAATTCCATTCCCTTTGCCCGCTTAGAAGTGTATTCAAACCACTGACACGAGAATATTTAGTCCTTTGCTCTAACCAAAGCTACCTGAATCACTTTCCTAAAGTTTATTTCCTTCATTGAATAGCACCCTACACCACTTGATTAGCAAAGGAAAAGCAAGCCTTTTACTAAAAAACAAAAGAAAGGGTTTTTTCACTTGTTCGTCAAGCTTTTGAGCTGCTCTTTCTGCCATCCTTTTTACTTTTATTTAGATTGTCAGAGAGCAATGGGAGTTACCACCTTCTGAGTTACCACATCAGCCATTTATACATCAAACTCGTACTTATTTGGTCTACTTTACAATAGGTCTTGAATGCCGCAGCAGCACTATTGGTCAGCGGACATGTTAGCAACCTAGCAGAAGGGGTGACACTGGCACGCGAAACTCATCAATCAGGGAAGGCTCACAACATTCTTGACCGCTGGATCGAAGTGTCAAGGGTAAATGGATTTGCTCTCTTTTCCTGCTTCATTTTCACCATCTGAAGCTAACTTAGAATTCATACTTTCATCTCCGGTTTGTGTTCATTTCAGAAGCTTTCTGGCGGCTGGCATGTTGAGAACTTTTCAACCAAATACATCCAACAAAGGAGGTCGAGCTCTATAAACGGGCGAACATTTGGTACTCTTCCTTCATCGTGATCACTTTGCTAGTGTTATCTTAGAGAAAAAATGGACATTCACGCACCTACCAATGGAGAACAATGCAGTTTTCCGCACCTTGCTGTAGCCAAAAGATCCGGTTATCTTAGAGAAAAAAGATGTCCAAACTTGTATCCTAATCATCTGATTGTGTAACTGCTTTTTAAACCTTGTTTACATTAGTTAATGAGTGATTTCTTGAAAAACCTATGCGAGGCACCTTGGTGTCAGTGTGCTCCAGCATTGTCTGAACACATCTGTGTCCGGATGTGCACGAATAATTTGTTTTTCTAGACTTTTTCATATGTAATTGTGAGAACGAGACAACACAAACCATGACCACACTCACAACTTCAAAGCAAACTCTTAGGTTTTACAACGCCAAAAATTATTGGAGGGTTCTGAGGCGTGCCTTAAGACCCTTCTTCACCACACATTCATATGAGGCCCATGACTAAGTGTATGAGTTTCACGTAAATGTAAGGTGAAGATGAGTGTTAGTGCACTGCCGCGTGGTGCCCCAAGACCACCGCAACTAGTGTGCATATTGTAAACGCAGATAGCATATGAAAGAGATTGAAACCATGACCACACTCGCAAACTTCAAACCAAGCTCCCACTTGGGTTTTACAGCCAGAAACATTATTGGATGGTCTTGAGACACCGTCATATGGTGTATTAAAGACCCTTCTCCACCACACATTCATGTGAGACCCATGATTAAGTGTATGGGTCTCACGCGAACGTATGGAGGAGAGGATTGTGGGTGCACCGCCTCGTGGGTACCTCAAGACCACTGCATAATTGCTCTTTGAAACAGAGTCAATAACAAAGACAGCCAACATAAACTTAAAGAACTTATTCAGTATTTTGGTAATAACATTCGCAGACACCAGAGAGAAGAGGACGAAATCTCCCTAGGAGGACGATGAAGATTTAGTAACAGCTCCAGCATCAGTCAACAAAGGGACGAGCTTCCCTCCCTTGTGCATGGCCGTCGTTGCTGCGAAAAGATAAAGATAGGAACAACTAAAGCAAAAATCTAGGGGAGATCACAATTTCATGCCCAAAGAAGAATTTCAAATTAGTGGACATAAGTGTTAAAATTACACTGTCATGAACGTATCTAAAATAATATAAAAAATATGGAAATACTTACTTGTGAAGACCAAAGTTATCAATTTCGTACCGACGAATGTACCGTTTTTATTATTGGTACGGTACGTACAGGTATCGGTGTGTATCGGCGTATCATTTCTGATTTATCGCTAAAATTAATATATATTTTTCAAATAAGTTTTCTAACAAAAATCATATTAAATATATAAAATAAAATCTCACAACTTAAAAATAAATCACCGAACATAAGATGATTTTAGTCTCAATTTATGTATAATTACCCAAAAAAACATAGATTTAAAATTTAAAAAAAATTGTCCAGTCCGGTACGGTACCAGCTGGAACAGTACAATGAGTGGTATCGTCTAGCTAAATGTGGAAATACTTACTTGTAAAGACCATTACATCTCTCTATGTAAATGCTTTTGAGCAAGTTGTATCGTCTTGTTGGTACAAGTCTTTTATTAGTAAGAAGCAAGTTATTTTATCAAAAAGAACAACCGACATTGTTTTGTTTATGCAAGTCTTCTCTAGTTGCAAGGAGCAGGGTCGGTCTTGAGACTTTTTTAGGTCCCAAGCCAAATCGCAAAATGGAAACTTGTATAGTTTCTTTTGGAAAAAATTAAATGAATAAAAAATAGTTTTTAAATTGTTACATCCTAAAGTAAGTTTATTCATTTCATATTTACTTGACTTAAAACAAAATTTCAAACCTTATATAAACAAAATATAATTTTTAAGTGTTGCGAAATATTGTTAGTTACGCTTCAAGTTTATAGTACACCATTTAAGCCTATTTTGACATAAAAATTAATAAATCATTTTTTAAGACGATTTTACTTTGTTGGTTCATATTTAATAGTAAAATTGAAAGACAAAAAATACATTGATGATATTAGTAAAAAATTCATTAAAATTCACTTTAAGTGATTTTTTTTTCACCTTCAAAATTTAAGAGAAACAAGAAAAAAAATTGAAAAAAACATTAGAACTTTTCGTAAACGAAAAGATGAAAACATTTCTTGAAATGGAAAATAATAACATACAACAGACCTATAAACTTTTATTGTAACTCTACAAAAAATAACTTTGTAAACAATGATGTCAATTGTCATGTTTAACATGTATTAAAAACTTACGTCTTAATCTAACTGGAACTCCTAACTTATATTTTTGTTAAATTGATTTGATGAAAAAAAATAAAAAATATATACAATGGTAATTAGAATAACTTTTCCTATTGTTTGGTCTTTATATACAATTGTTAAAAGTATATCAAGGGTGAGAGCGATGGTCTAGCGGTAAAGTTGTGTGGTTATAAACTTATGGAGAAGCATACTTTTGATCTTTTGGGGCAAAATATTTTGCATAAGGAGACTTGAACCAATGCATAGGGCGTGGAAATATAAGCGCCAACCACTAAATCGATGACCATTCTTTTTTATCTTTTGAAATATACAATATTTATAATATAATTAAGGTTTTAGGCCCTTTCTTAAGGCCTAAACTAGGAGCCCCAGGCGGCGGAGTGGGAGCCAGCCTTGGGCCGACCCTGACAAGGAGCAAGTCATTTTATTAAAAAAAGCAAATGATAGTGTAGCTTTAGGTAACATTATCCCTTTACTTAGCTGATACAGAGCAAGTTGTATTGTCTAGTTGATACAAGTATCTTAGTGGTAAAGAGCAAGTCAGTTTATCAAGAGGAGGAAATGATAGTATCTTTTTATGAACAAGTCGCCAAGTTGTAAGGGGCAAATTATTTTATCAAAATGAGCAATTGATAATGTCTTGTTGGTACAAGTCTTCTAGCTTTCACGGAACAAGTTATTTTATCATAGGGGTAAAATTGTCAAACTCCAAGTGGAATTCCATGACAACGTAATTATTTTAAATATTTCCATTGGGGGTCATTTTAATACTTGTCTCCCCTGATTTGGTAATTATTTTGTATTGATGCTGCAAACGATCGGTAGGTTAAGGGATCAAAAGCCTTACCATCGCAGCCACCGATGTGATTCCCGCCAATGAACACATTAGGCACAGTTCTCTGACCAGTCCAATCTTTCAATGCTGCTTGTATCTGACCTCCATCAGCTGTAAAGTTTTTGCGAAAGTAGGTGCTTATAATACGGAATGCAAATTCACACAACAAGAAGCATCTGCAACCAAACAATGCACCTAGTGATATTGCACAAGCTAACTCTCTTCAGAATTTTGCAGATTGTCCCAGACACCAAAATTTCTCTGTTAATTTAATCTCTGTGTGTGTGTTGTTTGTTGTTGTTGTTGTTGTTGTGTGTGTGTGTGTGTGTGTGTGTTTGGGGAAGGGGGGGTGGTAAGCGTGCAAAGATCAAAGGGTGGCGTACTCTATGAACCAAATAAGCACAGAGAATAACGATTGGAAACCAGTAATAGAAACCAACCAATTGTGAGGGTTGGCCAAACAAGGAGCACAAAAGGTGATTCTAGCATTACCTATATCGATTCAGTATTTAGAATAAAATTTGAATCAAATGTCTTGCTATAGAATTCTCATTGTTTTGGATAGAGTTTTTTTTGGTGGTTGTTGTTGTTCATTTTAGAAGTGGTACTATACTCGTTTATGTCTATAGAAAAGTTCATAAGCATCATGCATATGAAACATTATTAGACGTCTACAGTCAATAGCACAAGAGTTACAAAAGAGGCGTGTTTGGAAAGAATAGTTGAATTTCAGAAGTCTAATCATATGAGCTTTTTCATACAGATCCAACTTCTAAATTTCCACGATCATGGTGTACAATCCTTGTCGGAAGTGGCTGTTTGCTAAATTAGTTAGTATGTTCACGTGTTATTCAAAAGCCGAAAAACCATCCAACGCGGCTATGGTGCTTCTGTAAAAGTATGGGGGCGGCATACAAACAGAATTCTCATCAAAGCTGCACTCGCCCCTCTACTTGCTCGTTCGCAATTACTACCACAAGAAAGTCACCGCTCTCTCTAAAGGGGGCTCATGCACTCCACGACTTTCTTATGTTATGTTGTATCGGATATTGAATTTAGCTCAGTCCATTGGTTAAATATCTTCAAAGATTTGCATTCCAGTAATTGGATTGGCATTCAAGTTGTTTGGATATTCAGTTTTTACTTGTGGCAAGTAGGGATACGACATGTGTCTCTTCCCTTACGGCTCATTTGGTTTCCTTGCTTAGCAAGACACAGATAAGCAAATTACCAAACTGAATCTTCGATAAAACACCGACCTAAAGTTATTGTCCTCACATGCTGGAACCAACCTAGGATTCTAACTTTGGGTATGTGAACTCTATTAACTTTGGAGACGTATAATTTCAACATAATATAGTAATAAGAACAAAATAATTCAGAATTACTCCGCAAAGGTTCGTCCACGGAGGGTAAGTCATGGCCTAAGATCAAGCCGAAAGGCATAGATGGACAACATGTGAATATTCTCGTACATGCTCTTGTTGGTCCTGAGGGACGGAGGAGGCCAAATTAGCCGTTCAAGGACGTAAGGTTATCCCGTAATAAGGGGTAGATAAAATGCCTTGAGTTAATGTTCGGATATCCAGTTGTCACTTGTGGCAAAGTAGCTAGAAATACAGCATGTGACTCTTACCTTACGGCTTGTTTGGTTTCGTTGCTTAGCAACGCACAGAATAAGGAAATTAAGTAAGGGTTACCAAACCAGATCGTAGACAAGACACCGACCTAAAATTATTGTCCCTTGCATGCAGGAACGGATCTACGATTCTAACTTTGGGTATGTGAACTCTATTTAACTTTAGGGATGTATAATTTCTCGATTATGTTACAAATAGTCAATATAGGAATAAAACCTCTCGAATCCATCACTGATCTTATATAAATATTCTATCAATCCAAACACAGACACAATCAACTTCTGCAACTCAAACATATTAAGCACATAATCATCCAAATCCATTTGGCAATCAACTCTTTCGTCTAACAATTGGAAGCCTGAGACAGTCAACTCAGAAATGGCAGAAAAACAATCCAAATTAGAGATCATAAAAATTAACAGGAAAATCCATGTGCTTGTGTGAATCTAAGAGATGTGAATATTCAGTCAATCCTCATCCAAACACAGACCCAATTAATTTCTGCAAATCATACATACTAAGCACATAATCATCCAAATTCATTCGACAGTCAACTCCTTCGTTTAATAATTGGAAGCCTGAGACAGCCAAATATAACATGGCAGAAAGAGTATCGCAATCAGGGATCAAACAAATTAATCGAAAAATCCATGTGCCTGTGTGTATCTAAGAGAGATGAGAGAGAAGATAGAGAGATTAATTCACCTTCAGAATCCAACTCAATTGCCTTATAAGTGGCTCCGATATCTGTCAACAATTTCTTCACGCTCACGCAGTACGGACAAGTCGTTTTGCTGTCGATCCACAGCCAACACACAACAATACATTACGTCTAATACCAAATCAATACATGTATATGTACACACACGCACAGAGAGAGAGAGAGAGAGAGAGAGACCTGAAGACGACGACTGGATTGGAGGCGACGAGCTCCTTGGCTTTGGACAGAGACATTTTCTCTCGCTCTTTTGCTGAAAGCAAGGATTCTTCTCCTTCTGAAAATCTCGTAACCTAGAGCAATCCTGCTTTATACAGTACTAGCGGTCGAATGTGCAAGTCGGTTATTAAATAAAAAATGGGTAGTTATTAAATTATAGAGTATAGTGATAAGGGTATGTAGTTACTAAAATATTTATTTACTTATTTATTCATGGTAGTTAAAATGAGAGTGATTTATTTTGAGATTTTTTTAAAGATAATAATAAAAATTACTTTTGTGACACGGCTTCAATTTTTTGTTCATGCCAAAAGGGATAGCTCCATTCTATTAGTAGTATAGAAGTATAGATAGATAGAAGATAGATAGAAGATATATAGAGCACTGATCTGGTGTGGATACGTACATGTAGTAAATAGTACTTTATCTGAAAGCAATTTTTACGATTCACTTAAAACATAAAAGCCAGAATGAGTCACTACCGTCCGATCATTTTCATTAAGAATAACTCTTCTAACACATCAAGTTGAATATCAAAGTGAACATTATACCTACGTGACATATTATTATAAAATAAAATATAAAAGCGAGTTCCATAAATTTTGATATGTGTTCAAATTAATAGATGTCACATGACATGATGTGCAACGTGATGTGTTAGTAGTATTGAAAAGAGAAAAAAAAAATCTAGAATGATAGATTTTAAGAACATATTCGAATCATATGTGTTCGTAGGGATGTACAAAAAATTAAAAAAATCGCTAAACCAGACCAATTGGTCTTTTTGGATTAGTGGATTGGTTATGGTTCTAAAAAAATGAGAACCAAATATTATGATTCGGTCTATGGTTTCATAAATATAAACCGTGATTCGAACCAAACCGCACCGATTATATTTATATATGTGTGTATGTGTGTGGTCACAACTTTTACAACTCCTTCACTCTCCTAAAAAAGTCACAACCCTTTCACTTCCTAAAACTAAAAACTCTTTCATTCTCAATGTAGTTGTGTTTTCCATAAATTTATTAGATGTGTTTTCCATAAATAATTTCATTTTAAATTATTAAGTTGTTTATTTTGTTTGTAATTTTAAAAATTAGTGCTACTCTATTCATATTTTTTTGGGCAATATATTGGTAAATGTTAACATGATTTAGAATTGGAACCGGAACCAAATCAGACAAATCTAATGGTTTGGTTCCATATGTGTAACGGTCTAGTTATGGTTCTCAATTTTTAAGAACCGTTAAATATGGCTTGGTTCCTGGTCTTATATAACCGGTCCAATCCGGACCATGTACACCCGTATGTGTTCGAAATCAAATGTACGTGGGGCTCACATAATTATAAAGGACTTCACGTGCATTCGATATCTCCGGACACATCTATGTCCGGATGTGCGCCTAAGATCCATGTTCCTAGACGTGTTAGAGAGAAAAACAATATACAAGCATTTTTTTGGAGTGATAAGAAGTTTGTACCGACTTTTCAACTTCAGTTGTTTTATATAGCCGAACTTAACTTGAGCGTCAAGATAGCTTGTGTAAAACATATTCTTGATGACGTTAGAAACATGGGCGGAGCTAGGATTTCATAATGAGAGTGACACTACTAATAACAAAATTATAATATTCAACATAAGAAAAATACTTGTTCCAACGATAATCGCTTATTACTAACTAATTATTTTGTATGAATTCCATTCAATTAGAAACAAAATAACGCAACGAAAATTTTTTTTTTTTGGGGGGGGGGGGGGATGATGCCAATGCATTATGGAGGGTATGCCATTTTCCATTGCCCGAGCAAAAAACGATGCCAACTGACTTGTTGGTAAGCTTTCCGAAGGGATATATCGTTGTCAAGGCATGACCGAGACATGTGCATGCACTAGGCCACCCACGTAGGCCATTTTGGGGTGCTCATGCCCAAAACAATGCCAACAAGTCTTCCAACACAACCGAGGGTATTTTGGTCATTTTTTCGGCCATTACCCTGGGCATGGGCTCTAACTTCGTTTTCAGTTGTTCAAGCTAAAATGGCAAGCCAAGTATGTCTTGTGGGCATGCCCACATCATTACCACGGGTTGGCCGAGGCTTGTGCATACACTAGGCCACCCACGTTGGCCGTTTTGGGGTGCCGAGGGAGGGAGGGGAGAACCACTGCATCACACTTGCTCCATTTGCAAGCACCGCAACAAAATAAACTGAGACAATATAAGGGAGCGATGCAGGATATCGTTATTCTCTTCTTTTTTTAAATTTATTTTTAACCCCAGCCGTATCAGAAACGTATCCAATCGTATTGGAAACGTATTCAGCCGTATCGGAACCATATTCCTCACATATCGAAAACGTATCCAAAATTAAATTGATTTAATTTTAATACTGGATACTTCTTAGGCGTATCCGAAACATATCGGGCGCATATCTATATCCGGAAAATATTCAATATGCGTACACGATTAGTTTCGAAATATCCGTGCTTCATAGTCTGTAATTTTAGCCTAGGCAAGCAAGTGAGCAACATGGGAACACCGAACATGAACATTCAAATTTCAATGTATATGAACATTCTAGTATATGAACATCAATGTATATGGACAGTACTGGACTCTTCCATAAGTGAACTAGAGATTTAGGTCTATTTTCAATTTATATGAACATTCAATTATATAAACATCATGTTTTAACACTAATTAACATGCATAAAAAATTAATACTCCTATCTTACAGAGTGTGGGATAAATTATACTTCTAGCATCAGTAATTGACCTATTATTACAAATAGTGGATGGATGAGAATTAAACTTAATTAAACCTAGAGTTTTGTTGCATCTGAGTTCGGGAGGAGGTCCATTCCCAATGAACACAGAACACGTATGACATATGAAACCTCAAGTTCACTAATTGAAGCCCAACATTTTCTAATCTTAAAAATAAATCAATAAATTATCTCCATTTTCCCCCAAATAATCAAATTCCCAATGAATAGTCACACAGAATGACACATATGAACAGATAATCATAAAGGAAAAGTCGGCGGTACTGGTATGTCTAGTGGCACAAAACAAATACGAACACGTATGACCGTCACTCTTGACTCAAGGGTACCATTGTTCACTTACCAGGTCGGCAGATGGCGAACTCGGCAGAGGAAAAATCGTCAGTCGAATAGACGAACAGTGAAGGTCTCAGCCCTCGGGTTTGGTTTGGATTCGCAGGGGGCAGGGGCAGAGCTCTTTGTGGACCAGGGGTGGAGCTTTGGAACAGTGAAGGTTTGGACTTTGAAGGTGTCGGGGGGGGGGGGGGGGGGGGGGGGGGAGGTTTTGGGGGTGGTAGGCGAGCCTGAGACATAGATGGCGATGTTTCTTTTTTGGATGGGGCCGACCTAAGTCACCTAACTACAACTTTGACCTAATAATTTTTTTTTTTTAATGAACTTGGGGTGGCACGTGCCACCTCCCCTCCAACTAGCTCCGTCCCTGGTTAGAAAAAACCGTCGCTATCCATGATGTCATGTGTGATGTACCAGATGCCAAGAAAAACACTACGTGATATGATTGAGCTACCTAAAGGATATGTGAAAGATGGGGATAGTCACCTCGGCTGAGTTATCCAAATTCGATACCGCTTTTGTCAGGACCACACTGCACTCGTACGTTAAGCTGGCTGGTTGCGCAAGACCATACGAATCACGTCGGGCTTCAATCTAACCCATTAAACTTGCTTGGTCGTTGGACCTCACCTTATTAACATCCTGAGCCGGTGCGTCTCAGTTCACTACAGTGACCAGGAGAAAAACTTCAGTGCCACTTGGAGCATAGCAGGATTAGCCAATCTAACTTTTGAAATGTAATGTAGGCTGTTGGATCAGTTGATAGATCTTAGAATCAGGCTTATATCCTCTAGCTTTGGTTTCTAACAATACGAGCCATGTTAAGGGGGTGTTTGGAAGCCGTGACTTCTCATTTTGTATTTTTTTATTTTACGTATTTGGTTACAAATTTTATAATGCATTTTAAATATGAATTTGAGAGTACATAATTCCGTGATTACGGGATTATGCATTCTCCAGTTAATTTTTCTGAATGCATTCAAATCCAAAGAAGAATATTTTAATAATAAAAAAATATTAATCGGACATCAATAAAAATATGAAATAAGTTATTTAAGGTACATGGTGTACGTTTGAAATCATACTAGCCATCTATTTCGTAAAAAGAAAAACTTGTTCATGTATGTATCGATGATCAGTCAAACTTTAGATCATAATCTTCTCTGCGGGGGAAATGGAGGCTCTGCTGTGCGGGTGTGCTACACGCTAAAACGACATCGTTTTAGAGCGTAAAACACTGACAAAAAATTATTCGGTTAGTTTTTTACTGTTCGGGTAGTATTTTGCGCACCAAAACGACGTTGTTTTAGTACGCAGCACACCCTGCTGTGCACTGCAAGACCCCCTATTCCCTAATTGAACGAACTTAACTCCCGATCACCCATCCTTCTCCTAATTCTCCGAGAAATAAAAGTAAGAGTAAATTACCTTTATATCCCTTCGACTTTATGTTCAATTTCGATTTGGTCCTTCTTGTTTTAATTTGAACACTAAACCCCCCAGACTTTGACATTTGGTTCAATCTCGTCCATCCGTCTGGTTCCGTCTATATTTTTAACGGAAATGATCCATGTGCAGTGCACATGACCTCATTAGAAGGGTATTTATGGTATTTTCCACCCTTCTTTCTGACTTTCTATGCTCCTCTCTCTCTCTCTTTTTCCTAAAATACGCTTCAGTGCTAAAATACGCAGATCCATATCTTCTTCCCTTCCACCACATAGTGGAGTTTGAGTCCTCTCTCTCTCTCTCTCTCACACACACAAACACACACACAGAGTATTAATGGGACTTCTTCCATGTCCTTTACCATGCCAATTGAGTGAAGATTTCCCACCTTCACTCCGAGTCATCAACCTCCTCTCACTCCTCCTTGCCCAGTCTCCCGAAGACCATTCCTGTTTGATTTCATCAGAGCTCCGTAATCCGTTTCCATCTCGTAGAGGGATTGAAGCCCGTTTCTGTTCAAACTGGTCGGAACTTCATAATGCACATGGCGAACCCTGTCTCTGTTGTTTGAACCAGCTGAAGCTCCATAACGAATATCAGAGGTTGATGGAAACCCGTTTCCGTTGTTTGAACTAGCCGGATCTCCATAAAGAATATCATTGGCTGATGGAAACCCGTTTCCGCTGTTTGAAGCCGGAGCTCCATAACCAATATAGTAGGCAGATGGAGTGCCGTTTCCGTTGTTTGAATTGGCCGGAGTTCCGTAATCATAAGTTGATGGTAACCCGCTTCTGTTCAAAGTAGTCTGACCTCCGTAACCCATCTCATACCCGTTTTGATTCGCACGATTAGACCAATCCAAACCATCAATATTCTCATATCCGCCACCATTGTTGTTGTGCGGATTAATATTGTACATCAGAGGATTCGGATTCAAATGGTTGAGTCCGAAACTCTTGAATCCCTCCTCGATCGGATTCAATAACCCATGGGGCTCCAAATACAAACCCAGGCCGTGAGAGCTACGAGAGGGAGTTGACAGATTGAGGCGACTGAAATCAGCTTCCAGGATTGGATCGTAAGCGGTATTAGGAAAACTAGGGTTTCCGATAAAAGCAGGTTTAGGTAAAGGGTGGTAAGAGTTGATATGGGTTCGAGAAAACTGAAAAGTTAAATTCCTCACAACCGATCTGAAATTCCAGAGTTGAGAAAGGACATGGAAGAAGTCCCGTTAATACTCTGTGTGTGTGTTTGTGTGTGTGAGAGAGAGAGAGAGGAAAGGGAGTGAGAGAGAGAGGAGCATAGAAGGGTGGAAAATACCATAAATACCCTTCTAATGAGGTCATGTGCACTGCACATGGATCATTTCCGTTAAAAATATAGACGGAACTAGACGGATGGACGAGATTGAACCAAATTTCAAAGTCTGGGGGGTTTAGTGTTCAAATTAAAACAAGAAAGACCAAATCGAAATTGAACATAAAGTCGAAGGGATATAAAGGTAATTTACTCTAAAAGTAAAGACACATAAAATGTAATAAACTCATTCCCTAATGCAAATATTCCAAATTTTCACAAATTCATATAGATAATGATTTATAATATTTAAACCAAAGTTATGACAGTATTGTTACTTTACTCGCACAATAAATTATTTTTCCCATCTGAGTTTAAAGGCCATCGACTCGCCATTTAGCTCGTGGACCAGTAATATTGTTCAACCTATGGGTGTAAGCGGTCCAATTTGGTTCGATTCGGTCAAAAAACTCGGATCAAAAGGGTTGTTCCGGTTTAGACAAATGACAAATCAAAAATCGGACCGAAGTCTATCGGTTTGGTCCGGTTTCCGGTTCGATTGAGCTAAGGATTATATTTTTAAAAATATGTTTATTCTTTTGTTTTAAACAAAGCTTTCCTTTCACGCCCAACATCAACAATGATGTGAGACCACTCCTTATTTTTCGGCCCCTTTTGCACCACATACTTCTTCTATTCCTTGGGGACAACTGAATTTTTTACTTTATTCTCAAAAACTGATGAGAAACTCCACAAATATCTAAGAGAGATTACCATCCGAATTTATTTTTTAAGTTAACTTATACAAAACCGGTCCGGTCTGGTCCATGTCTATAGATTTAAAAAACAGAACCGAATATTTAAAAAAAAAAAAACTCAAACTAGGCCGGCAGACCGAACCATCGGTTTGGTTCGGTTTACCGGTTTGGTCCGATTTTCTAATTTATAGTTACACCCCTAGTTCAAGCCCATTTGACCCAAGAGTTTTATCTTAGGCGAACAGGTAATTACCGTAATTTGGTATGGCCCGGTGAGCCTAGAGATTAAAGCCAATAGACCCTCCAGACCCCTCAGTCCACTGTACTCGAGAGATTACAGTTCACACACTGATAAGAGATGTATAGATTCTCAAAAAGAGAGGAGTTGCAGCGGTCCCGCAGTAACCAAGATAAACAAAGTAGAAAAAGAATTCCCATTGCTATACCGGTAGGAAGAGCAAAGAAAACGGGGATCCTTTGACCAAATTAAAAATATTTTTAAGTGTGGACAATGCACTCTCTCTTATCGCCGGAGAAAATATAAATTCCCTTAAAAAGTGATTTTATTCTTACGGGCTTTAATCTTTCGGGTAAATAAAAGTAAATTTTTGGAGATACGTGTGCTGGCCGAGACACTCAATTATTAAAACAAAATAGGATTTTTTTTTCTTTCTAATTTGTTATCTAGATAATGATTTTTCCAGCCCAAAGAGTAAAAGTCAAGACCTTAATTTAGATTGTCACAAAAAACTAGTAAATTTTGGCATCAAATTGGCTGTCACTTTGATAAATGTTTCAAAAATAGAATATGTTAAATCTTGGAGAACGCGAAAAACAGCTTATTTTGTTCAGTTCCGTAACAACTTGAGAGAAATAGGAATTTTATTGTTTTTTATCTCCTTTTTCCCGAGACGGTAAAAAGCACAATAAAAAACATGAAAAAAAGGTCCCAAATTCCCTTCCTCTCAATCTTATGAAGAGAAACACCCTCTCTTTCCCTACTAATTCTCCAAATCTCCCTCTCCCCCTCTTATGGCCATTGTTCTTTTCTCCTTAATCGCCAGCCTCGTAGCTCCATTACTCTATCCAACTATGGCGGTACCTCAATCAAATGTCGACCTTCAAAAAATATGCGGACACGATCGAGCACGAGACGAAAAGAAATACACGGCGAGCTTTTTCAATATTACGAAAACGATGCACGAAGAAATGCAAAAGAAAAGTTTCGCGATGAGGAAAGGGGGCGAAAACCCTGACTCAATTTACGTGTTATCGCAGTGCATGGACAATCTTTCTGGCAATGATTGTGGCGCATGTTTTTCGCAAATTAGTACCATATTGGGTGATTGCTTGCCTTTCACCTCTGGTCATATTTTTTTCGAAGAATGCTTTATGAGATTCGACAATTATAATTTCTTTCAAGAAACTAATTCAAAATCGATTGATGGACAGGTAATTCTTCTTATAGTATTCGTTTGGTTTATTTTCTTTTCGTTAATTTTGTTCCGAGCATAATATGTAAACCCTAGTTTTTTGGGGAACAAAGGGCTGCATTTTCGTCCAAACAAAAAAGAGCAATGCTAGGATCTCAGAATGGGATCCCAGAAATGTCCCAGAATGATGAGGTGTCAATATTTCTTTCCTTCTCATACACAAAACACTTGCAACACTCCTCTTGAATGCTTGACATTTCATTATTCAGGGACATTTCGGGGATCAAATTATGGGATCCTAGCATTTCTCCAAAAATATTGAAACCACAACCATCTGTTGTTTTTAGAAGGACATGAAAATTCATGTTAAGGGCAGAACAGTAAACTTGCTTGCAAGGTTTTTTAAGATTAAATACACTTTGTACCCCTGTATTTTATCCAAATCCCCAAATAGTACATTATTGATCACTTATTTTTCAGATAGTACATTATTGATCACTTATTTTTCAACACTAACAATTAACTCCTTGTACTGGTGATCAAATTCTAATGTAAACCTTCCGTACATTGATCATTTACAAAAAGATGATTCTATGTCATTATATATGAAAATCGTATCTAATTAGGTTTTTATAGGTCAGTCCACTTTGAAGTATTGTGTATGATTCCACGTGCCAGGCGAAAACCGAATAAACGAACAAGAAAACAAGTTGAAGAAAGATGACTGTCTAAATTAATTCGTTTTTGTCGATAAGCTCTAATTGCATCACAAGAAGTGCAAAAAATAGGTTTTTTTTTTTTCATTTTATGGTCCCATGAATTTAGATCCCATCAATTTAGACCAAAAAATTGGAATGAATTGAAATTTATGTACACCCATATGCTTTAGATCATGAGTATATATTGTCTGATACATGTGAATTCAATACACGTGGTTTTCATAATATATATTATGAAACTCACGTACCTTGTACAGAATTAATGAAACTTATATCCTGATAATAAAGATATGTCATTTCTGTTAAATTGTTAAATCACTTTCTTTTACACTCACTTCACTCTTTCTCTCTAGCATCCTAGAAAGGCCAATGATATCATCATATTCTCTCTTTTTGTACCACTAGAAATGCTTGTACACTCATATATTTTAGATTCCGAGTTGTTTAATACACGAATCTTATAATTTATTTGTTGTCCCATACATATAGATCCAATTCACGTTGATCTAGTAATATATTTTTGAAATTCACGTACCTGGAACGTTGATAACCGCTAGAGATGCTTGTATGTTTTAGATCTAGAGCTATCTGAAACACAAATCTTGTAATGCATTTGTGGAACTTTTATACATTGTCCGATACATATGGACCCGATACACGTGCGTCTCGTAATATATACATGTACGTCTCGTAATATATACATGTACGTCTCGTAATATATCCATAAAACTAACGTATTTCGAATAATTCTAAATACATTTGTGTGCAGAAATGCAACAACGAGGCTATGGGTGCATCCAAACAATACACAGAGGCGGCAACAAAGTTAATCGATGATCTGAGAGAGAGGGCGCCCAAAAACAGAGGCTACGCCAAGGGGAAACTGAAATCTAGCGATGATGATGATTTTGCAGTCTACGGCACGGTTAGTTGTTTGAGGACTTTGGACTCTCGTCGCTGCTCCATGTGCCTGGCCAATGCTAGCGCCACCGCCTTCCGTTGCCTCCCGGCGGTGGAGGGGATTGCTTTCAATGCCGGCTGCTTTGTTCGTTACTCCAATCGGCCGTTTTTCAGAAAGAGTAAGTTATTTTCTTAGTTTGTTAAGGGCATTTCCATCAGATTTTTCAACTTCTAATACCAAGATTAGTGTGTTTTTTTGATAGCCGAGTTATCCGGCTGTAGTTGAGATTACTCCCAACTTAGACCAATCGCACCATCCATTTGTGGGGCCTCATTTAAAGCCTGTATGGACGGGCCCTATAAAATTGATAGGGCTCGAGAGGTTTCGAACCCGAGACCTAGGAGGAAGTATACATCTAAGTCTCAAGCCATGACCACTATCTTAACCCCTTGGGGATTATGAGTATGTTTTGTTAAACCAGTAATTTGGCCATACACTCAATGAATTTGTCGTATATGATCAGGGAGGTTTGCTCTCTCCAGTTTGGATACTCTTGGCGGCTATTATCAACTCTTAGGTCAGTTCATATAAGATTTTGTCTCGGGTTGGGCTCTCGCTAGTGAACAGTGAAATTAATTCCTTAGAGGTTAGTAGAGATGTGCGTAAGCTGACTCTTAATTGTGAATGGTAAGCATAGCTATTGACTGATCTCGTAAGAGT
This sequence comes from Arctostaphylos glauca, assembly GCA_019985065.2. NCBI lineage: Eukaryota > Viridiplantae > Streptophyta > Magnoliopsida > Ericales > Ericaceae > Arctostaphylos > Arctostaphylos glauca. Next base: position 29,464,962 of record JAHSPW020000008.1, read on the forward strand.
TGATTGTACCTAGTAAGTTTCGAATTTGAGACCATACAGGGATCAAACCCGTAAGTCCGAAACATCGACCACCAGGTCAATCCCCAAGGGGTTAAATTTAGCTTGTTGATCAGGCAAGCTGATCTTAAATGAGCTTTAATTGAGTTGATTTCCTTAGCAAAAAAAATATATATCTTGAATTTTTTACGCTTTATAAATTGAATGAGCTACATAATGTCTTCTTCAAGCTTGGTTTGAAAGTTTTAATGAATTTTAAAAATTGTTTAAGCTTGGTTTGTTTATGTAACAAATTGATCTTGAATGGGCTTTTATTGAGCAAATCACAAGCTCAAATTCGAGTAGCTTGGTTCGTTTATCAATCCTCCTTATACTCAACTACATGTCTTCTTCATTTTTACCCATTGCAATACATTGATGTTACATAGTTATTCTAAATCTTTTGTAGATCCTTTCCTTATGTACGTCAAGTACGCATTTGGAGTCGCGGCCTGTGTTTTGGTAGTGTTTATCGGAGGAGTTTTTCTGGGTAAATTTGTTTACGAGAGACGAAGAAATGATCACCCACATAAAACCAACGGTAAGGGCGAATTTTATCTTTGTTTGCTAGCTCTGGCCTATTTTTCTACGTATATAGGTTATATCGCGCAGTGCAATCAACTAGTTTCATTGACCCGATTCATATTTTTCCACTCTAAAATGTTGTTTTTCTCTCTATCTAATACATGGTAATGTGAACTTCTTGAAGGTTTGGAGATAGATTCCCTAGTAACAGTAAGCATGAGATTCAAATACTCAACACTACAAAAAGCAACTGAGGACTTCAGTGGCTCCAAAAAGATTGGGCAAGGAGGTTATGGTGAAGTATTCAAGGTAAAATCAGTTCATTTTAGGTTCTGTTTGGATCATTGACTTATGGTTAATTCTGATACTTTTCCTATCGTCTGCTTTTGTTGTTCCCTTAGACCTTCATACCGAAGCTAATAAAAAGTCTTTCCTTCTTCCCGAAACTAGAATCGGAACGTCGAATAGGACCCTACGACTTGACCCTACTTGACTTCACCTATGTCCCTTGTTCTCATTCCTGATCTTCGAACAGCCTTAAGAGGATTTCTCAAAGAATAAAGAAGGAATTTAGAAGTCAATTCTTCTCCCCCGGATCATAAGCATAAGATTGCTTCAAAGTTTTCCCTTCCCTGCTTCTTGAAAAGGGCGAAGTCCTCCTTTGCCAGTTGCAGTTTAAAAAGAAGAAATAGGGGCTACTTCCTTCCTTAGGTGCCACCCAGGGGTGAGTGCCTTGTGAAACCATCACAATCCATTGTTTTTTCTTCCCACTTCAAAAGAGTTATGGTTTCTCTTTTCCTTGACTAATATAAACTCATGATTCAAACAAAGCCTTAGTAGGTTGCTTGTATGTATGTTGCCTCCTTCCATTCATTCATTCATTTGTTTTTGGTTGGTGTTGGTTTTGATGTAATAGGGAACTTTACAAGATGGTAGAGAAATTGCAGTAAAACGGCTGTTCATAAGTGGAGGGAATCAAATTCAAACAGTTTGCACCGAAATGGACATAATTTGTTTGGCCCAACACAAGAATTTGGTTCGATTCCTCGGTTCTTGCTTTGAGAGTGACATCCTCCTCGTCTATGAATTCGTTGCAAATGGAAGCCTTGATCGCAACCTATTCGGTACGCCAAAATTCTCTATTGTTTCATGTTTGGCAACAAATAGGCTTTTAAGCTTGTGTTTTTCGTGTGCTTTTTTCAACCAACCTTTTTAAACTTCTTTCGACTTTTCTTCTTGACATACGAATACGAGCTTTCAAATTTGTTTCTAAACAAACTTGTTAACCAATTCTCTATCGTTTCATGTTTGGAAACAAAAACTTTCGAGCTCGTGTTTTTCTTATCGTTTTGCCATCCAACCCTTTTGATATTTCTTTCGACTTTTGTTCTTTTCATATGAATATGGGTTTTCAAATTTGTTTCCAAACAAACTTGTTAACCAATTCTCCATCGTTTCATATTTGGCAAAAGCTTTCAAGCTCGTGTTTTTCGTATTGTTTTTTTAACCAACCCTTTTGAAATTTCTTTTGACCTTGACCCTTGTTCTTGACATATGAATATGGGCTTTCCCAAACAAACTTGTTACGTGATGCTGAATTTAACAACTAATTTAGGTTCTTTTGTATGAAAATGGAAGGAAGATCCAGAGAAGAAGAAAGAACTAGACTGGAGAAGAAGGCTGGAGATAATAGAAGGAACAGCCAAAGGGTTAGAGTACCTTCACAAAGAATGTCAAGCCCGGATCATTCATAGAGATATCAAAGCCAGTAACATCTTATTAGACTGGAAATATAGACCGAAAATCTCGGATTTCGGCCTCGCAAGGTTTTTTTCAAGTGATCAAATTGTTCCCCACATCGCCATTGCAGGCACACTGTAAGTATTGAGTTTCATCTCTCCTAGTCTTTTGCCTTTGTTTTTTTTTTAGTTCATCGAATCCCGAATAATAGTATTAGACTCGTTATGAGTTCAATTGAACGAGAAAACAGATTTTGAGCCTCAACAACAAACGAACCTTGGGGCCACTAGGCCGGGCATTTTTGGGAGTAGCTTGCTTCCCATTGCTCAAGAATGGTGAAGGGTCCTACCTACGTACATAATTGGTAGAACCACTACGTAGGGGGGACGGTAAACTTGATGTGAGAGAGACATGAGTGTAGTTCGATCTTTGTGGTGTATTCATCTCTAGTGAGTAGGGCCTCTTTCTACTACGTGTTATTTGGATACCACTCATGTTGTCACAAAAGAGTTAACATAATGCAATGCCTCCTTTTGGTGGTGGTCGGTCGTGTTGGAATTATTCTCTGTACAGGTGAAGAACCTTGACTTTTTTAGGGGCTTGCGTCTCCTCAAGCATTGGGCTTTCGGTGGATTTTTAATTTATTAGTACGAAACCTTTGTATGGAAACATGAAACAAGTCGAGTATACTAGGATACTTGGAAAACTACGTTGAAGAAACTCGGCAAAAGAACCATGTAACTTGAGAAGCGGATGCTCTCTCTTTCTGTTTCATGATTAAAACTCATTACGACGAAATATGTACATATGGTTATTGTAAGCCTCAATAGTTAATACATCATTTTCTCTTGAACAGTTGAACTACTTAGGGCTCATAATTTTCGTTAGTTGGCAACATCTCTCTATGATTGTCCTTTATATATATGTGTGTGTACCTTGTGGAAATTGACCCTTGCATTTGATTTGGCAGAGGGTACATGGCTCCTGAATACCTTGCTCAGGGTCGGTTTACTGAAAAAGTAGACATTTATAGCTATGGAGTACTTGTTCTTGAAATAATCAGCGGCATTCAGAACAACAAATATCATTCCGAGGATGTCCTCAGCACTCTAGTTACAACTGTAATCTCTCTCTCTCTCTCTCTCTCTCGGGTTTGGGATGTTGTAGTGTATCCTTGCACTACAGCGTTGTAGTGCGATAAAACGACGTAATTTTGTCCACGTTTAAAGTTATTTAGAGATTCTCCAAACTAATGTAGCCCTAGTTAAGCTCTAAATAGAGATAAAAGTACGTCGTTTTGCTGCACTACAGCATCTCGGACCCCTCTCTCTCTCTTCTTGTGCATGCACATTCAATCTGGTTACAAACATAATCTTTGCTTAGAGAAACTCTACTAGAACGATGTGACAGCGACATTTTAAAATCACGTGTCTCAATACTGACTATTTGAATTATTGATGGAAGAATCATGCAAGTTCAGATTATGTGCAAATTAAAGCTTGTTTTAGTATAGCACTGTATATCGAAGATGATGTTGCAGAGATATCTTTGAAATTATGAGTCGCAATAAAGATTGTTCTTGATGTTGGCTTACAAGAACTTGAATCCACTCTTTGTGCATATGTTTATAAGTATCTTTGTCACCTCCTCTTACTCGGAACTCGTAATTGTGACTGTACCTGTTTTATTTTTCCTTTTTAAAAGTTGCTCTTGACCCCTTATTACACTCCCTCGAGCACCTTATTACACTCCCCCTTGAGCATTTGGGACTAGACCTTGGCGTTCGAATCGCCCAACATTAGCCAAAGTAAAGAAAGCACCACCAAAAGCAACAGTTTCTCTTGTTGTTTATTATGTAAATGAACATGTTCATCTTAGGAGGTATTTTGAGTACATGCTTGTTGCTTTAATATAGAAAGGGCTTGGCATCTCACTCTTTGTGAAGGTTTCACATCACATTAGTCATTTCATTCCTTCCGGATTAAATAACCATTCTGATGGAGATTTGTAGTATCATTCAAGTAAATACATATTAAGATTATAGAAGCATGAGCTTGTGATATAGCCATACCTAATTCCGGACCAGTTAATGCCAAAACTCTAAATAAAAGACCAAGATTTCCTGTGAAATATAAAAATTATTTATACGTAGCATAGTCCGAGCAGACCCACAAATCTTTACTGAACTATGATTGGTCGTCATACTAGCAAATAAACGTATTCCCGAGCTTAATGTGCGAAAACAATGAGAGATTAGCTCATATCATTCTATATATTGCTGCATTACCTAGTTCATTGGTATTGTTTTCATGTATGCTTATAACCTTTGTTTTTGTTTTTGCCCCCAGACATGGAAACACTTCCAGCTAAACACGACAAAACAGATTATAGATACAAGCATCGTGATCGACGACGAGAATGAAGTTTTAAGAATCGTTCAGATCGGTTTATTGTGTACCCAAGAGTCCCCGTGCTTACGCCCAGACATAGAAAATGTAGTACAATGGCTTAAGAACAAGGAGTTAGAGTTACCTATTCCTTCGAAGCCTCCGTTCGCAGATGAGTTTTTAACAATGCCGGGTTCTTCATTAGATTGCTGTAGCTTGAGACTGCACGAACATTCTATTTCTGTTGATTCATGTAAATATTACGATGTTGATAGTAATGATCAAAGATGATATTTTCTCATATAGCTTGCTTTTGGAATTTTATTGAGGGAAAAGGTCTGAGGAAAGACCCATGGCTGAAACTAAAGTCAAAAGACATCTAGCTTATAGTTTAATTGGACATGGAAAAGGACCTAAAGTTTTTTCGAACTCATTTGAATAAGTTCTCGAAAAGAACTTATGGTTCCTATTAAACGCGTATCTAACCCTGACGGTTTGTTAATTTTCTCTCCTTTTTACTTTTGGTTAGAGATTTATTTCACGTCCTTCATAGCCATCAAATTTATGTATGTATATGTCCACATGCTTCTCCATCTCTATCAATATTTGATAGGTTGAATGCCTCCAAACATACTGACCTCGTAGGTCAAGTCTCTCCGGCTTAGATTGTTCTTCCTTTCTCGATGGCTATTTGAACTAAAAGACGCCTCTTTTGACTTATACTATGCTCAATAGAGTTCAACAAGACGGAATTTATATATGACCTCACGAGAATTTTGTAAGTCTCCAAGTCCTGAAACAAAGAACCGGAGTTTAGGAGATTTAATCATTGACTATGACCCTTTGCTAGAGAGTCTTGTGAACTTCAACTAACTAATGCACAAAAATTTCATTCTCTACAATGTGTTAAGGCTATGGCTAGGACTTAAAAGCTCGATAATTATAAGTGATGAAGAACTAAATGAATGAACTAGTCAACGTGTCTACACTCATCTTGGACCAAACCGAAAGCCCGACATGCTTGTGCAACTAGATCGCTTTGTGGGTACGCGTTGTGTGAACCGGGTCGAAGCGATACCCGATTTGGATGACTCTGGCTACACCCGTCTTCCACGTGTTCTCTAGGTGGCTCGGTTCTGACACGTGGTGTTTGATCTGGAGGTTGGTGTAGCCAAGGTCATGGTAGTGACAATTATTTCTAACGTCATCATGATCGCGATCTTCACATGCAAGCTTGGAGTTCAAACTAGGTTCACAAATTGAATAATCTGTTAAGAGTCTTTTTCAGTTGATATCTGCAAGACATCACTAATTACTTCTTGCTTTTGCAATTCAAAAAAAAAATTCAAAGAGGCTTTCAGATCAAGTAACGGTTCAAATAATCAACCGGTTAAAAGACTCCACAATAACATTATTGTGATCCTAATTGCGTAGAATAATTGGCCTTTCTTCATTTTCTTTAATATATATCTTCTTCTATTTTTCATCCTTCTTTCCAATTGGAAGGATCACAATTTCCCATCTCTTGTGGCTACAGCCGATATATTTGATTTTTGGGACAATACCTTATTTTTATATTGCCGTCCGTCCTAACCCCACCGAAAGCACCTTTATCCTTCAAGTCAAATATAATTCAACCAAACAGAGCCTTCGGGAGCACAAATTCCTCTGTGGCGCGGACACGTGAGTTGCCGTATGCGTTAGAAGATATCATTTATTTTGACTTTTTTTTTTAAGAAACCAAAAATGTCAAAATCAATGTGTGGCTCGTGGTGGGGTCCTGTAATTGATTGATTACCTATTTTCGGATGGCTCTGATTATTTTTTATTTGTGAGTGGTATCTCTATGACTCTATTTCCCTACGCAAGACCAACAGAGGTAGTCACATTGTAGAAATAAGATCCGTCCAAATACGGTTGGTATTTTTGAGGACATCATGTTTGGTAGGTTTTTTTATTTTTTTATTTTTCATTTTCATTTGTACCATAGGTGCATTAAATATTAGGGTGAAATACAATGATATCTCCTAAGATTTCTAACAAATATAGGCTCCATTTGGCTTGGCTGGATTTTCTGACTTATTTTTGTCTTTATTCAAATTTTGTTTGTATTTGTTATTTTTATATCATTTTTTCGTAGCTTATTGGTTCGTATCGATGAAAGAAATCTAAAAAGTATAAAATTATGTCCAAAAGTTTAAAAAAAATCACTAAAGACGAAATTAAGCCAACACAGACGCTGTTTTTGGCTTATTTTTTGTCTTTTCTGAACTTTTTTTAATTTTTTAACATAATTTTATACTTTTCTGAAATCTCTTGTTGAGACGAACCAACAACCATCAAAAAATTGATGAAAAACAAAAAATTTAAAAAAAATTTCAAATAAGGACAAAAAACTAAACAGTTAATAATCCAATAATTCAGTCAGGCCAAATTGAGCCATAATGCCCTTTTTCGAGGTTTTTAAAATTACTTTAATCTTTTTTACTTTTTAAATTATTATACAATTAGCTCTCTTGTTATTAAAATCATTCAAATATCATTCCTTGAACTATTAAAATTTTAAATTTGAGATTTTTTTGATAAAATAAACCGTAAGATAATTTTTATCACGTTTGAAATAGCGTATGTTGTTTTTAGATTTTTCTAACGTGGAAATTCAGACAGATTTGAGATCTATCTGAATTTCGTGTTAGAAAAATTTTAAAAATTTAGCATAGGCTATTTCGAACGTGAAATGAATTATGTTATGATTTATTTTGTCAAAAAAATCTCAAATTTAAAGTTTAATAACTTAACTAATAATATTTGACTAATTTCAACGATAGGAAAGATAACTGCATATTAATTTAAAAAATAAGAGATTTCAGAATAATTTCATAAATTTGTATTTGTCAGGAACCTTAGGAAAGGTCAGTGTGGTTAGGTGTATTTGTCAGAAACCTTAGTTGTATTTACCCTAATTTTTAATTGATTTTCCGAAAAGGTTGGAAGATTTCTTTATTTTCTATTTTTGACTTTAATACGTACCATAGGTGTGTTAATTTTTTAATTGATTTCTCAAACTTTTTGAAATAACTGATTACGTACGTCCTTCTCATGCACAATAAATTTGTGACACCTACGTGGCTTATTTTAAATGTTTTAGGTAAAGAAGATTAGGGCTAGTTGGACCAAATAAATAATTTTTTAAAGATAAATGTCAATAAAAAATCAGCAAGAAAATAAAAGAAAAATATTGACACTAGCGGCTTGATTGTTACAGGTCAAAATTTTAGAAAGAACATTATAAATATGGTAAGAAGGAAATATAATCGAAGGAAAAATTTAGTATAGAGGAGTGAATAGTTATAAAGGGACTAATGTTTGAGTGTTTTTTTTATATAAAGAACGATACGATAGATACGAGAGGGTGGATGGTGTTTTTATTACTGATTATGAAATTTTCGTAATTAATAATAATATTTTTGTATATAGAAGTGAGATATAAAAGCTACCCAAAACACCATCTACGGCCCATATATGACCGCTCAGTGATAAAGGAGGTAGGGGCGCAGAGATAGCCAGGAAGTTTGCTTAGAAGCAGCTACCCTTGAAAGAGAGCGTAATAGCTCATTGATCGAGCGCTCTTATATCGAAGATGAACGGAGCTAAGCAATATAAGATATGGATAGAGAAATGGTAGGATATACTATTATTCTCTTCCAAATAGATAAAATAGTCCCGCAAATATCATATCTTGGGTGTAAGTTAAGAAGTAAACAAACTCCGAATATGATAAACGTGGATAGCTATATCCATGGTGATACTGTTAGACTCTTCTTATAACCCATAACAAACAGGCCGTAGAGGTTAAGTATTGATGACATTGGAATTTTTTGATTTGAGGATGAAAATTAAAATGAAGAGAAAATTAATTTTTAATTCATATACAAAATGAAATGAGTGATTCTCTTCATTTCATTTTGTATGTGAATTAAAAATTAATTTTTGATTCACTTTTAGTAGTTACGTATATATCAAGAATAAAAGATTTCAATGAGGTTCCATACAAATCCTCGAAAGGGCAGACAAGATATATAATAGCATATCATACCACAAAAATAAAAAATAAAAAAAACCGAGGAAAATTATGACACGTTGTCCGTTTGTGGTTTTAGTTGCGAAGTCAAACATCTAAGAAGAAGTTTGAGTGGATGTTCGAATGGGTGATCAAGAATTTCACATCTTTTGGTAGATACAAAAGTTCGGTGTTATATACAACAAAAAGTCTATGAATACGTACATACACTCCAGACACATCTAGACGCAGATGTATTCAGAGTCGTTGGATGTACGTGTGACTCTTAATAATTTGAGGGCCTCACGCAGCGGCGGATTCAGGAATTTCATACAGGAGGGTCACTTATTTAGAATAAATTTCAAAAAGTTTTATAAGTCACACTATAATATAATTAGAACAAATTTAGCTTCAACATGCATTTTCAAGCAAACAAATTTTAACACTAAACAATTCAAAAACTTAGAAATATAAGTACAAAAAATAAAACATTCCCCCCTAAAAGTTTATACAATTGACCTCAACGATTTTTCATCTTTCAAAATATTTTTTTAAAGTAAAATTCAGATAACACGACCGAAAGAGATTCAAATGAGCGGTATTGGTCACTTTTTTAAAAGCGGCGGCAAAAGTAAAAAGAATAGCAAAAAAATATGTTCATTTTGCTACCGACGCATTAAAAAAAGTGACCGACACTGCTCATTTAAACCCCTTTCAGTCGTAGTTTCTAGATTTTATTTTAAAATTTTTTTTTAAAAATTCACATTTGACTTAAAAAAATATTTTGAGATTGACTGTGAACTCAAAAATTTAAAATAAAATTTGGTTAATGGTGTGTGTACACACAACACACAAAAGTTGTTTTACTTAAAATCCAACACCCACCCATCCCCAAAAAATATACCTATACCCAAAAAAAAGAGAGAATTTCCGCGCGGCGGGGGGGGGGGGGGGGGGGGGGGCACATGACCCCCCTGTGCCTTAGCTCCCTCCGCCCCTGGCCTCACGTGCATGATGTGTCTAGAGTGTGTGTATTTCTAGCATTATTCTATATACAGTAGATCATGATTCTCTTTTGTACAAGATTTCTGTGAGGAAGCCAAAATTCAATAAAACTTCATAGCTATAGGCATGCTACTCCCGCAACAATACAGGTCCGTTGGGTTTGGACGGTCAAAGCAGGAGCAGACCGTTACAAAAATACCTTATAATTCATTGAGTTTCTCTTTCACAAATTGAATGATTCAAGCGTGATCTAATGTTGGGGAATAACTAATAAGTATAGGCATGGTCTAGAGAAAATTATGATACCTTAAAAAATAAATCAAAGGAGACTACTCAACAACTTAAATTTATCCTCCTGTGTAAAAAGATGACTTGGCTACTCAGATATTTGCTTGGTTGGATTTGGAAGTTTTTCTCTTTTTATTCTTCTTAAATTGAAAGAACCTATTCTTGGCTAACTCTTCTGACGTTCGAATTTACGATCACCACTAAATAATATTGAGATTGGCCACTTAATACCCAATCGATGTTGGACCATCACTCTTGTGGCGTCATTGACAGGCCAACTGGGGTGGAATGATCGAACTGCTCTCCGATAGTCAAGTTAATATCATGAAAAATTATCTTTATGTAGAGGACGCTCTGCTGAATACATACACACACACACACACACACACACACACACATATATATATATATATATATGTATATATGAGAAAGAAAAGTACTTACAGAAACATTTACTTAGCTCAAGTTCAGTTGCATTTTCTCATCCCATCAATCTTCTCCACTTTTCCTATTTATAGGCAAAGGTTTCAAATCCTGAATTATTCTTAACTTAATCATGGTTATCATTCATCATTACTCCCCTTTTTTTAGGGCACTTTTGCTGACTTTTATGAATACACGTTATCAAGCCATACCCTATGACTATTATTTGACATTTCGTAATCAATTTGGAGGCGCATATGTCTTATTTTTCCATTTGCCAGAACCCTCGTTTGCTCTCTTTGCCCTTTGAAGACATTAGTGATGAATTTTTCCACATGACCTCATCCTTCCCAACTCAGACGTATCCACTTCCTCAGGTTTCAATGTCAGATCAGACTGTAATCACTCGACGAGATGTTCAAATGTTCACTTGAATCCTTGAACAATAATGCTGTAGAACTAAAATCAAATTTTTGAATTCCAAATAAGGTCCCCATAACGTTGATTCGAACTCTAGCAGATGATCTTATTTTTATAATTATTGCTCGACTCCCCTTTGCTAAATTTTATTACATCCCCCCCGCCCCCCAACTCTTTAACCGCCCCATATGCATCTCAAAGTAGTGGCACGTCTGCTACAGTAGGTCTTGGCGTCAGATTTGAAAGGCTTTTCTACTCATACGTTAGAAGAATTTATATTATCCTAATTTCAACCTAACCATTACCAAAGAGTATCAATTTTCTTTCTATACGAGTTAGATCTGTAATTCTATTGCTTTTAAGTGCAGCTACACAATCGCTGGGTCAACTGCACCGACTATGGGATTTTATAGGTAGGGAAACCTAAAATTGTTGAATAATTGCTAATGTTATGCTCATGCTAAATTATTTAGGTCAACAAGAGGCTAGATTGATAAAAGAGAAAGACTTGAAGAAAAAATCACTAAACATGAGGAAGCTTTGGTCTTTACAGATATGATTATTTAATGTGTCACTCTCAAAATTTGGTAAGAGCTCAATTAGAAACTTTTCAAATAGTGTTTTGATTACCTTGTTTCAACTGCAAAATTTGACAACTTACATTTTCTATGGGAAGGATCATGTATGACATTTGCATTGAGCATGTGTACAATAAAATTAGAAAAAGGGGCCCTTATACTATAGTGCAAAATCACCAAATAGTAGTGGGTGTATATATAGTCTCATAATAAGGTCCATTGTTGTTGCGAGGGGATCCTTTACAGCTCGTTCGTTAGTAGCTAAAATTTTAGAAGAAATATGATGTGTGTGGGTGTAATAAAAATAAAATAAAATATAATATCATAAGAGATTTATTATAAATGGGAAAATAGTTATACACGATTTTTTTGAGTATGGCTCCATTTGGCTTGGCTGGATTTTCTGACTTATTTTTGGTCTTTATTCAAATTTTGTTTGTATTTGTTATTTTTATATCATTTTTTCGTAGCTTATTGGTTCGTATCGATGAAAGAAATCTAAAAAGTATAAAATTATGTCCAAAAGTTTAAAAAAATCACTAAAGACGAAATTAAGCCAACACAGACGCTGTTTTTGGCTTATTTTTTATCTTTTCTGAACTTTTTTTAATTTTTTAACATAATTTTATACTTTTCTGAAATCTCTTGTTGAGACGAACCAACAACCATCAAAAAATTGATGAAAAACAAAAAATTTAAAAAAAATTTCAAATAAGGACAAAAAACTAAACAGTTAATAATCCAATAATTCAGCCAGGCCAAATTGAGCCTATATATGTTTTTTGAAATGAGAATGTGGTAGATAGGAGAAGATGGATGGTATTTTTGTAATTAATAATGACATTCTCATAATTAATAAGATCATTTACAACTCGTTTGTTAGCAGCTAAAATTTTAGAAGGAATGTGATATATATAGTAAGAAAGAAATATAATAGAATGAGATATTTACTATAAAATTGTGAATAATTATAAAGGATTTATTCGAGTATTTTTTAGAAATGAGGAGATATGGTAAATATAAGAATGTGAATGATATTTTTATAATTGATAATGACATTCTCGTAATTAATAATGACATTTGCATAAATAAAATATGATATAGAAGAAGAAAAAATATGAATAGGGAGAAAAGTGAAAGAATTTTATCTCCCTTCACGAATATAAAATAGTCTCCAATATAAATAAATTCCAAATATAACAAACCCGAATAGCAATATTCGGGTGATAACAAACAAGCCCCATATTAGTCCACCAATGCATTACAAGGTTGTAGTGCACCTTGATAAGATCGTATATTTTATCACCAAGATCTGAATCGTTTATTTTACAAAGATCATCAAAACATTATTTTTTAAAAAATTAGATTCATCCGCTATGAGAAGCCACATACGTGATCAAACAATATTATATATATTTATAAAATGAATGATCATTCTAATTCAGAGAACGCATAATCTCTCTACGATGAATGATTTTAATCGTGATTATAAGATCTCATACGTCCAAATCAAAATGAACTACAACCTGTAGAGCGTTTGGTGCATTATAAGAATCCTGGGTCCCACCGTGGTCGGTTCTTCCACATTTATTGAGCTAGATGTTTTAGTTGTCATTTCCACTATTTGCATCTAAGGAATTGTACACCATGTTAAATCATTGATACTAGACAGTGTTTGGATCTCTTAACAAATAAGCCCCTTTTTTTTTCAGATCTTATGGGCTTTAATTTGGTGCATTTTTTTTTTACTTTTTATTTTACAGAAAAACAAAATTCTAACGGCACGCAAAAGTTGATAAGGACAAAACTATTAGAGGAATTTAACTTGATGTAGTGATCGGGTCGTACAAGTTCAAGATCCGTTGAATGTGATATGAATATTGAGGCATCGTTCACTTTCTTGTTCGGAATACTTTGGATCCGTTCACAGTGTTGTTCCCCATAAGACCCATATACGCTACACTTAAGGATAAAGCTCGTTATCGATTGAATAACCAATAAATGAAAAATAAATTGAGTAAAAGTTTTAATTTGACATTTCTTTTAGGTGAATGAAAAATAAAAGAATAGAAAGGGAAAGAGAAAGAATTTGAGAACAAAAATAGTATTTTTCCCTAATTGGTTAGAGGAAAGGAATGGAAATTAAGAAGAAAAAAGATTTCCTTGTTGGATTTAAAATGAAAGAGGAAAGAAAATAAATAAAAAAAGATAAATTAAACTAACCCAAAAAAATGGCAAAGGAAAAGAATAAGAAACAAAATTTAGTAGGAAATTAATTTCTGTAAAATCCTTCGTATAATGTTCGACCAATATCATCCTAAATATATACTATAAATAAAAACAACAATAAAATAAACTTCACTCACCGTGAAATCCAAACTGCTTCATTAAATATTATTTAGGCTTGACAATGAAATCTCTCCTTCTAACTCGCAACAGTCAGATTCCGGTGAAGAAGAACATAAAATTAGCAAATCTATATCATACATGATGACGAATATAAGAAATTTGAATTTAAAAACATAAAGAAATGAAAAAAATATGATTTCGTGCAAGGATAAAAAAAATTAAGTGACATTCTCAAAATTCCGTGAATCACTAAAATAAATTTCATAAAAGTGGTATATTAAAAAATTTCAATAAAAAGATATGATTTTTTGGATCCTGTTTTTATAACCAAAGTCAGTAAAATAGATTTCGGGCTTATTAACAGATTTCGATGAATTTTTTTAGATTTTGATGAGTATCTTTTCGATTTCAGTAATATTTTCAAGATTCACTGAAAAGTATTTACCATAATTGATTTCACATTTCAAGCCTAATTATTGTTATAATTTTAAACCTATCAAATCAGGAATTATATGTTTTTATTTAACAGGATAAAAGGGTAAACTAACACTCAAAAGTAATGACAAAAATGTTAAACCATGTAAAAATGGAATGAAAACATAAGATGTGATGGAAACCTACGCTGTGTGGACTAATAAGACCTTGATTTAAATTACATGTATGTCACATGTAACACATTTTAAATAAATTAAAAATTCACACAAAAATTTACATCAACGCTAATAATTTTCTTCATTTTAACCGTTTTTCATTTCGAAGAAAAAATGTACGAATTTTCTTTTCACTTCAAATTTTTTCTCTTAAAAACATTAAATCGTAACTCAGTAAGAATTTTCATACTCACATACACATCACATTCTTACATAGTATAGGTAATAAGCTTGTTGAACAATTGAAACGTGATTTTTCAACACATGAACCTTGTTATATAGTGTTTTGTGTGTCAAAATGACGCTCAAAAAGTGAGACGGTATTTGAGTATCTTTTGGAATGCTAAAACGGTATCGTTTTGATATATAAAATACATTTTACTCTACGTCGTACACAACAGAATCTCCGAATTCTTTTGGCCGACTTGGCTACCCACAAGTGTGGAAAGAAAACATAACTTTTAGTATTAATGGGGCTTGAAGATGACAAAAAGGAACAAAAAGGGTATGGGTAGGGTGTAAGAGGGTGTAAACAAAAAGGGTGTGTATGTAGATTTATTCGGAACAAAAAATGGCTTTTGGGTGGAAAGTGGGAACACCCAAAAAGTAGGAAACTTTTGAAGTTTTTGTTTCTCTTCAAATTCCAATTCTCAATCAAACTACCACCTTATAGTCTTCAACAAAAGCAGAAGAGGAAAAGGAAGAGAGAGGGGGGAGGAAGAGAGAGAGAGGGAGAGAAGAAGAAGACGATCATTCACTTCTACATTCAAATTACAGAGAGAGAGAGAGAGAGAGAGAGGAGGAGGAGGAGGAGGAGGAGGAGATCAATCACTTCTACATCCAAACTACACAGAGAGAGAGAGGAGGAGAAGATCAATCACTTCTACATTCAAACTACAGAGAGAGAGAGAGAGAGAGAGAGAGAGAGAGAGAGAGAGAGAGAGAGAGAGAGAGAGAGAGAGAGAGAAAGAGAGAGAGAGGAGGAGAAGATCAATCACTTCTAAATTCAAACTACACACAGAGAGAGAGAGAGAGAGAGGAGGGGGAGAGAGAGGAACAAAATGACACCCAATTGGGAATTCAAGCATTTTGCAATCCCAAAATCTCGAAATCTCAAATGGGGATTTTGGTTCATCAATCTTTTCACAATCACACTCTCCGACCCCAGAACCTACGAGGCGGGACTCCTCTGTGGCACCACCACGCCGCCGCGAAACGCCAGCTACATCCCAAACTTCGTCAGAGAAATGGAACTCCTCTCGCAACTCGTCGCCGCCGGCGATTGGGGTCACACCGTCGTCAACTCAACCGTACCCATATACGGCCTCGCCCAATGCCACCAGGACCTCCCGCACACCGACTGCCTCCTCTGCTACGCCGTCGGCAGAACCCGGCTCCCCCACTGCCTTCCCGCCGTCTCCGCCAGTATTTACCTCGACGGCTGCTTCCTACGCTACGACAGCTACGATTTCTTCAACGAAAGCGTCGACCCGGTTCGAGATAGGGTGAATTGCAGCGATTCCGGCGGCGACAATGGGGTGGCGAGGAAGCCGGAATTCAACAGTAGCGTCGGCGAATTGATAGGTAATGTTGCAAAGTGGCTTGTATTCTCTTTACATTATGCAAAAGACCTTTTCCACATCGCGGGTAAACAAATTTTGTTGATCACCGCGCTTTAGGATCTCATATCGATAATTGAAATCGTTTATTTTGTTTAGAATAACTTTTTAGGATATCACGGTAGAATTTTAGTTCAATCGAAATATTGATTTTTACTTAACATGAAAACCAAATTTTTAGGATTGAAAAATTCTATGTTTTGAAATAAAAAATTAAATTTTTAGGTCTAAGTAACTATCGATATTCAATAAAGCTAAATTTTTTAGTGCAATCTAAAAAAATAATCTAAATAAAATAGACAATTCTGATCGTTAAGATCTCACACAGCCGAAATTGAACAAAAATTTATCTACCCACAAGTGAACAAAGTTGAACTACATCATACGCGTTTTGGTGCATCTTCGATGATTCAATTACATGAATATTTACATATCTCGAGATTTTCACGTGATTCAACGACAAAAAACATAGTGAACTTGCTCAGAAAAATAAATAAATAAATAGTGAACCATAGAATTTGAGGGTTAAAAGCATACTCAAATTTGAATAAAATCTTTTATTTATATCACTTGATGGGCATACTGAAATTTGGGTTGAAATTTATTTATAGCAAAATTGTGTGTGTGTGTTTCTATATACATATATTATTTATTTATTTATTTATTGATGTGTGATTGTTTTCATTTTTTTATAGCTCATGTATATCTTATGATTGTTTTGAATTTCTCTTGATTATTTGGGGTGGATCGATTGGTCTAGAACAGATAACGTGACAAAAGCTGCGGTGGCGAACGGCGGATTTGCGGTGGCGGAAGTTAAGGGTGTGTTTGGCTTGGCGCAGTGTTGGAAGAGTGTGAGTAGTGATGGGTGTAGGGAATGTTTGGAGAAGGCAGCTAATGAGGTGAGAGAGTGTTTGCCCAGTGGTGAAGGTAGAGGATTGAATGCTGGTTGTTACTTGAGGTATTCCACCCAAAATTTCATCAATCATGGGTCTCAGAATATGCACCTGGGTTTTGGTACATCTCTCTCTCTCTCTCTCTCTCTCTCTCTCTCTCTCTTAAATTTGTGAAGTCTGATTCGATTTTGGTGGCAACCTTGAACTATAATCGGTAGCACCCTTAAAACTTAAGAAAAGATAATCGGCGATATAATAATCATCTTATAAATATGTGCTACTTGCAGTAACCAATGTAACTCTTGTTCGTCAATCTAGTTTGTCAATTCATTTGTGCTCTCGTGACCATACAATTTTAGGTTGTGAAACGCATTTTACGGTATCTGAATGGGTCCTTGGCCTTGTCTAACCATCACTCCAGGACCGTTAACCACTTTCTTTTCATTCTTCGACTGGGCTAGCTACCCCGATAGCAAACTGTTCACTATTGGCTTCTGCGTATTTCTCAAAGAAAACCTAATGGCTTAGTTTTTCAAAAAGCAACCGACTCTTTCCAGGTCTGATACCAAAGCACAACACAAGGCTTTACTACCCCCGAACTCTTACGACTTTCTTACTTGCAACGTGATCTAGCAGTGCCATTTCGCTATTAAATTCTTTTGCACTGTAATAATGCTAGCACTGCACACTTTGTTGTCACGCTTATTTATTCGATAGGTAATAAAATTGGTGTAAGCAGTGGATATAGACCAGTTGCATGTTCGGGAAACCCACTTGAAAAACTGTGTCGTGCTTTCTGCTTGCGCTCGTTTGTTAATTATTTTTTCATGCAATTGTGTATTTGGGTGATTTCAGGGAACTCTGCGACAGGGATCATTGTAGCTATTGCTTTGGCAGCAACTGCCTTCCTCATGTTCTCATTTTTTGCCAGTTATGCTTGCTATGTGAGATTTTCAAAGCTCAAACAAGGTATAATCACTGTTCATCTACACAATTAACTGGTTGGGTTTATGCCTTCGTGTTTTTGGTTCTGAAAGTCCCAGGTAACTAAGAGCTAAGCTCGACAACGAAATGTATTTCAACATCGTCTCTAATACTTGTTTTCATCCTTCGCTCACCCTATTTTTAAGGGTATATAGAAAAGGAGCCGAAGATTGTTTTCAAAGTCGTTTTTGCAGAATATTTTTCAGGAGAATCATAAGGATGTTTTCAATATTCTTGACACCTTTCTTAGACCAAAAACGAATATGATACGAAAACGTTTGAGTGTTTCTCTATACCAAATAGGGAAATGAAGCAAAAAAGTAGCTATAATATTCGTAAAAAAAAAGTCTCTAATGATATTTTGATGCATACATATAGAACGGAACAATCTCGGTCAAATTTCAGCTTCGATGAACAAGTCGAGCTTGAATTTCAAGTATGAAACTCTCGAGAAGGCAACGGATTACTTCAATCCGTCGAGGAAAGTAGGGCAAGGAGGAGCAGGTTCTGTGTTCAAAGGGACACTCCCAAGTGGGGAAACTATAGCTGTTAAGAGATTGTTTTTCAATACCAGACAATGGGTAGATGACTTCTTCAATGAAGTGAACTTGATCAGTGGGATTCAACACAAGAACCTAGTGAAGCTCTTGGGTTGTAGCATTGAAGGCCCCGAGAGCCTCTTGGTTTACGAGTACGTCCCAAACAAGAGCCTCGATCAATTCCTTTTCGGTAATTGTTTCCTCCTCTTTCTGTGTCTTGTAAAATTCTGAAATTTCTTTGATGTTTTGACACTTCTTGACTAAGAAACACACATAAGGACACATGACACAGACACGAGACCACACCACAGGACACAAACATGGGGACACAAGAACCTTGTGAAGCTCTTGGGTTGTAGCATCGAAGGCCCCAAAAGCCTCTTGGGTTGTAAAATTTCAAGTTTTCTTGGATATTTGTATACTTCTTGACTAAGAAGCACATATAAGGAGACACGACATGACAGAGACACGAGGGCAAATGATTTTTTCAAACCTTGAAAACTATAAGGCTATGGAACTCAATTGCGGAGGTTTTTCTTTTGAAGGTTTGTGTGCAGATAAGGGTAAGGCTCAAAGCCTGAACTGGAAGCAGAGGGTTGACATAATAGTAGGAACAGCTGAGGGGCTTGCATATCTTCATGGAGGGTCTGAGACAAGAATAATCCACAGGGACATCAAGGGCAGTAACGTTCTTCTCGATGAGAATCTTGCTCCGAAGATTGCAGACTTTGGGCTTGCTCGGTGTTTTGCGGCCGATAAGTCTCATCTTAGCACTGGAATCGCCGGGACACTGTAAGAGAGAAGTTTTATTTGATCTTTTTTCCAATTCTAACGTCAATACCTTTCTTTTGAAAAGTTATGGTTCTCGTAAGATTGCCCAGTTCAAACGTTATGGTCAATCAAGACCAAAGACCTAAAATTCAAAATACAAAAGAAGAGATGTTGTAAACTAATCTGTTCTTGGATTTCTTAATATAGAATGCTCCCAGTGCTAGCAACTAAATAGTCTCTCATAATGTTTTTTGGGGATGCTTCACTTAGCTGATATGATCCATTTTGCCCCGTTGCATTGGAAGCAAAATACACTTTGACAAATGAAACATTTTGAGAACACAACTGCACAATGAGCTCTTGCTATTCTTCGAGTAGCATCCTCTTTCTGTTTTCGATAGAACTTATTTCATTCTGGAGAAAAAGCATATGATCTGGTATGAGATTTGGATTGATAGCTGAGATGTTGAGGCAGATTTGGGGTGCAAGTTGGTCTGCCTTCCATCCTCCTATCTTGGTCTCTCATTGGGCACTAAATACCAGTGTAAGGTGATATGTATCCGGTGGTGGAAAGTTTTGAGAGAAGAGGGATAGCTCGAGTCTGTGAGTTTCATAGAATTTCAACATCTTTAGGTGTGTACCAATACGTTTCTGTGGAAACATTAGAATTTCGGATTCCACAAAGTTTCCGTTCGATTCTATCTCCTAGGAATCAGAAAGTTTTCACCCCATTTAGATAGGAATGAAACAAAATTTTGTTCGTTGGATTTACTACGTTGTTTACACCAGTATAATTACTCCCCACAAGATAACAGATATGAAAGTTGAGTCTTTTGTGGTGCTGCAGAGGTTATATGGCTCCAGAATATCTTGTTCGAGGACAGCTTACCGAGAAAGCAGATGTTTACAGCTACGGAGTGCTGGTTCTTGAGATTATTTGTGGTAGAAAAAGTAATGCCTTCGTCGAAGACTCTTGTTCACTCCTACACACTGTAAGATTCAAACCCCTGATAAATCTATGATCTATCTTTTCTGGGAATCTGTTGTGTTCGTTTTTTGGGTATCTAAATTATACGAACCCATTTCATTCAAAAGAAGGGTCTATTCGAAACCATTCTAAATTTTCACTCTATGATGTTTGGCATGACAATGTGGGAATTCCTTAATTTTGGTTTCAGGTTTGGCAACTCTACAACACAAACAGGTTGCCCGAGCTCGTTGACCCTCGATTGAAAGGCGATTTCCAGGTACAAGAAGCATCGCGTGTGCTTTGTATCGGGCTTTTATGCACACAAGCATCAGTTGTTCAAAGACCATCAATGGATAAAGTAGTTGACATGCTAACTAACAGAGATGGTGAAATTCCAGTGCCTAATCAACCTCCTTTCCTCCCTGCTCCTACCTCTGGTAAATCATATAGCAGCATAAACAGTTTAATTTCGAATGCATTGACGAAAATTGGTGTCTCCGGTACCTCCACCGAGGCCTCAAGTATGCCTAGTTCAGAAGAGCCGTTGAGAAGCGAGGAATTGGAGCTGAAGTAAGGCAGTGTTGGGTGAACCCGAGGACCTTGTTGTGCTCTGTGCACAATAGAATTCTCGTGTCTGATGTGCTCATTCCGACATATGGTTCATGGGATAAATTTCATACAAGATATACAGTACAAATCAAAACCATCCCATACCAGCGAACCAAACACTGAATTCACTGTCAAATTCAAAGGCCTCGTTACATTTAACGAGGCCATTGAATCCAATGTTTAGGAGGAATGGTTGCATATCATTGTTGGAGGAATTTTGACAGCCGATTTTGCTAAACAGACAGTGAGGTTGTCCATCTATTACCTCTCTCATACCCTTCTGTGAACGCGAGTTTTGTGCCCTCAGTAAACTCTTTTTACAACAAGAAAATGGTTATAGACCCTCTTTCTTCTTTCTTCTTTTGGCTAAACCAGCTTGTCTATCTACTATCTCTCTCAAACCCTGTTGCGAACGAGAGTTTTGTGCACAAGATTATTTTTTTTTAGTACTAAAGGAAATGGTTATAGACCCTTTTTCTTCTTTTGGTTAAACCAAGTTGTCTATCTATTACCTCTCTCGGATTCTGTTGTGAATGAGAGTTGTGTGCACTCGATAAGACTTTTTTTCGAATAAAAGAAAATGGGTGTACACCCTTTTTTCTTCTTTTGGTATGGTTTATCTGTTGAGTAAGTTTGATATTAGTGTCCTCTTAACTTTCTACGCACATTGAAATGGTCCCATAGCCCTCACATGTTAGGTGAGTTGGGTGACAGATTGAACCCTACTTGGGTGATGCAATTTATTTTTGTTCTGTCATTGTAATGTAGTTATTTTCATGTGACACGCATTTGTCCATTAATATTTTCCAACTTCCAACTAACTCTGATGTGATGGTAGTCAATTAGGAGTTTTTTCCCATACCTTTCTATGTGTAATTTTCCATTAGAATGAATTGATAGTGACATTCTGTCTATATTTATTCTAAAATTCTTATCTGGTGGGTATTTGGGAGTTGCTTTTTCATTTTTGGATTATCAATTCTGAATGGTAAATGTAGAGTCTTTTAATCAGATAATTGTCTGATCTATACTTGATCAGAAAGCTAGCTTTTCTTAATCTTTTTAGGATTGTAAAAGCAAGAACTAGTTTGTATTGTTCGGCCAGTACCTATCAGTATCAGCCGGAAAATACTCCGAAACTAAAGTCAGTCAGTAAATCAAAAGTATAATCTAAAAATACTATTTGAGAGAGAAAGAATATGTACCGTACTTTTGCGCGTCCAGTTACCTTTAATATTGGGAACTAACTTGAGCTCTAAACTAGCATGTGCATATCACGCCACTCGTGACATTATAAATAATTGTCGGTCCACATGGCCTGACTTTGGAACGTGACGTCCGGTGCGTCATGCATAACATCAACGGTAGAGTCAAGCCACGTAGCCACGTCGACCGGCTTTTTTGGATCGAGTATTGCTTCGGACCAGTCCACACCAAATCAGCCTGCCAATCGGGTTGATTGCACAAGAGAATACAAATCACGTTGGGCTTCAATCCAGCACATTAGGCTTGCTTGGTCATTGGGTCTTATCCATGTAACGGTTTAAATTCGGTGCCGACTCAGCCCACTACAACAAATTATAAATTTTATATTATAACCAAGGTAAATAATGAATATGTGAAAGTGTTTGCAGTGTATGTGCTAAATAGATTATATACTTTTTTATCATGTTGTTCTTTTCAAAGAATTATATAAAATGCTTTTATGAAATGTAAAGGGTTAATTAGTCTTTTTGATACGAAGGTGGTTGAAAAACTTAAAATTATGATTCAAAAAGCTTTTTCAGAGTTGATTCTCGAATTGTGACTGTATCATTCAAAAACCTAAAGATAAGGCTCCCCAAACACCCCTTATGTCTATCCATTTTCTCGTCACGACAAACTAATTGATCTTTAATTACGAAAAATAACACATGAAAAAGTTTGGGATTTTTATGTTGCTACAAGATTAGCTGTCCTTGTATATCCATGGACGGTGTGTGTTTGTTGGTGTGGGGCCAAATTACAGTGCATTTCTCCCGGCCAACACTTGTTTGGGGACCTCTATTTCCGTCACTGCAGAAAGAGAAAGACAGGGAGAGAAAGACAAAGAAAGCTGATTAAGGATAGAAAGAGAAAGGCACATTCAAACGTGGCCTTACTATCATCACAAGATTAGGAGTCCAATTTTGTTCACTCGAAGATAAACTTTGTCCGCCTTTGACCATGTGGGACCTCGAAGGGGTTTTACAAAGCTACGGATGAACAAAATTTGTTCACCCTCGAACAAACAAATGTCTCACATCACTTAAACATGAGATTGACATTATGTACAGGAGTTCTTGGGTATCCTTCAACTGCAAGACTGACTTTTAAAAGATGAGATTTATTTTAGGGTTTGTATTTGTGGAGTTCTGAACTTGGATGGATTTCTTTCTGAATTACTTATACTGAATTTTTCTCGCCTGACCTGCAAAAGGAACAACCAATTACTGACGTCCGGCCGAATATAGTTGGTAGGATACTTTGATACTTAAGTTAGTTCTTGAAAAGTTAAGTTCTAACTACAAAGGTAGTTGGTGGACATACCTTGTGCGAAGTGGCGAACTACTACGATCTATAAATTCCCCATCTATACCCAAAGAAGCCCCGCAGTAGGAGTAACCACTTGTTTCATGGCTTTCATTTTCGCTTTAGATCCTGAATCTCCATAACCTCAGTTACCTTATATAGAAGACTGTGTTGGAAGCACGCACCATGACACTTGAGATAATCGCGTCGTGCACAACACCGTCTAGACCAATCCCCTCGTGCACCACGTTTGGAATAACCGTCTCATGCTCCATGACATTAGAAATAACTGCCTCTACCTTTGATGTAATGCACGACACACCGAGTGTAAGGTCGTACTTCACGCATCCGTTTCGAGCCACCTATCAGCTTTGTGGAGTTACAGAAGCTATTGCATTTTGGTAATGCCAACCAATAAGCGTTCGGCCTAACACATACGTTGATCATGCGCCTAAAGACGGGCTGGTTGCATGACATATGGGTCTCAAATAGCCTTTAGTCTGGCCCAACGTTAGAGCAAACTTGGCCAAGAAGACACATTTGTGACGTGGCCCAACCTCTCATAGGTCTAGAATACCACAGTATTATTTTGTATTAGAGCTAGTCACTAAGTTGATGACATGATCAGACTTATCTATGTGAGTTTGGGATCGTACCAGTGCAACTAAACTGAGTAGTCGTGTGGAAGGTCTTTCTTACGGACACTTATGTTTAATCCTAGCTCGCTCCAAACATCTAACATGTGGCAAAAAGGTGTCCCGGTTTGTGCAATCCCATCCTTTTGTCTACCAACGGTCTACTCAACGGACGTGATGGTACAACGAGAGACCGCCATCTGACTCTGTTAGGGACGTGTTGTATATCACGTGACCCGTCCTTTCATCTTCCTATGGCCCACTCAACGGGCACGTGGCCCAGCCGGATAACCAGTGACAACTTTTGGCTTGTGATTTTAGTACAGAGGGTCAAAGAATCCAACCAATCAAAACATTCAACCCTCTCATCGTCTTTACATACCAAGCAGATGAGTTGAATAACATTTCATTAAGATCAGAGAGTAGTCGAGGTGCAAACATGTTGGCCCGGACACTCTTAAGTTATAAAAAAAATGTTTTATTAAGACGGTTCAAAAGGATTCAGTATATAGCGTTAAGTATACAACAAACTCTACCCAAAACTGATAAGGTACAGAGTCAAAAACAAATTAGGTTGCTGGGCACTTGGACAGCTTATCAGCTTTATCCGAAATCTTGAGGGCCCTCTTGTAGATTTTCCCGGCATCATCCTTGTACTTGTCCGTATGCCCAGTAATTCCGACCACCGCCATCAGGCACATTCGCCCCATTTTCTTGATCTTGCAACCACATTCAACGTCGATCTTAGTCTTATCGAAAAGCCCATCGAACATCTGTCGGACACACTTCTTATCACCTATGCTGTCCAAGCAATCCTTCGCGTACAAGTTGAACTTGTCATGAGGTTGTGGAGGCATTTTTTGTCCATGCCAAGGATGTGTAGGATCAGAACTGAGTGACTCGTACCAGTTGTAGACTTCTGATTTTTTGTCGTATGGTTTAGACACAACACGGGTTGTGCCATAGGCGAGCACGAAAACCACCACGGTTGCGAAAATACCAGGCATCTGGATTCTCAAACCTTGCTTGGTGGCCATGGTTTTTCTTTTCCTCAAGGTGTTAGTGCTTAAAGAATTGAGTTTGTGTGGCTGCTACACACACAACATGCTAGGTTTATATAACAAGCAAAAGTTTGTAACAGTTATTAGGTATGAATGACACAGTTGAGTTATTAATGTTTCTCTTAATTACAAATAGTTTTACTTTAATTTAAGTCTTAACTTCACAAAACTAGGTAACTTCATTAATGATAAAGGCGTCTTTTTGTTTATTTATATATACAATTCAGGGTTCAAAAATCAGCGCCTTTAGATACGGCTTTTTGGCTTCACGCTAGTCCTCCAACAAACCGTTGATGAGCCAGCCGAGCATATTTGTTTTCGAATTTCTTGATCCCAGGGGATGGCGGGGCAAGAGGTCTAAAGGAGCCTTTCTTATTACATTTTTGTATCCCCTTGTTTTTTGGACACAATTCGATCCTTCTATGATCAGATTTCAATTTGTGGAAAGCCTTTGAAGGAGAGATCAAAAAGAAGATACCAAGTATTTCGCTCCCATGACCCATCAAGCTACCCCGCTCTCTGTTCAACAGCCTAAGAATAGTACTGATGAAACTCCCTATCTCTGCGGAGAGAAAAGACCGGACTTAGATCTGGCTATGGGCTTCGTTTTTGGATGCTTACTTTATCAAAACTCAGTACTGATCTTAATCATACTGATCTTAGACTTGACATTTCATCAACTAATTGGATTGCACCATAGAAACACATAGGAGATCAGTAGCCAGAATGGAGGAAATGCAGAGAACATTTTATTAAACTGAGCGTATTACAATCTGAGATGAAGTACAAGATAACCAAAATACACGAGGCAGAAACTATATTTATAGGAGAGGATATCAGCTGACGTGGATAACTAACTAACCGACTAACTAATCAATAGCCTAACCAACTAACATATTAGCCGGGCTTCCTAACTAACCAACTAGATCAACAGTCTGAGTTCCACCAGGTTTACCAGATTTCAGGGGTTGAGATCCTTCAGTAACAGAATTACCAGTGGACGCCTTAGATGCCTTTAACATACTTGTCTTCTTCACTGAGCTGAAAGTCTAAATGTAAGGATGGGGTGCCCTATCATATGTCCGCCGAGGGAAGTACGGAATTCCAATTTCTCAAAGAATCAGATCGGATGAAAAAGGACATGTCGTATTGGTGACCAAGAAAACACTGGAGAAGTTATATTATTTTGTATTTATGTATTGCGTCTTCGAGTCTCAAATTTTATGAGGTGGCTTGTTGTGCTCTTGAATAGTACAGTTCATTTCTTGGAAAAAAAACTAAAGGGCAGTTCTTATCCTAATAGTAAATGAACTCAGATAGGGTATACGCTATAATTTCTAAGACCTCTAGAGGGACAAGTTTCCTACCAAAAGATCAGTCCAATAATACCATTCATTGAATCATTGGTCAATAGCGCAATACTTCTTCGTGAATCTTTGTTTTTTGAATATGGAGCAAAAAATAGTGCAATATCTCCTTTTTTAATATTTCATCCGAACTATCTATTTTTTTATCCCCTTTATAAACATCACATCAATATTGGTCAACCCTTTAAAAATAATACTCCCTCTTATCTTATCCTCCCCTAATAACTTGTCCCCTTGAAAATAATCCTTCTTCCAATCGGCCCCTTAAGGAAATAGACCGTGTGCCAAACTCTCATTTAAAAACAAAAAATAGAAAATAAAGAAAAATCCCCCCTCTCTCTCTCTCTATTATGATTCAAACTCTGCTTCCACCCATCCCCTGATTAATTTAATTTTGTTCTTTTCATCAAATTTAAAATTAAAATAAATTTTGATAAATGATTCATGTGCTCGCGTGCATAGTACAGACACGACGCTTGTTTTATGCTAAATTTATGTACGGTCACGTCATATAAGCGGCTAAAGTTTCACATATGCACTATGCTTGTGTTTTCAAAAAATATTGATTATATATAATATCACACCTTTTCAATAATTATTTAAACAATCAAGAAAGAGGTTTTGGCACTCGATTAGGAAAGCTAAGAGCTATGAAGTTAGAGTACATATATAGCATTCTAAAAGGGTTTGCTTCATCAGTTGAACTAACCAATATCTTTACCTATTCCAGGTACCTTTCAAGTTAAAGTCATATTTTATGAAATAGCTATGAGGCCAACATGCTCTATACTAACAAAGTACCAGTGTACGAGCAAGCAAGAGATATGATCATGCTGCATGCTGCAAAATATGAACCTCCCAGCAATCTTTTGAGCGAAAAGGGTTGTCGGTTAACTAGTAGAATCAGAATTTGTGGATGAACAATTGAGTTTCCTTTGTTGTTTCATTTTTTGCCGTCAATTTCAGATAGTCATAGTTCGTGTGCCACATGCACAGCAATGGTACCAAACAGGAGAAAATAATGGAATTCCATGGCTCAGTACCCCCACCAATTCATTGAAAATGCACATTGAAGCCAATAGCCCAATATCATGCAGTGACCTTCAGCAACTAATGTGTGCATGAATGCGTGTATAAGGAGGAGATAATAGTGGAATAACTGAGAAACTGATACATACCTAATATGACATGATCCACGGGCGTTGTGGAGTTGTCTTTATGCCAAAGCACACTTTCAAATCCAATTCAGAGTGTAATGAACCAATCCCAATAGAATCGATGTCGAACATGTTGATTGGCTCCACTTCATTGTGAAAACGCCCCCTGCCTTGACTTCCTCCAAGATAGAACCGAGGACTTCTAAATTCTTCTCCCTTTTTTATTCGGAGATTCTCCAAGGCCCGTGACCTGCACTCCACAAGAACTATTTGAATCTAATTCTGACGTCAGAATTCGACCTTGGATGCAGAAAATTATGTTACCTAAGCGGCTAGCATTTCAGATTTTATGAGTTCTAAAATCCCATATATCTCCTCTGACTGACAATGATTTCCATCTTGAGAATAAAAATGATGGATTCGATTCTTCACCTCAACCCAACTACAGCCACTGCTTTTCTTCAATCCCTTCTCTTTCATCAGCTTTCTAGTATTCAAAACATCAACCCATCTACCAGCTGAAGCATAAATATTTGACAACAGAACATAACCCCCGGATTTCTCTTCTCCCATTTCCCGCAGCTTCATAGCTGCCCTTTTCGCTATTCTCTCATCCTTATATGTATTACAGCCACTCAACAACGCCGCCCACGTGTTACAGTCAGGCTTCCATGGCATGGTTTCAATGAACAGTTCTGCCTCAGCAAGGCGTCCAGATCGGGATAAAATATCCACCAAACAGGTGTAATGCCTACTGTTTGGCTCAATACCATAAGCCTTCTCCATGGAATTAAAGAGAGAAAGTCCTTTATCAACTAACCCACTATGAGAACAAGCAAATAGAACTGCTGAAAGAATTAGCTCATTGGGTATAAGAGATGAATTCGTCCTCTCCATTTCTTCAAACAGAATCAGAGATTCTTCGGCAAATCCGTTTTCTGCAAGCCCTTGAATCATAGCCGTCCAAGAAATCTCATTCTTTTCAGGCATTTTAGTAAATACATTCTTAGAGCTTATAATATCTCCTGATTTTGCGTACATGTCAGTCAGTGCAGTTCCTACAAAAACATCGTACTGAAATCCAAGCTTAAAAATTTTTCCATGGAGATTCTTTCCTTTCTCTAAGGAGGCCATGTTTGCACAAGCACATAAAACGGTTGAGAACGTAGTTTTGTTTGGTGTTTCCCCTGACAAAAGCATCTGATTGAATACTTCAAAAACCTTGTCTAATTGTTCATTTTCTAAGTAACCAGCAATCAAAGTGTTCCATGAGACAACATTTTTCTTGGGTATCAGGTCAAACACCTCCTTAGCTTTTTCTACTTCACCATTCTGACTGTACCCACTGACCATTGAGTTCCAACAAACAACATTCTTTTCCGAAAACAAGTCAAACAGCAAGCGTGCATCTTCAATCATTCCACATCTACTATACAAGTCAATAAATGCGCTACTTATGAAGACGTCTTTCTCCAACCCAATTTTGGAAACATGTCCATGGATATTCTTCCCTGCTTGTAAAGCATTAACATCAGCTAGTGCACTTATAATGCTAGCAAGGCACGATTTGTTGGGATTGTACCCATCTTGAACCATTCGGCGGAAAAGTTCCACTGCCTCTTCAGCATTACCACTCTGGCCATATCTCGCAATCATAGCACTCCAAGAAACCTCATTTCTTTCAGGCATTTCCTCAAATATCTGACGCGCTTCTTTCAAGTTGCCCATTTCAACATACATATCCAATATTGCAGTCCAAGAAACAACATCCCTTTTCTCCATTTTGTCAAAAATTCTCTGAGCAAGATCAATTTCACCCAACCTCAAACTCAAAGTGATCAAAGAATTACCAACAGAGATATTGTGCTCATAGCCAAATCTAACAATCAACCCCAAAATGCTCATTCCCAACCAGAAATCACACAAATCTGCAGAAGCTCTGACAACTGAAGTAAAAGTGACATCATTTGGTTTAACCGCAGATACAAGCATTCTCCGAAATAGCTTCACCGCATCCAAATTCAACCCATTTTGTACAAACCCGCTGATAGCTGCGGTCCACGAAACCACGTTCTGAAATGGGTTTCTCTCAAAGTACCACATCGATTCTTTCACCCTTCCGCCTCTCATAAAACCCGAAATCATTGCAGTCCACGAGACTTCATTCTTCTCAGGCATTTCGTCAAACACCCTACGAGCTTCGTCCAAATTTCCCTTGTCAACATTTGCTGTAATCAAACAATTATGCACAACAAGATCAAACCCATGAAACTCCTTTACAATTTGATCAACTTCAGTTGATCTTCTACAATTCAGGTAGAAAATAAGCAGTTTAACGGCTATATACCTCTCTGACGATATCCCCAGTTTGATCAAATGGCCATGAAGGGCACTGCCATGAGTGATCAAGCCTTGATTCGTGAAAACTTTCAACAGAGAAAGGCTTGTTTGTATGTAGGATGTGAGGCTTTTTGTTGGGTTTATAGCAAAGAGGCTTGTGAAGGCACTTTTCATGGTGTGTGATGTAGTTAAGTTAGTTGGAGATTTTGTTTTGTTTTTTCAAACTTTTGTGTGGTCGTATGAGTTCTTATAATAACCCGAGGGATTGGCTTGGGAATTAGGCGTTACTCCCTTCTAGGATTTTAGTTCGAAACTTTTTTGTGTTATTAATTTTTATATGGTTAATTGTACGTTAAACCCTAATTTTAATTATTTTTCAAGTGGACAGTGAAATTAATTTTAAAAAAACAACTGAGGTGTGTATAAATTAATCCAAACACTCTGAGTTATAAAAAAATGAGTCATGTATAATCTTGTTTGTTGAGTTGGACGTGGTGCAATATTTATGTTAGTATTTTTTATGTAGATACGAATAGATATAGATCTGTACGGTTAAAAAATAGAGTTTATATACATATATAGTTAAATTACAAATCTTATGGATAGTGGCGAATTTTATGATTCATGTATTATGCATGTTTTATGGTTTGATATATTACGTATGTTTTTGTTTATTTTACGGCTTTAGATAGTAACGAATTTTATATTTCATGTATTAAGCATGTTTTATGGTTCTGACTTAATTTCTTTTTTCCCCCTCATTTGTTGCGACTCCGTTAAATATTTATCGGACACACTTGTTATCACAAAAGGCGTCCAAACAATTCTTTGCATACAAGTCAAACTTGTCATGAGAGTGTGGATATGACTGATAAACAAACCAAACTATTTGGGTCCAAGCTCGTATTCGCTCATTAAAAGTTCATTTGAAATCGGTTTATTACGTAAGGTTGAACATTTTATTGAAGCTCTTAAAGCATTCAAACCAAGCTCGAACAAACTGTTGCTACTTGATTCGTTCGATTGTAATGTACAAAATATCCTACCTACCGGAGCTCGGATTCTATTCGGCTCAATTATAACTCGTTTGCAATCCGCGAGAAAGAAAACCCCCATGGTTGGCTAAAATTCTAAGAATTTTCCGAAATAGCTTCATTGCATCAAAATCCAACTCGTATTGTACAAACCACTTTTTTTCTGGGTAAATTAGTTTATTGTCCAAACAACCTAAGAACAAGTGGAAGCGACCCCTGGAGTACAACCTGAAAGGATCAAACATAAACTGGCACCAGATAGAACCCTACCTCAGACTATACATTCCGAGACTCTTCTGAAAATACTAAAAGAAACATTCCAATCCAAGGCAAATCAAACTAATATATACATATATGCATACTGTATTACATATATACATTGCATGTGTGTGTGTCTTTGTGTGTACTATATGCATACTATCTTGAAACCCGAAATCAACGCTGGCACAACACCTAATCTCTTTCAGGTATTTCATCAAACACCCTACGAGCAAATCAACCCTGGCACAACACCTTATTTCCTTTTAATGTTTCATCAAACGCCCTACGAGCTTCAACCAAATTCCCCATGTCAAATTTAGCTGTAACCAAACAAATAAATATGCACAACAAGATCAAGCCCAATGAACTCCTTTAGAAGTGGATCAATTCCCTTTGATTGTTCCATAATTGACGCCAAGAATAAGAGTTCAACGGCTATATACCTCTTTGATGGCATACCCCTTTTGATCAAATGGCTTTGAAGCCATGAGTGATCAAGCCTCGAGTGCTTAAACTTTTCAACAGAGGAATAGTTGTTTGAAATCCATAAAACGAAAATTTGGATGAAGAAATACCCATTCGGAATTTTGAAAAAAAATCAATACAATCAATAAAAATGGAATACTGTTTGAAATGCCTCTAAATGAAGAATTGGAATTAAAAGTTTTCAAATCCCCAAACATGGCATATACATAATGACCCAAGACCCTCACTGTTATTCCGAAAAGATCAAACCATATACTCTCAATTTCTCATATAATTTGGCAGAAACTTGTTCCTACGAATCGAAAATGCTTCCTGACTTGTTGGCCATGGCAAAACCCACCAATTACCCAGGATTCCAATCAAAGTGAACTCTTGATCTTTTAATTCAACTCGAGCCACGCATAAGAATTTGTAGTCTTGCACTTCAACTTTCTTGGCATATAGTGACTGCAGAAGAAAACATGTCACAAGAAGTAGGTAGTGTAAGTTCAGTCAAGAGGTAGTTCATCATGGCACTTTATCTGGATAAACCTATGAAGCACGGATACTTCTAAATGAGAGTAGTGCCCGTACCGGATACTGGTACGAGCTCGATACTCATAGATATGTATTTTAAAAGTATCCACAATATAAAAAATATTATTTTATTTTTATGTATCGGATACGTTTTGAGTACTTAATCCACAAATTTTATAAAAGAAATATTGTGGCACTTCTTGCATAGCATTAGAGTAAAATTGTTTGGTATGCAAATAACAACTCAAACAAAGATGTAGTAAAATAAAATAACATCATCATTTTTGTACTACATTGAATATCTGATACGTGTTTTATATAACTTTGAATTTTAACAATTAAACAAGTAACCAGGTAAACTTAAAACACCATAAAAAAATACAATAGTTTACAACCGTCATTGTAATCATATTTTAATTTAACGTGTCCTAGCCATACCCGTATCCTATTTTTCAGATTTTCTCGTATCACCATATCTATATCCTGTATCGGTATCCATGCTTGATTGGGATAAACTAAAAGACTTCTTTCATTATGCAGAGTAAGATGCCATATAATGGCAATAACTATAAGTCTGAATCTCAAATCTCAATGAAATCTCCACCAAGAACTACTTCTGGAAATTATGCAAAATCATTAGTAGCAAGAGCGTTCACCTTAAATTTGTACAGGAAAGGCTGTTGGTGAATAAGTTGTTGCCGTAACTGCATTTAAGGAAAAACCATAACACGATCAATCACAATGCACATTTAGCAACTCAATAACTCTGAACCGCTACCACCACGTCTTTTTCGTATTGTAACACATCACACATGGATGAGCATTAAAAAATGGGTGTGTTGATAGCTCCCTTCATATTGTTATTCCAAGCAATTGATTTCCAGTTATTCAAAAATCAAGTTCTTTGTCAAATTCATAGCTCAAATTAGTTGTTCATCCAAACTAATGACATGCAAAACTGAGGGAAAGATAAAGTGCACAATAACTCCACCTATATACGTACCAAGAGCTCAACAGGTAAAAGTTCAAAATTTTATGTTCCACATGCTAAGAATCCATAAAAGAGTATTCGAATTTGAAAAGATTGAGAAACTGGAGGAGGCACTGATTATGTAGACATCACTAGTGTCACGGCCTTAGAATTTGAAGAGATTTGCCCGGGTGCCGCGCGGACATCAAGTGGTGAAAATTTTAGTCCCTGAAACTAGGCACATGCTTTTCATAGGCTGGCGACTCTTTCTTAATATAACCAAACTGTAGCCAAACAATTTCGACCACCATCGAAATTGCCTCCCAGGCCACAATTTGTTTATTCTAGGACCATCCCCAGTGGTTGACCGAAAGAGATCCGGTTCATAGATCTCCATTTTCTCCACCACATCTGTGTTAACCCTGTGGTTTTTAGGATATTATCTGTTATCACGGTGCTCTTGGTAACAAAAACAGACGTCAAAATGTGTGGTAGTGGCTTATGCTTCACAAAAAATGACTTCAGCTCTAGTAAATTTCGAGTTCCATATGTGCAAGAGATGTATTACCTGGTCAATAAAGAGATAGACTGAGAAGGGGCTCGGCTTTGTACCAAAGAGAATAAGAATAACTTTAGCCACAAGTATGATGGGATGACCCCAGTTCATCAGCACAGTTACGCAGAGAAAAGCAGGTGGCAATAGTTTTCTAGCCAATACTAAGACATTTTGTGCATCTTCTGCATCTGTAGTACTCGGCGACTCTACGCGATGATCATCCCCCACGATGCCAAAACCTGCACAGCAAGAGATCATAATGTTTAGCAATTCAAAGAGGCAAGGAATCACAAGACAACCCAAAAAATAACCACCACTTTGTCTCACCATCCATTGCAAATGATATATGTGGCCCAATGTAGATAGATCCAAAAACAACTGATACACCAAACAAGCTCCCCCAACCAAACTTCGGTCCTGATAAAATGCCAATGATGCAATATTGCTTAAAGAGATCACGTACAAAGATATTTTAGGAAGTGAAAGTAAAAAAGAGGCATACAGTGCAACAAATACAAGAAGGCCCTGCATTCCAATATGATTTCAACCACACTTCAGGGAACTAAATAAGCCATAGGAGCGAAAAATGATTCTAAACCCTATGGGATCGAGTCATGAAAGGAAATATGATACAAAAACATTAAAATAACTTGCAAAGATGAAAATAGAAGTTCAAATGTAAACTGATCCAATTATTCATTGAGAGAAAAAGAGGGAACATAAGACCAAGATAAACAGAAAGCTTAAAAAATATGCAACTCTAAGCCAATAAAATCATAGATTTGGCAATACATGCTGGTTTAAAAGGAATATCTGGAAAGAGTTATTTGTATGGACTTCACGCTCTGAATTATATACGATATAATCGTTAAAACTCACCTGACCTAGAGAAATTATTCGCATAACATCTTGGTATATACATTTTCCAGTGAGAGCTTTTCGCATGATTTTTCAGTGCAGGTTCAAACCCCTTCACCCATCTATCCAGAGGCTCAAATTTCTCACCAACTGCCAGAGTAGCAAATATTCATAACGAAAAATTCATCCAAAAAATTATTCAAATTAAAGAATTCAGTTCAATGTCAAGGTTAAACCCGGTCTCGTGCGTGCACACGCACATGCCTATATACATGTGTTCATGTATATAGATAGCTAGATTGATTGATGAGCTCGGATTGGCTCAGCTAACCGCTCGGTCTCTCAGCTCTCTAGTTGCTCAAATATCCAGTCACCCAATACTCATCCGACCAGCACATAGCCACCCAGACCCGAACGCTACTGCATGGTAATAGCGCTCAGCCTTCCGAAAGCCAGAGTACTCAGCCAAAAAGAACCAATCACGGGATCCGCTCTGTAAAATCTTGCAAATGAAGCCTCAGAGTGCTTAGAATCCCGGACACAGAGCTCCTCAACAAATTTTGACCCGCTCCTCAACAAGAAAAGGGGAGTGCGATCAGCGGCCACCGGTCCGCCAACAATCCCTCCATCTTCCACCCTATAAAAGGGACTACTAGGCTAACGAGAAATTTCGTATTTTTACCTACTCTATACACACTCTTCCTGTCTTCCATACACCCTATATAAATCAATTGCTAGGAAACACCGCAGGAGGCTACCATCTCGTTTTTGGCATCACCATAGATACATGTGTCTATGTATATGTATAGATATAGATATAGATCTATATACAGGTGTATGTAGAGCGAGATGAACTTACAAAGGATTCTGGAACGAGAAAGGGAGGAAGGAGAGGTTATTTTAGAGAGAGAAACTCTGGTCGGTTGCAGAAACAACCTCCATGCAAGCGCCGCCATTTACTTCGATTTTCACTGCCGAAAGTATCATCCCATCATCTCAGAAGTCAGAACCCCACCCTTCGAGCACGATGCCCACGGCGGCGTTCCGGAATTTAACAGTAAATTGGAGTTGAATAAATTCTTTCCCAATTTCCGTCAGCAAACGACGTCGTCGTCGTTTAGACGTGCAGTTTTTCGTAATTTCTGGAAATTACACTTACACCTTATACTTTAAGTATTATTAATCATCAGACCCTTTTAATTATAAAAATATCACCTACACCCTCAAATTATCAAGTGAAGTGTTAATTATTCGGCGAGTACAAACGGAAAAGTGGATTTGAAAGCCTTTTTTTATCTATTTTTTGGCCTCAAATATATCCAATTTGGCCCTTGGTACCTTTCTTTTTCATAAATAATAACTTGTTCGTTGTTGTCTTATGAAGAAGCCTTTGCGACCTTTGATACAGACGTCCCTCACGCCTCTTTGATAGCCGGGCTTTAATTTATAAATGCATGACAAACCTTTCACTAGCCTAAAATGTAAAATATATCCAATTTGGCCTCGGTACCTAACTCTTTCGAGAATAATAAGTGACTTGTTCGTTGCCATCTTATGAAGAATCCTTTGTGACTTTTGATATCGGGCTTTCCTCACGCCCTTAGATAGTCAAGCTCGCTCACTACATCAACAAAACCTTAGGGTTCACAAGATCTCAACTTTCTCGGTAAAAATTGAACTCTCAATACCTAAATAGAATTATATAACTACCAATAGTCAATTTAAATATTACAAGTTACGAGACTAGAGATTAACTGGTTACTTGGATAAAACCTTATAAAAAGTACCAAAGAAGTATAGAGGTTGGTATGAAAAATTGGGAGATTTTCTCATTCTTAGAAAGTTAGGATAATTTCGGAACAGAGGGAAAGGGAGCCCAGGCGGTAGAAAAGTAAAGAGATCGGGTAATTTGACGATAATGGAAAGATTTACAAAGCAAAGCCAATGAATAAATAGAGATGCCGACACGCGAAATAGCTTATGAGGTTGAATAATCTCAATTTCACTACAAGATTTGTAAAGAATAAGTTTACATACACACCTCTCGTGCACATATGTATTCAGAATCGTTTAACACATATGAAACTCATATTATTTTGAAACACCTCACATGCATCGAATAATTTTCAACACATTTATATTTAAATGAGTGAACAGATTTATAGAGGTTCTCCTTTGTGAATGATGCTGGGACATAGTTTATTGGCCATGCTGGCATAGAAGCATTGCATGGCGAGTTATGACTGGTCAAAGGACCAGAGCAGAAAGTAGACTTTACCGTAGCCAACAAAAACTCGTTGGGAAATATCTAAACCATCATAATCCCACCAAAAGAAAATATCAAGCATTTCATTCCTTCTTCTTCCTCCAAAGTGAAGACCAAAACTTCTTCAATCAGAGCCAACAAAAATGTTGATTTCTGGAGTCTCAATTCACCGGATATCTTCTCCAACCCATTTTCAGCATCACCATTTCCATCCCCCAAACCCCACTTCCAGGTATTTCATCTCTCTCTCTCTCTCTCTCTCTCTCTCTCTCTATACATATATAAATATGGGGGGACATGCTGTAGCGTGCATGTAATAATTGTGTAGTATAGTAAAACGATGTGATTTTATCTATTTAGAGCTTAGCTATGTTTACATTAATTTAGAAGTCTCTAAATAGTTTTAAATATGAATAAAATTACGGCGCTTTATGCATTACACAGAAAAAAGATGTAATTTTAATTCTATTTAAAGCTATTTAGATCTTAACTGTTTTCACATTAATTAGAAAGTCTTTAAACAGTTTTAAATGTGTACAAAATTAAGTCCTTTTGTAGCTCTACAGTGCATAAGCATCCCAATTCCTTCCCCCCTTTCTCTCTCTATATTTGTATGTATGTATGTATGGTCATGTATCTGTATCTGTATCTCTGTGTGAAATCTGATTGGATTTTGTGAAGGAGGTGGGTCAGGTGGGGGCAGAAACCTAGTGGAATCAGATGTTGTAAAAAGGTAGAGGAGAGATTAAGAACAGAGAAGAACTATTATAAGTTGCTTGGAGTTTCTGTGGATTCAAGTAACAAAGAAATCAAAGATGCCTACAGAAAGTTGCAGAAGAAGTATCATCCAGATATTGCAGGCCAAAAGGTCCATTTTTTTTTCATTTGAATTTTTTTTTTTCCGTTTCTAAGCTTTGATTTTTCTTTTTCATTACTTAATATTTGCTTATATGGCCTTATTTGTGCATTTATTTGGGGTAGAAGATCGAGAAACTATGAAGCACGTGAACAGAATATGGATGTGATACAAATACGGTATATAAATTTTTACAAATTTAGATATGATTATGTTTAGGATACATTTTTAGTATGGAATGAGTTTAACCCAGCGGGATCGAGTTTTCAGTGGAAACTTCTCCCATATTGTTATCAATGTCTTCATGTCGCATAGTCCCCTTGAAAAGAAGTTGTGGACTTGGATATTATGCTCGGACCTATATGGATACTTCCGTTGGGAAAAGACCTCTTCTTGGACATATACTCGATTAGGATACCCTATTTGAAAATAACTCCATTTACACCTTTTGGAATGGGGAAAGAGTGGTATATAAAGACAGATCAACATATACTCGCTTCGAATATAAGATAAGAAGAGATTATGACGCCTAAGATAGTGTGCCTTGCCTGGTTAATTAATAAGGGAGCAAGAAACTAGGGGAGGGAATTCAAAC
Source organism: Arctostaphylos glauca (assembly GCA_019985065.2). Taxonomy (NCBI): domain Eukaryota; kingdom Viridiplantae; phylum Streptophyta; class Magnoliopsida; order Ericales; family Ericaceae; genus Arctostaphylos; species Arctostaphylos glauca. Next base: position 29,503,319 of record JAHSPW020000008.1, read on the forward strand.
CGATGAGAGACGTAAGAATTGTCCTTAATTGTTCGGCAGGCTCATAAATCTCTCTCTATCTTGCTCTCTCTCTCATGTATAATCAAACTTCTTGTCATTTAAATAAATAATAACAATTGAGGGTGTTTCCCATACTCAATACTGATTGCAGGGTCATGGGTACACTCTGGTGCTGAATGAGGCCTATAAGGTGCTGACGAGGGAGGATCTGAGAAGAGAGTATGATGCTTCCATTGGCCAACTGAGAATTAGTTTTGGGAGAAATATCCCTGACATCGGTTACAGCTCATGGAATGGTCCCTTGAGACCCCAAGCTCTATTTGTTGATGAAAATGCTTGCATAGGTAATACTCTCTCCCCCAAAATTTCATGCATTCACTTTCTCTAACAATGAGTAGCCCAACCGAGCAAAGCTCTTTTTTTTTTTTTTGTGATCGCGAAGTTAAATTGGATCGTATGTTTGTTAGAGAGGTTGGTGAACTACTATGATATACAGATTCTCCATCTATACCCATTCCCAACGAGAATAAAAGCGAGTTGCTTCCGGCTTAGCTTGTAGTCTTTTAGCTTATCTACCAGTCGGCCTTCCTCTACACACGTGCCTGCCAAAATGCCTCCTTCCCATCTATGCCCAATACCAACGAGAATAGAAGTGAGTCACTTCCGGCTTGGCTTGTAGTTGTAGTCTTTTAGCTTATGTAGTGGTCGACCTTCCCACACGCATGCGCCCGCCAGAATGCCTCCTTTCTCTTCTCTCAAGTCTACAACAAACAAATGGGAGAGGCAGGATTCGAACTTACAAAGAAAAATTTCAACAGATTTACAGTTTGTCACTTTTGACCACTCTCACCTTCCCAAGCCAAGGAAAATGAAGGGATACACATTATTAGGAAGCCATTTATATTACAAAACAGGGAAGATTTTTTGAAATATAAGATACATAGTAACGTTTTGATGGTTTGGATGGCTGTGATTGAATCTGTATTTTGCTCCAATGGTTAGGATTACTTCTCTCATTCTAATCCCGTCCCCCTGAAAAAATGAATGCAGGTTGCAGAGAATGTGTCCACAATGCGAGTAACACTTTTATGATGGATGAAGCTCTTGGATGCGCCCGAGTGAAAGTACAGTATGGTGACGATGACAAAAAAATTGAGGTAAAATGCTCGTAAAAAAAAAAAAAAGCATGGCGAATCTCATTTTTATCGCTCCAAATCAAGTGCGCATGCAACTGGCTTAAAGAATCATGAAATATCACTGTCATGTCGTTAATTAGAAAGAAGTTTTACAGAAATTCTCTGTCCTCTCTTCCTGTATCTCCTCCACGCTTTTATATTAAATTTTCTACTACGGACTCTCAAAGCAACAACCCTCGTGCTTGTACTATTGGGAAAGAGTTTAAATGCCCTTCTCAGTCTCTTGACTATGAAATTTGTGGATTGCCTGAATTTTTCTTTCGAAAGACCATGTCGCGTTTACACCCTTATTTCTTGCTTTCTTATATTTCATATTGGATTTACAAAAGCATATGAGTTGCAAAACAATTTTGCAGGTATCAGTTGACTCATGTCCAGTGAACTGCATTCATTGGGTGGAGAGAGAAGATTTGGGAGTGCTTGAGCTTTTGATTAGGCCTCAACCAAAAGAAGGGCATGGCATATTTGGACAAGGTTGGGAGAGGCCTAAGAATGTTTTCATGGCAGCAAAGGCCTTTAACAAGCATCAGAAACAAGATGGCACACACCATCAAAATGGTAATAACTCTCACCGCGTTCGAATTCGAATTTTTAATTAGCATGAAACATTGAAATCGAATTTCAGTTAGAAATCGCTAGTTGTAGTGTTCACTGCATGGTAATGACTAGTGTCTAGTCTGATCTCATTAGCAAGTGATAGTCATTTCCGGACTTCTCGCTCCCATGGCTTCTAAGCTTATCCCCTCCATGTTCTCCCCTCGCCCTTTCTCATAGGCTAGTTTGGAGGTGATCTCTAGTCTCACATGGAGGAGTTGTGCATTGCGAATATGAAAAAGTGGAGTTGAGCAAAACTTCAACCCCGCTCAAGCTATTCGAACAAAAAAGATCAACAGAACCAGAGGATGATGCACCACCTCTTAGCTTTGCCTTCTGTTTTCGCCAGACCACCTTCGATCAAGCTACGAGCACAAGTGGGTAGGCGAGGACAGGGGAGGGGTGGTTGGGCAACCTTTTCAATCAATCTCCGACCCTTCAGTGCCGCTATTGGTGCGAATTATAAGGAGTCTTGGTCTCAGGTCAAGCTTGGGCGTCATTTCATTTCCTAAAACCTCTGCTACTTAGTTGTATGCTTCGAAGCAGAGGGGTTCCAAATAGCAAGGTGATAGTTAGATTCAGGGATCTCGACATACTCTTTCTAGGCCAGGACAGCTGAGCTACAGAGGAAAAGCTTTTACGCCTTGAGCGAAGTCACCTATTAAGTCCTTAGTTATACATTCGCTTCGCCCTGCGTGCGTGAACATAACTAGAACCACAAAAAAAAATGTATTTTCCAATTTCCGTAACCTATTTTCGTGCAAAAAAGTAGATCAAATATGGAAATGACGTTTTCAAATAGTAGTAGTTTATTGTGTTTGTTTCCAAAAGCAAGAAATAGAGTATTCCTATCATAGTTGATTCACGTCGCACTATCGTCTGGAGTCGTTCATTTTTACTCAAGTCTTGGACGGTGGTAAAGACCCTTCTGTTTTCGTTTCTCCGAAAAAGAAAATGGAATCGAGAAATAAGAAAACAAAAACAATTTCGAACAGGCCAAACTTTTAAACTTCATTTCTTATGGGATAATTATCTTATCTTTTTGACCTTTTTTTTCCCTTTGGCAGCAAAAGGGAGTGAGGATCAAGAAACCCCAGCTCAAGCAGAGGCTAGAGAAAGTGCAAGTATGAAATTGCAGATGGAGCGAGTCTCAGGAATTTGGAAGTGGTTCAATGAAATTTTAGGCCACTAATACATACATACACATATATATATGTGTGTATGTATATGTAGATGTATATAGATATGTACATAATCTGTGGGTAATAAAAATGAAATCATGTATATGTGATTGGATCATCAGAAGTCCATAAACAGAAGATTGTTATTGGAAACTGGAATAAGAAATAAATATGTATAGCATGGCTACATGAAGAATCGCAAACATAATAATTTATGGTTGATTATATTTTCAGAGGAAAGATGTTTTTGAAAAATGTAAATACGATTGAAGTGACTATATATACAAATTCAGTTATGGATTTATATGCTTCAATTGGAACTGGAAGTTCTAGAATAGGTTGTTGCTATATTGTAAAGACGTTGAGATGAAGCATAAATCGACTGGAGCAGTTGATTAAGCATAAATGTAGTTTTTTACAGTTTTGGTTTTGATCAAGCATAAATTGCTTATGTAGCGGGATCTACTAGCGACCCTTCTTCCCCATAATAGTCATATAAAAAGAGTACCGTAATGATTCGAACTATAAGATTTGAATACGCCAAACTGTATTAGAATGGATTTGATCGATTCCTTATAGCTAGTTGAATGGTTATTCTTGTTTGAAGGAAGACGTCGAGTTCTTAGCACGACACCCGCTATATAGATGTAGCATTGATTTTTTCAAGTCATCCTCTGTAAAATAACGCTCCGTCCTTCCCCTATAATCAGCTAGTCCGACTTCTTGAGTCATCAAAACTTTGGACAAAAATTAAAGTGAGGCTCCGCACTCTTAAAAGCTAAATTAAACCCCAACAAGATGCTACATGGACTCAAAACTTTGGTCTTGTAAGGAATGGCTCCGTAACAAATCAAGGACAAATATGATCAATTTTTACTCTAATTCTCGAACTTGATATTTACCTCTATCCCTACCTTGTTTTTGGAAGAGAAATTTGTCCCCAAAAACATTCATGACGAAGCAAATAAACAGCTCTTTCAAAAATTTATTTGTGATTTCAGTTTATATTTTGTATATAAATGACATGTTTTGTACATCTTGATAAACGGGGTGAGGATCGAGACGGGAATTAAATTTGGAGGTACGATTTCCCAAAAAAAAAAATCTCTAAACCCAAGCATATTTCTGAAATAATTTTTAAAACTCCAATCGAAACGAAACAGATAAGAAAGCGTAACGAATCAGACCAGATAGAATTAACATCACTAGATATTGTCCAACCAAATTCAAGTTTTCCACTGCTGAAACCAACCCTCTGTACTGGGCCCTCTAACAAAAGCCTTTGGGCCAAACTCAGGCCTTTTCTCGGCCCACCGAAATACTGGTTTTGGGCTGTTACATCTATGAAAAGTTACCTTTAACTAAGGCCTAAATTTCCGGCTTTTTTTTTAGCCGAAGAATTTGACCGACTTTAAGACTACTCTCAACCTAATGCCAATTAGTTCTTAGGGTCGTAAAATTAACGACCGGATAAACCTCCAGTGGCCTCTATTGATTGGTTCGGGTGGAATTTGAGCTCATGACCTTAGGATAGCAAGTCCCTTAGTTACTCTCTCTTTTTCTATTAAACCAACCCCTTGGGATTAAATTAATATCATTATCTTTCTGATCATTTTTTCTTGATTGTTATTATATTCAATTTAAATTTTTTAATTTAATTGTTCTTCTTGACGAAGAGAACTAAAAAGTAAAAAATATACATGATTACAAAATTCAAAACATTCAATTAAGACAAAAATATATATATATATTGACAATAATAGTTTTTTGATATTTTTTTAACCCTTAACGCCGTTTTATCCACACAAAAAATCGCACGGTAAGGTGTAAAACAGGTTTGGGAGGAGCTTTTGCTGAATTTGACGGTTTCAATTGGGTACGATTGAATGAGTTGAGCGATTTAGATAAAATTCAATATAAATTAAACTTTCGATTTATTCGTGAGATCTGGACCATCTAGAAGGATCATTGCATGCAGCTTGAGAATTGTGATAAGCTTAATGCCTTTAAGTTATAGTACATTAGACTTTTACTGACTATCGACATGTTAGTTGAGTTAGAGGTTATTGGGACCGTAGTATTTATTGAATTTTTTTTCGTCTTTATGTGAAATTTTTTACAATTTTTTGTCTTTTGTTATTTTTTGTGGTTTATTAGTTCATCTCAACAAGAACTTTCAGAAAAGTTATAAATAATGAATCAAACTTAAAAAAAATTCAGAAAAGACAAAAATAAATCAAAATCAGAGTTTTTTTAAACTTATCTTTTTTAGTGACATTTTTTTAACTTTTGAATATAATTTTATACTTTTTAGATTTCTTTTATCAAGACGAACCAATAAATTACAAAACATTGATATCAAAATAAAATATAAAAAATTAAATTAGAATAAATATCATAGGGCAAATTAGGCCTTAAATTACTACGACATATGTTCTATCAACTAAAACTTGAAATTTTACACTAGAGTACCCAAGTGTTCACACACAACCACTAAAGCTAGATAAATTTGGTCAATGGTCAAACGTTGTTTACAACGTAAGAAGGGGACCTGCACCCCCTAATTCCGACCGACACGAGGCAGTTGCACATGACAGTGGACCCCACCCCCCAATATTTTAGCAACCGACAAAACCGTTTCGAGTAACTGCCACATCTACCCTCCACGCGTTTTTGATCCCTCTTTTTTTTTCTTTTTTCTTTTTTGAATTAAAGGCAAATAATAGATAACCCACTTTCAATAAAAATAGATAGAAAATCAACCTTTTCCACGCGCATTTTCCTCATATATTTTTTTCAAAAGTCTAGTTTCGAACACATTTAGATACAGATTTATTTAAAATTGATGCACATAAAATTTATAAATTATTGAGAGCACTACGTGCATGTATCTGAATATTTGTATTGCTAGCATTATTTGTTATTTTTCCCTTCACGTAAGATGTACGATTGAATCTCCACTTTAAATTATTGTCTACTTATAACTCAGATTAATACTGGTCTCACGAGTTTTGTTAAATCCTACGAGAAAAATAAGAAGCCGTGAAGAGATTTAGAAACGAATTCACCGTCGTATATGATTGATTGGCGATTACTAGCAATTCTGATTTAAGTAAAAATGATATTTTAAATTAGAATATTTTCTAAAAATAGAGGAAAAGTGTGGGGGAAAAAAATAAAATATTCAATTTTACCAAGATATGAAGACTTGCCTTATATTTAGAATTATACAAAAATGACTATTTATCTCAGAGAAAAAAATAGGTGGGAAGATTTTACCGAACAAGAAATCATGTACTGATTCGAATAAACAGTGTTCGAAAATCATCAGATGAAGCCAAGCACCCGAAACCTAAACGAGCTGTGTCGAGTGAGTGACTGTTGAGCGAACAACTACCGAATGCCTTGAGTATTCAACAACTAAACATTGAATATGATCAATTTGGGCTCATTCAGCTTGTTTAAACTGTATTCAGCAACTAAATGTTAAACACGATCAATTCAGACCTATTAAGCTTGTTAATTTGTTGAAATGAGCTGGTCATTTTATTAAGGGCTCAATTTTTAATATTCTAAACACTCTTAGAACTTTATCTATGGAATTTTACTGAATGAATTCCGTAATTAATTTTTTTATTGAGTGGTCTGTGTTTCGAAAAATTGAACTCAACTAACAATGTAATCTAAAAAACTCAAAACCCGAGCAACTATTTGCCGAGCGAATAATATTGAGAGACAAAGACTAAATAACTAAGTATTAAGTAACTAAGCACTGAGCTGATCCAATTCAAGCTCATCAAGCTTATTAATTTGTTTCGCCCTCATTGGTCTGTGTGGTAGTTGGCCGTTGGCAAGGTAGTTGAATGAATCCAACCGTTGAACATTTTCTAGCCGTTTTAGCTTCAACCAACCACCTTGATTTAGCCCTTCAAACTGCAATTACTTGTTTTAAGAGTATTCCACGTGCCATCTAATTTACCCTCCCACGTGCCCCGATTTCTTATCTTCAGATAAAATAAATTGGTAGTCAGAAGGTCGGTGGTGGTGGTTCCTCGGGGCACACGTGGCGGAGGACAGCGACCCACCGCCCCATAATTTTACGTACAACTATCCACAATTTCAGGGGCTACAGTCCATGCTTTAGGCCCACCTTCCCCACATAAAAAATATGAAGGCCCACAACGCGCTTTGAATAAAGAATATTATTTCCTTTTTTTTCATATGCTTTAATTCCGTGACCACGCAGAAACTCGCGGTAGATTAAATTACTACGTCTGCGCAGCTGCTCTGAAGTACATAGTGTTTTTTTTTTCTAATAACTGAGGTGTCCGGAACTGTTTGGGACCAAATTAAGATAAAATTGAAAGGAATTTCCATCTAAATGCTAATTAGTTTTTGGGATCCGAGCTTACCGACCAAGTAAAGACGCAACAACTCTTTCTTGCTGCCAACGAGATTCGACCTCAGGACATCCGGATTATGGCTTGTCCTGATCTCCACTCGGATAATCGGGGCGAGCCATAAATCCGGACGTCCTGAAATAGAATCTCGTTGGCAGCAAGGAAAATCCGCTGCATCTTTGCCCGGTCAAATTTTTATGACATTAAACCACCCTTAAATTTTACAAAAATACCCTTTTCTCTACGATCTATTTCGTGAGCAATCTCGTGTCAATCAAATATTGGATTTTGAGTATAAATAGTATTTGAATAAATAATTCAGGAATTATCAATATCAGGACGGTTAAGGCCATTTGTTTAAATCTACAAATCAAACGAGACGTAGGTGAAAAATTATCCTATCCCACTAGGCACTATAAAAATGAAAAAAGAAAAAGGAGGTGAGATCACTTTATTCCAAACAGATTCACCCGTTTTTTTAAAATTACTAATTACGTCGGCGATGGGATCCAGAATCTTGTGGTTGCCCCGCGGTAGCAACTCACTTTATCACTAAGTAGGGACCAGCAGTTAAAATATGATTCGTGGAGGTGCTGTTTGGTTCCAAATTGAAACACCTATGTGTTTTTAGGATTTTATTCGATTCATGCAAAATATTAAATTGATCGAAGGTCTTCGGTTCGAAGATATATTCGGGCCGGGACACGTTATTTCTCTTAAAATCATTGAATTGCTTTCCTCCTCCGAACAAGTTTAAATCTTTTTCCTTCTCCTTCCTAGCCAGACTAGAGTCGTATCGTTTGATTTTTTTCAATGATCAATGACCATATCGTAACGATACACAAATTTAATAGTTAGGGTTAATTTATGTAGCCGGAGACTGGATTAGTATCGTTATGGAGTCCTAAATCCGATGGATCCTATTTTGGATTACTCGTACTGAATTCATTTATTCTGAACTGCAATAAGAATAACTAGTTAGTGTTATCCAGCCAAAGACAGCAAGAGGGCACTTTAGTGCTTACGTTAGTTAACCCCAAAGGGTTGGCCTAATGGTCAAAACTTGAGATTTGGAGATATACACTTTCCTAGGTCTTAGGTTCAAAACCTCTTAAGTACTATCAACTCTTATGGAGTCAGTCCATACAAAGTAAAATTCTGACTTTAAATGGGACCTCTGCAAGTGAATGGTGGGATTGATCCCCGAGGACTAGTCGCCAATAGATTAGGGTAATTCAAAAATCGGCCAGATACGTCAACTACTAAAAAAAGAAAAAAAATGCTTATGTTAGTTCATGAATAAGGTGCTTCTAACATAAAACACTTGAGAGTGGTGTGACAGAGTGTCTCTCGTGTAAAATGCTTTAGTTACAATTTAATAGAGAACTGTACTTGTGACTTGAGTTAGTATGTGTTAGGCACATAAATCATGACGTCAAAAATAATCATCTCCACCTCTGACGTCATGCATGTCCCACCAAGTATCAGGTCGTACTCCACTTGATCGCGCTGAGCCACCTGATGCCTAGGTGGAGTTACAGAAACTGAGCTATACTATGGTTGTGTCGATCACTCTCTGTACAACCCAATCTGCACAGATGTATTGGTTGCACGACGTGCGAGCCCTATAAAGCGTTCAAACCAGCCCAACGTTGAGATAGATTGAATCAAGAATACGAATCATAATGAACAAATAGTGTGAAATTCGGCTCATCAGTCATGTCAAATCCAACCCGAATTCATTTCAATTGTGTCTTAATATTCTTTAGATCCGCCCGATACCTTTCTTATTCTCCCCTCAATCTATGGAAATAGGATAAAATTAGTTAAGCAGGATCACTTTTTCCCTCTCTCTCTCTATCTCTCTTTCTCTAGGGTTAGTTAGGATGGGTTGTTGTGATTAGGTTGGCTAATGACCTAAAAGCCCGGAGAGAATGAGGTGATTGCATTTTGGTGACGACATAATGAATAGTGTGATGAAAAGCATAGTTGTGAGTATCGTACTAGTCGGCACGTACCATTTTGGCATAAAAACGATATCAAGTACCTTTGGTACTGTACTGTTCTCAATACCGGCCCGTACCGCCTAATACCGGCCACATCGGCCGATACCAGATTTTTTTTTTTTAAGAGTTGCGAAAAAATTAATTTTTTTTGGACTTTTTCTCTATGGTTTATGTATATTATATATATATATAATTGTGGTAAATCTGATACGGTACCCGATACATGATCGGTACCAATGCGTACTGTACTAATAGAAAAACCAGTACTCAAGCCGATTTGATATCCACAACATTGATGAAAAGTGTAAAAGTAGAGAGAGATAGAGAGAAAGAGATCTAGAGAGAGAAAATGTGTGTGTGTGTGTGTGTGTGTGAGTGAGAGAGAGAGAGAGAGAGAGAGAGAGAGAGAATACTTTTGTGTAGAGAAGAACAAACAAACGATGAGAGCTATTCGTGATGAAGAAGCAAAACAATGCAATTGGGGTGTCGTGGAGAAAGGGAAGAACTTTATTGGATCAATACATATTCTATATGTACACGCAAAGTATAACAATTTGGCTGTTATGACCCATTTTTTTTTTTTTTTTGATAACCGAGGTATCCGGACGGCTTGGGAACCAAGCTGGTCTTGCTTGGGGGGTCTCCCACCTCTGCCGACTAGTCCTCGAGGCCCTGGTGGGTCGACCCTTTGTACTCCCCCAGTGGCCCCAAGGTAACTGTTGTGACCCATTATTCGACGGTAGAAATAGTAACAAGACAGATTAGTCATATAGTAGCACATTCTCAGAGAAGTTTCAAGAGACATGTCGACATATACTAGCTGTGTTAAAGAAAAGTTTTATAAGGTGTAGATTTTGAAATTTTAATTTTTGAAAAGCAGTGACGAATGTATAGTATCAGTTTTTGCTACAATTTGATCGTAATTTTATAGTTATTGTAAACAACAAGTTAGTCCGTTTATATTAAAATTTAAAATTTTATAATTGAAAGTGAAATTTAAATTAACGATTTAAAATTTATTTCCAAAAACACTTTTATATAAGAACAAGAAAAAAAAGTATGTCTAACTTTAATACCAAGGCCAAAAAGAAGGTCCCTCAAGAGGATATATGCCCTTCATATATAGTGACAAAATAGTAGGCTAGTAGCTCTTAAACTATTCCTAGTCCACTATTGAGTAGCTTTTTTTTTTTTTTTTTTGTCTGGCACTATTGCGTACAATTTATGCTGTAAGACAATAACGTTGTAATGCGGTAAAACGACCAAATTTTATCTTTGTTTAAAATTGTTTAGTACTTAATTTTTACGTCTTCCGAGAGGGTATACGCCCTTCATATGTGATCAATAGTAGCTCGCGAACTATTCCTAATCCACTATGGGTACTTTTTCTTGGTCCGGCACTATTGAGTTATAGGTTCGGAGGTGCTGTAATACAATAATGTTGTAGTGCAGTAAAACAATGAAGTTTTTTGTGACACTCTATCTAGGTTGTGAGACCGAGCATATAAGACAGAGTCTCAGTAGGGGTGCATTTGGCCTGACTGAATTATTGGATTATTCACTGTTTAGTTTTTTGTCTTTATTTGAAATTTTTCTTTAATTATTTGTTTTTCATCATTTTTTTGATGATTGTTGGTTCGTCTCGACAAGAGCTTTTAGAAAAGTTGTCAATCATCGGCTAAATTTGAAAAAAGTTCAGAAAAGACAAAAAATAAGCCAAAAACAGCGTCCGTGTTGGCTTATTTTTCGTCTTTAGTGACTTTTTTTAACTTTTGGATATAATTTTATACTTTTTAGATTCCTTTCGTCTATGCGAACCAATAATCCACGAAAAAATGACATAAAAATAACAAATACAAAATTTTTTTGAATAAAGACAAAAAAAAAATAGGGATGATCAAGGGTACCACATCGCTTAATAGATGTAAGTTCACAATTATATATAGAAGATCACGGCCCTACTTTGTCTAAAGCATTTTAAAGTCACGAGGGCGACAAAATTAAACGAAACTTCACAATTAAGCGTATTCGTTCTGAAATAATATAGGGATGAGTGACCTACTCAGAGGTCCGTGGAGTTTGGGCGATGGCAAATAATTTTTATAAGGAGAGATCGGATCATTACATTTTTCCTCTAGTATGTGAAAAAATTTACGTCATTTGTCTGCACTACAGCATCCCCGATCTAATGGGTATCAGAATACTCCCAAGTGCATGTATTCTCTGCAATTTGGGAATTAAAAACGTGGGCGAATATTCAAATTGGACCACTTAAAATTCCATTCCAATCACTTTTGATCACCATTACTATTTTTTGAACACCTATCAAATCAATTTTTTTAAAATATTATAATCTTTTTTATTTGTTTAGAACATACATAAATGAACTTTTTAAGGCTATATTTTGATCCTAATTTTTTGCGTGAAGAAAAAACAAAAATGAAAATTACATTAAAGAACAGAGAATTCTCGTGCTATGTTGGGGTACTTGCAGGGAGAATAAAAATAGGAGTTCAGATTTATTCACTCTCAGGTGAACAAGATTTATTTGTCATTGACTACGTGGGACCTTCTAACTCTCCATATACACATACTAGCAGTCGGTGTCCACGTGATAACTGATACGTGGACGCATGGACTTAGATCAAAGTATGTACTTAGTGAATAATAGAGTTAAAATCACGATACGATTAGTGAATAATAGAGTTAAAGTCACGATAAGAAAAATTTTAAAATTCAAAAATAAAATTTTCATTTAGTTTTTTTTCTTCCTGCAGAAATTTAAGATCGAAAGGTTACCTAAAAAGTTCATATACGTGTGATCTAAATAAACAAAAAAGATTATACACTCACAATAATAAATCTGCATATTTATTTTATTTTGAGTGTATAATCTTTTTTTAATTAAATCTACATATGGTAAAACTTTATTAAATCTATGTATTATTTTATTGGTAAGTAAATATTTATTTTGATAAAGTACTCCGTCGTCCCTTCAAGCTCTATTTAATTATCCGATTAGACGATAAAATCCATGTGCAGATTGAAGCGTATTTTATGCATGCAATGAAAAATATCGAATTAGTAACTTGAAAGTCTATAATCTCGGGGGTTCGAGAAGTGCCTCTCTATAAACCCTTCTTCATAGAAGTAGTCTCGTGCATAATACGAATTAGCACGGGTTATTTGCTCGTGTGTAAGCAATATTATTTTGTGTGTATATATATATATATATATATATATATATATATAGAGAGAGAGAGAGAGAGAGAGAGAGAGAGAGAGAGAGATTGTGTCTCCTTAGAAGAAGAAAGATTGCCCCAACCAACCCTGATGATAACCGTAACTGTCATTTTCTCACTTTACAAAAGAAATAGCTCTAGTGCTAGATGTAACATGTGTCGCCATTGTTAGGGTCCATTTGTACTATAATATTTATTAATTTTTTTTATTTTTATGTGAAAATTTTTTATTTTTCATCAAATTTTTTGTGATTTATTGGTTCATCTTGACTGGAGCATTCAGAAAAATTGTAAATAATGAGCCAAATTTTAAAAAATTCAAAAAAGATAAAAATAAATAAAAAACAAAGTTTTTTTTAACTTATTTGTCGTTTTTAGTGATTTTTTTTAACTTTTAGATATAATTTTATACTTTTTAAATTTCTTTCATCAAGACGGATCAATAACCTATAAAACATTGAGATCAAAACAACAAATGCAAAAAAAAAAAAGAATAGAGACAAAAAATAAATTAGGCCAAAGAGACCTGTAATCCTCAACGCATCAAATACTCCATGCCTCAACTCGAATACATGTTATGCACAATAAAATGTGATTCGCGTTAAAACAATACCATTTTGAATTTTGATTATCAAAATATTCCCACTTTGCAAAAAGCAACAATGATTGTGCTAGATGTTATAGGTCTCACCTTTATAATCCTCAACGCATCAAACACTAGTCCATGTCTTGACTCGGATATATGTTATGCACAATGTACAACAAAATATCGTTTTGACCGTCAAAATATTTCCACTTTGGCAAAAGCAACAAACGATAGCGCTAGATGTATAATAGGTGTCATCTTTATAATCCTCAACGCATCAAACCCTCCACGCCTTGACCCATATATTGATGTGCACAGTACACAATGTGGTGTGATGTAATTCAAAACGGTATTATTTTGACTATCAAAATATTCTCATTTTGTAAAAAACAATAATGATCGTGCTAGATGTAACAGGTGTCACCATTATAATTCTCAACCCATCAAACCCTCCACGCCTCAGACTCAGAGATTTTGTTGTACACAGTATGTGTTGCATGTAGCAGCATGTGCCCGGGTCTCCAAAATCCCCGACAACCCGAGGAGATAATTCTATTGAGCATATATAGCAGTATTTGTTGTACGTCAATGCAGCGTTTTTGTAGCTGTCAAAATATTATCCAAATGATTAGATAATATTTGGGCAGTCAAAATGCTACCGTTTTGATGTTGTGCACTATAGGTGCTTGCGTCCCCAGGGCTCTCAAAATATTGTCTAAACAGTTAAATAAATTTTAAACAGCTAAAATGATAACGAGAAATGCTATTCGTAAGGAACTACGTAGGGAATTGCGTAAGGATTATATGGCGGGAGTCTTTCTTTGCTTGAAAAAGTTTCTTCTTTTTTCACCTCCGCCATGTGATCTTTGTGCGATTCCCTGCGGGGTTCCTTGCGAATAGCATGACTCAATGATAACCGTTTGAACATAAAATGCGCTAAATTATGAGTGTGCACACTAGGTCCGTGTCTGCAACGCTCTATGAGATACTAAAACCTTCTCGATGTACCGGATAATTCTATTTAATTATCCAAAAAAATATATAACTAATGTCCTGGCCCCACCAAATATCCTAATGGTCACTTAACCACCGCCCACCTCAGCTTCCGCTGCACCTTCCCATACCCAATCCATTGCCTATAAATTCCCAGCACCCCCCCATCTCCCTCCTCACTCAAACCAAAACCTTCTCAGTTCTCACACTACAGCATAAACAGTTCCTACTTCCTTCCAAAAATCACCGAAAATCCGCAGAAATTCCACATTCCATTCTCAAACTTTCTCTGTCCTCTCCCTCTCTCTCCTCATAAACCAGAGAATTTCATTCCGAAATCACCGAGAAAATCCGCAGCGATGGCGCCAAGTTTGAGCAAAGCAGGATCCGATATGATGGAGCTAGTCGACGGCGTCGGCGGCTCGGCTATCACATTGGAGGGATCAAAATTCATGGCCAACGGCCACGTGTTTCTCTCCGACGTACCTCCGAACATCGTGTCGTTTCCCTCTCCGTACGCAGCAGTTTCGGAGAAATCTGCCGCCGGTACCGCCACCACCGCCGGCAGTTTCGTCGGGTTCAACGCTCACGAGGCGAAAAGCCGTCACGTGGTCCCCGTCGGAAAACTCAAGGGGATAAGATTCATGAGCATTTTCCGATTCAAAGTCTGGTGGACCACCCACTGGGTCGGGTCAAACGGATCCGACCTGGAAATCGAAACCCAGATGGTTATCCTCGACAGGTCCGACTCCGGGCGCCCGTATATTCTTCTACTCCCACTCATCGAAGGCCCCTTCCGGGCTTCTCTCCAGGCCGGCGAAAACGACGACGTCGACATTTGTATGGAGAGTGGGTCCTCCAAGGTCACCGGAGATTTCTTCCGGTCGGCGATGTACATTCACGCCGGCGACGATCCGTTTAATCTCGTGAAAGACGCGATAAAGGTCGCGAGACTTCATCTCGGGACGTTTAGGCTGATGAAGGAGAAAACCCCTCCCGGTATCGTGGACAAATTTGGTTGGTGCACGTGGGATGCATTTTATCTTGCGGTGCACCCTCAGGGAGTTTGGGAAGGTGTTAATGGGCTCGTTGAGGGTGGGTGCCCACCTGGGCTTGTGCTGATCGATGATGGGTGGCAGTCCATTTCCCATGATGATGACCCAGTTGCCCAAGAAGGGATGAACCGCACCTCCGCCGGTAAGCAATAGTTTATGATATCTATATATCTATATATATATCCCGGGCCGTGCTGTAGTGTAGCTCGCATTATAATTTTATAAAATGATATCGTTTTACTTGTTTTATATGCAAATCGTTACCAAACGAGGATCTGCGTTTTGGTAACTATTCGCGAGAAAAATGATATCGTTTTGTTCGCAGTAAAAATACTGTGTATTGTTTTACCGGCACTAGAAGAATTGCACTACAGTCCCAATCCCATATATCCAAACACTTTTTATGTATATCGGAGCACTTTTATATATATATATATATATATATATATATATATATATATATATATATATATATATATATACTATTGCTTTTTCTCCAAAGTTTTTGACAAAATTATATATCTTATTCTTTTATTCTTTCCAAACAACCCAAATAGTAATGAATGGAACAACAACTTGACAAAGAGAATTCATTCCCGAACTAAACATATTGAAAAAGAATAACCTCCTTTGCCTATAGCAAGAACCAAATTCTTTTTTGTCGTGATCTTGTGAACTGTTCGGTCTTTTCTTGTGCACTACAAATCAAAAGAGAATAATCCTCTCCGCCTAACGGGGGAGCCAAATGCTTTTTTTGGTAATCTGGTGAACTGTTCAATCTTTTTCTATGCACTACAAATCGAAAGAGAATAATTGCCACTGCGTAACGCGAGATCCAGATTCTTCTTTCTGATGATCTAGTGCACTGTTCGACCCCTTCGTTTGCGATGCCCCCGTTCGTAACTCCTTGTCTTTTTATTATTCTTTCTTAGATTGTTCTTTTTCTTTTCTTTTTTTCAGGTGAGCAGATGCCATGCAGGCTAATTAAATATGAAGAGAACTACAAGTTCAGGGACTATGAAAGTCCCCAAAGCAAAAAGTTATTACCCTCGGGTGCCCCTAGCAAGAAGGGGATGGGTGCCTTTATCAAGGACCTGAAGGAGGAATTCAAGAGCGTGGACTACGTCTACGTGTGGCATGCTTTATGTGGGTACTGGGGTGGGCTCAGGCCCAATGTTTCTGGGCTACCCGAATCCAAAGTCGTGGGCCCAAAACTCTCACCCGGGCTGGAGAACACGATGGAAGATCTGGCCGTTGATAAAATCGTGAACAATGGAGTTGGGTTGGTCCCACCGGAGAGCGTGGATCAGATGTACGAGGGTCTACACTCCCACCTGGAGTCGGTGGGAATTGACGGAGTCAAAGTTGACGTTATTCACGTAAGTACACTTGTATTATATCCAGAAGTTGGCCGGTTATCCCATCCGTTTACTTTACCACTTTCGAGATTGTATTAGATTAGACTGTTAGACCATCAACCTCCTTTGACTTTAATAGTTGGTCCGGAGAAGTTGTAATGCACTCCGCACAGATTTGAAAACAGATGTACCCGAAATCGTTGAATAAACGTGTCTCTCACAATATTTTGGAGGGTTTTACGCGTATTCAACGATTTTGAATAGATCTATGTGTGGATCTGTGCATGAAAATACGCGTATAAACTTTTCCTTCCAGTAATTTAAAACTTATTTAGGTTTACATGAGTTTAAAAAGTCTCCAAACAATTTTATATGTAGACAAACTATATCCTTGTGTTGCACTAAAGATGATCCCTTTCGTGGTCGGCACATCTACAATTAAACACGGTTTTTTGCCAGAGATTGGTAGAAATGTTTTTCTTTTCTTGAAAAACAGCTCTTATCCTTGAAATAATATATTCAAAATATTTATCTAACGTATAAGAAAGATAGATACATAAGGTAGTAAGGTCTAAAACTTTTTTCGAGAAGAGGGATAATCTTATATGTAAACATAGTATTTCTTGTCGAACTTGCCTTACTCAACTACGAAAAATCAATATGATCATAGGCACGTGCTGTGATTTTTTAGGAGGGCATTCTGAGTAATGAGTAACCCTCGTAGGACCTCGATCAAATTTTTCGATAAAAGATTTTCGTGCTTTCGTGCTTGATATTTGTGGTATTTTATTGGGTATTATTATTTTTGTGCAGTTATTGGAGATGGTGAGTGAGGAGTATGGTGGGAGAGTGGATCTAGCAAAAGCATACTACAAAGCTTTGACAAATTCAGTGAGGAAACACTTCAAAGGGAATGGTGTGATTGCAAGTATGGAGCATTGCAATGACTTCATGTTTCTTGGCACTGAGGCCATAGCTCTTGGTCGTGTTGGTACGTAATAATACATTCGCAACGTACGTTTTTTCATAGTAAAACCGTGCATATGAAGAAACTTGTTTCGTTATTTTTTTAAACGTGTCAAACCGTTAAGGGATGTGCCTTCTTCAAGTTTGGATTTTTTCTATAGCGAATGAATTTCCACATCCATAACTTCTAACATATATAGTATATGTGTATATGGGATATACACATATACATAACTTATAACACACACACAATATATATATATATATATATATATATATATATATATATATATATATATATATAATAGTTGATTTGTACCATATCCTTTACGCAAAATAAGAAAATGACATCACCTAAGCTTCTTTGACCAAAACTCTTATATTTGTTTGAATTTAGAAGTTACTAGCTAGTTGGAGAAGAGTTTGGTTGTATTTTGGGCCATAGTTTACCGGTCGACTACTTGCAAATTTTAAGACACTTTTGAGTCGGCTGTGAAATTTATTTACGTTCCATGAATAAACATAAATAAATTCTCACATGTTATAGGCTATGAAAATTAGATTTTCAAGTGATTTGGGCAAAACAAGAAAAAAAATCAAATTCCTTGGATCAACTACTTGTTGAGTATAAGACACTTTCGAGTCGACTATGAGATTTATTACCTTCCACAAATATATATATATGAACAAATTATCACATGTTATAGCCTATGGAAACTAGGGTTTTCAAGTGATTTGAGTAAAAAAAAAATCTCCTAATTGCTAATAATGTTTGCTATTGTTATTGCCAAACAGGGGATGACTTTTGGTGCACAGATCCGTCCGGGGACCCAAACGGCACATTCTGGCTACAAGGGTGTCACATGGTACATTGTGCGTACAATAGCTTGTGGATGGGAAATTTCATCCACCCCGATTGGGACATGTTTCAGTCAACTCATCCATGCGCAGAGTTTCACGCCGCTTCCCGTGCTATCTCTGGCGGTCCGATTTACGTGAGCGACTCCGTCGGAAAACACGATTTCCGACTGCTCAAGAGCCTCGTGTTGCCCGACGGGTCGATATTGAGGTGTGCACATTATGCACTACCTACCCGTGATTGTCTATTTGAAGACCCTCTTCACAATGGGAAGACCATGCTCAAAATATGGAACTTGAACAAGGTTAGCTTTCTTCTCTCTCTTTTTTTTTGGGGTTAGTTGTGTTTGTTTTCACCTTAGGATGTATAGCTAACAAATGAGATTCGAACACAGATGTATTCGAAATCATTCGGTAAACGTGGAGCTTTTCAAAACAACGTGAATCCACATGCATCACGTGATTCGAACACATTTGGGTTCAGATCTGTATATAAAAATTATGTGTAGATTTATTTCTCAAATTTAAACTATTAAAAATACTTTTAAACGGGTGAAAGTACAAAATTATAAAAAAATAATAGTCCGCCCATAAAGGGTAGAAAAGTCATTTCATAGAAAGTTTTATTTAGTTTTGGCTACTCAATTGCCCCTAATCTGACAAATACCTATCTCCCGTTCGTTTAATTGCCGCAGTACACCGGAGTCCTCGGCGCATTCAACTGCCAAGGCGGCGGCTGGTCACCGGAAATCCGCCGCAACAAGTGCTTCTCCGAACACTCCCACGCCGTCACCTCCACCGCTTCCCCAGCCGACATCGAGTGGAAACAAGGACCAAACCCAATCTCCATCGACTCAGTCCAAACCTTCGCTCTCTACTTCTTCAAACAAAAGAAGCTAATCCTCCTCTCAAATCCCTCCGACGAAATCGAGATCTCGCTCGACCCCTTCAACTTCGAGCTGATAACGGTTTCTCCGGTAACCCTGATCGCCAAAAAGTCTGTCCAGTTTGCTCCGATTGGGTTGGTGAATATGCTGAACACCGGAGGGGCGATTCAGTCGGTTGTGGTTAACGATGAGGGGAAATCGGTCCAGGTCGGAGTTAAGGGGACCGGAGAAATGAGGGTTTTTGCGTCGGAGAAGCCGAGAAGTTGCCGGATTAATGGGGAAGAAGTTGGGTTTGGGTATGAGGGAGTCATGGTTGTGGTGGATGTGGCTTGGGCTGAATCTTCAAGTGTTTCGATTGTTGAGTACTTATTTTAGGAGATTACTGGCGGGAATTATTTTCCTTTTTCTCAAGTGTTTTAGTGGTTTTTCTGGAAGTAACGTACATTTAACTACCTAATTTCCAGTGATTATTAATGATTAATAACACTGATTACTGATAAAATCTCTCTCTCTCTCTCTCTCTCTCTCTCTCTCTATATATATATATATATATACACACACACATACACATGCGAAAAGTCTCCTTCTAATAAGGAATTTCTCGTTTAACTAAAAAGTGAACTTTTAATTTTTTGATCAAATTTTGATAATTCAAACTATTCAATATGTTCAAAACATGTTTTTAAGGGTACATGTTAGATATCAGCTCAAAAATATCAAAAATAACTTGATCAAAGTAGTTTTTTATAAATGCTGACATGAACAATTTTATGAAAAATTATTTGGATCAAACACTTCTCGATATTTTTTTGATCTGATTTCTCGCAGGTATTTTTAAAAATATGTTTTAAACACATTGAAATAGAAGATCCGTATTTTAATAATATAAGGGATCCATTGTTAAAATTTTTTGTATACATGTGTATGTGTGTGGAATGAAATAATTAGGGGATCTATTTGAATATAATCAAATCTTATTCCGTGATATTTTCATGAGTCCTTATGAGTTTCTCATTCTTATTTTTAAAGAAGTTCTTGAGAAGGCTTAGTTGATTCATGATTTTTTTTTTCATGTTTTTTTTTTTTTATTTTTGTTTGTTTCTCAAGACATTCAACAAGTAATCGCAAATACCCAATTACAAGAGCGAAACTTTACCAACTGAGTTATATCCACTCGAGCCAAGCGAAGATGCAAGGGAGTAATCACGTGTCAATTCCTAATTCTTTTGAAGAAAATTAAAAATCAGGAAAAATCCACCTCCTCTTTTTCTCTCTATTTGTTCACTGTACAAATTTGTTTATCTATTTTACAATTCAAAACTCTCTCTCTTTATTAGTTGCAACAATTCTTTTATCTTTTTTATTATTAAAGTTTTCTTTTACCCATCACCTAGTTAATATACTTTTAACTTTTTTAATCAAAATTAGAACAAAAAAATTGAGTACATATTTTTGTACAACGCTTGTATGTATATATATATGAACGTGGATGAGTGAGTAAACAAAGAGAAATAATTTTCAAAATCTAAAACTAGTATAATGTGCAAAACCATGCACAGCACCTCCCGTAGTTCTGTGTACGTGAATTTTACATACCCGTGTGAGTATTTTGTGAAATGTGTGAACATTTTATATGTTGTCGTAGCATTATTGAATAATTTTTACGCTCTCAGCTCTCTTATTTAACGATTTTGTTGTTGTTGTCCTTTAACAAATAAATTATTTAAACCCCAAAGGGTTATCCGAGCGGTAGCACAGACGAGCTGTAAACCCAGACGTCCCGTGTTCGAAACTCGGTAGCCTTGAAAAAAGGCGCAACTATTTCAAACTTTGGGGCCACTGGGGGTGTTCAACGGTCGACCCGCCAGGGCCTCGAGGATTAGTCGACTGGGTGTTGGGGTCAGGTTCGAAGGTCACCATGCCGCCTGACTCACGTGTCGTCGGATACCTCGATTATCAAAAACAAAAAACAAATAAATTATTTAAAAAATTCTTAAATAAAGATTTTATTTATCAAAAGAGGGATATTTATATAACTTCACCTACTGAAAAAACAATAAAAAATAGTTGGTTTATCAAATGGGATAAGTGTAAACTTCACTTCCCTAAACAAATACCATTGGATATCAAATAGTTAGCTAATAACTCTACAGTTAGTCTAGAAACACAAAATATTCATGCGCATCGTACATAAACGTATCTGGAACCGTAAGTATACATGAGATCCTCCATAATCACATAAGCTCCACGCGAGTTTAACAGTTCCGGACACATATGTCTGAATCTGCACAAACGATTTGTTTTTTTTTAGACTTTTTCATGATTTGCATTAGAACAATTAAAAGATGAAAGGGACTAAGTAAAATCGAGTAATAGATGAGAACAGTTTTATGTAAATTACCCATAATTTTTTGAGAAGATTTTAAGAGGTGCAAAATAGATAAGTTTGTGGTGACAAAGTGAGCGATCATGAAAGAATACTCAGTGCGAGGAGATAAAATAGAATCAATTCAAGTGGATTTGATTCATTATGAAGTCGACTAGGCCTTTTTGGTACCGGACAAATGAAGTAGAATAAATTGAAGTAAATTGCTCCATTGGCCTTCTCGGTATGGGACAAATGAAGTAGAATAAATTGAAATTGATTGCTCTATTGGCCTTCTTGATACGGGACAGATGAAGTAGAATCAATTGAAATGAATTCATCAATTTGACTTCTCGATGCGGGACGGATAAAATAGAATCAATTGAAATGAATTGCTCTATCGTGGAGATGACTCGGGCCAAGTTCGGAACCGTTGATGTATCTTAAAAGCAAGATGCACTACTGTATTTTTCACGATTTGTATTTCTTCTTTTCTTACATAAAAACATCTTTCTAAATTACATAAAAAAAAAATTCGGTAAATCTATATACACAACTCTTTTATATAGATTCGAATACAGATTGTTTAAAACCATCCGATACTCGTTAGACGTGCATTTTTTGAAAGGCCCGGCGTACTTCGAATAATTACAAACACATTTGTCATCTTCAATCCTCAGTCCTAGACTTACCGAACATATCTCAAAAACAACAAAATTCCTACTTCGCAAAACACCAAGCTTGAGACAGAATTAGAT
This sequence comes from Arctostaphylos glauca, assembly GCA_019985065.2. Taxonomy (NCBI): domain Eukaryota; kingdom Viridiplantae; phylum Streptophyta; class Magnoliopsida; order Ericales; family Ericaceae; genus Arctostaphylos; species Arctostaphylos glauca. Next base: position 29,525,764 of record JAHSPW020000008.1, read on the forward strand.
TGCCAATACACCTGAAATATAATCTTAAAGCATCTAATTCAAAATAATTGAAAAATGAGTGAAAACCATCCCGTCGGGAGATGAGAGACTACTATTGAGTTTCGAATAGATAGATTAGATCATGACACAGCTGATCCTCCGGTTCTGGTTTAAGAAAGGGTCAACGCAAGAATCTTCGAAGCAATCTGAGAGGCCGTCCAAGAACATACTAGTCCAAGATCATACTAGTATTTAAAGGTAATAGTTAATTAATGTGGAAGAAAGTTTAATAATCTCTCCAAGTGCGACTCGTAACAAGCACGTAAAGAGACAAACCAGGGATCTATAATACGAGAATCATAACGAAACAAGGTTCACTTAAGGTACAAACAACGTAATAATCAAACAAGAGAGTCTTGTTCAAGAGTTTCCGAAACTGTAACTCTGATATCATATTAAAATATTCAACTCAAAATCAATTAACTATGAATGAAGAGACGGTCTAAAATCATATTCGTAATTTTAAAGATAAATATTTAATCAATATTGAAAAAACAAGATGGATACTTACCTCATTGCACAATATGGCAATTAGACCAACCTCACCAAAAACACTTTGCTTTATTTGTCACATGAACTTGCAGATGAACTGGACCACAAATTGCTCACTACTATCTTCTCTTTCAGCAAGTTGAGAGATTCTCCATTTGCTGCGGCATCCACTTTCTGAGAATCAACAGCTGGAGGGTTTTTCGCCAACGGCACTCCGTTTGTGGAATCATTATTACTAGAAGCAGACCCTGGATGGATGTCAACTCGTGAGCTACCGAGGATAGGGACAATCGTAATTCATACGACGATAGAAGATACAATTTAAGTTCAAAACATCTCTATGAGAGGCCTTTGCGCTACTTTATTTGCCGTTCTTGGGTCACCACTTAAACATAAAAGATATCTACTATCTACTACAATCTCATAGATTGAATATATAATGTCACTGTAGCACATTCCCATGGTGTATCATCTTCGAATCTTCGGACACACAATAAATGAGAGCCTTGCTGTCATCCTAAATTTCCATGCTCAATAAGTTCTAAGTTTTAGCTAGAACCCAAGCATACCGAATGGCCAAAGCTTCAACTTGCATCACTGTAGAGGCACAAACTTTCTTAGCGAAACCATCAGTTCTATCGAATTTGAACTTCTCCCATTGCATCATTAACCGGTGTAGGATTAAAGATCAGGTCCAGAATTCTAGTCAAATCGACCTTCTCGCTCAACTCAGGGTGAACCAAAGAGTGCAATATCTCAACTGCGCAAGAAGTTGGACTAGATGCTCTTCCAATACGGAGTGGATTCTGGAAGGGCGGAGCCTCACTCAACAGCCGAAAGTTCACCATAAATTGAGAAGTGTTCATTTAGAACAGCAACCTAGACAACATGAGTCAGTTTTTCACATCAATAGATGCCCAAAAGAGGCGCGAAATAATCAAGGGTTTCCACTTGGTGGTGGGTATCTGGCTATATTTTCGAAACATTTGCAAAGTATGTCAAACATATTTCCTTCTCTTAGCTAACCAAAACAACATACCAGAAGAAAATATTTAGCCTTGTTTAATCCCAATTAAATCATGCATTTTTCTGACCTCTTAGCTTTACATAATCCATCTATCACATATTTGAACGTCAGGCTGTTTGGTGTAAATAAAGCCTACTTTCAGCATCCTGTCCCGAAGCTCCATCAACTTAGCAGCATCGCCCGCCTCACAGACAATCTTGAGGAGCGCAATACAACATCCCGTATCATAAATTCCAAATTCATGAGCAATTAAATCAAGTAGAGATTCTGCTTAATCGAGATTCCTTTCCTCGCAGAACCCACATATCAAAGCTCTGCAAATTTCAATATCTGGATTCACACCATATCCAACCATTTCTCTCATCAAGGACTCACCCTCCACACTTCTACTTAATCTAAATAAGCAGCTTATAAGAGACTCCGTACAACTCTGTAGGTAGTAGCAAAATCGACTACTTAATCCCCATTGCTTTTCTACATGCAGCCCATGTGCAAGGTAAAATCCTTATTTTCTCCGTACTACCTAAGATCATAACACAACTTGATTGGTTTGTTTTTCCCCGTGCTTTCTCATTACACTTCAACGAAATGATTGGGTCCTATGGTCTCCCACCGTATGTTGGCTTACACACCAACCAGAACCCTAATCCACCAGGGGAACATGTCACACACTTTTAGATGGAAGACCTAAATGCATGGCTAGACAACTGATCCAAATTATCTGAGTTTAATCTGATTCAATCTACGTGGACCTCCAATTTGGTTTAGACTAACTGTTTTGGAACTGACATGGGTGGGTCTTACAAACCAAAACCAACCCCACTTGTTTGCACCCTCTACCTACCAACCAGGCAAACAATTCTTAAAGGGGATTGTTGCAGCAGAAGCCCGAAGAATACAATATCTTTAGATATAGATCAGAGGAGCACCAAATTTGAAGAAATCCGCATTACAAAGGAGCACCAAAATTTGAACAACAAATTAAACCAAAAAATCCATGGTAACAAACAGAATCATGATATGAAATACCTGCACAAGGTTTAATAACCACCCCTGTCAAGCCTATGCAAGGCATCTAACTGCCGCAGACCTCTACTGAGTGCAACAGCTCCATCCCTTCACTAGCAGGGGATGAGTGCAAGATAGGCAATGAAGAAAAGAGGACCTCCATGGAATGTTCCATGATCGGTACATAGTCTCCACTTTCAAGAGAAGTTTCATTTGTAAAAAGATAAAGATCATTCCAGCAAGAAATCCGCAATGAGCTTCTGTGTTCTACGTTATAAATTTTGTTGGAAAGTAAAGAAGAAAAGAAGTTAGCCATGTCATTGAATAGTTTCTCAAGCCTTGAACCTGAGAACATCTTTATCAGGTCTGTAAAATGAGAAAGAATCCATGACTGAAGATTGATCTCAAGTGTTCTGAACCTAGATAGATCAGAAAGCTCATCAAGGAAGCTTAATAGTGGATTAAATTGCTTTGCATGAGCTAAAGACAACTGCAGTCATTCCTCCCTGAGCATTCCTGTTTTAAGAGCTAAATTTGGAGACGATGACTCAGCAACTTGACTCTCATATTTCATGCATCGTCTGACGATTGCACCCCAATCCAATGCTGGCAATCTGGGAGCTTGTGAAAGGCATCGTATGACAGTTGCAACTGTGTGAACATATGAGAAGGTACCTGTCTGAATTTTATAAATTTCAGAAGAAAACATAGAACATTAGAGGAGAGATTTATGCGATGGCTAATTTAGCATGCATGAAAGAAGTGAAAAGAAAAACCTTTTTTGCTGATAGATAGTTGGATAAGTTTATAATTTGATTTTCTTAAAAGAACCAGCAATCCTGAATCATCTCTTTATGTTAATTTTGTATTCTACGTCAGCAGCATATCCACAAATACATTAAGTAAACTAAGCTAAGTGAATCGTAATAGAGATCCCGAATATTACTCACCTCAAAATAGGTTAAACTAGCAAACCTTTCTTTGAACAGAAGTCGTTATAAATCATATACAAGAAAATTGGGCTCCAGATGCCCCCGTAAATAAATATGTGCACATTCAGCTACAAGTAAATCAGTGAACAGCCTAAGGAAGTCAACCAGAAGCTTGAGTTTGTCTCTAGTTCTACTGCAGTGCATCTCACATACTTTGGTGAAAGGCAAGGTTGGTCATAATGGCTATGATAAATTGTTCCGATATACAAACAAGAATCAAGGGCTTCGATAAGCAGTTACACTTCATTTGCCTAACCGGAGAAATTGTAGAGACATACCCCAGGATAGTTCAGATGCATTAGCCACAAAGAGCTCCACGACTGGACTGTCGGACGGAAGATTTGGAGATACAGATTTTTTACCAGCTGCGTTACTTGAGAAACTAAAATCAACATTATGAACTTCTCTGGCCCACAAATGATGTCTAAGAAATGACAGTAACCATGTTGCATATTGTTGCAGTTGATGGTCATCGGAATTTTCTGCAACAAGAAACATCTCCTGTATCATTGATGTCAACTGGGCTTCCAAAAGAGGATTGGATAGTAAAGGACCAATGATGTGGAAAGATTCCTGAAGGAACAAGTAATACTTATCAAGCAGGAAAAATAAACATTTCCTACAGTTAAGGAACACCAGGTTTGGCAATGCATCAAGATATAATCACCTTTTCACCATAAGCAGTTTGCAAAGTCGTTGAAGTGTAATTGTGAACGACAGTCCCAGCACCTGCTCCCAATGCGAAAAAGACTAAAAAGAAACGACAGTAATTCATACGAAAAAGACTAAAACCCCGCAGAAGGGACATCATAAAAAAGAAATGACACTAATTCATATGATGATAAAATATACAATTTTATTTCAAAACATCTCTACGAGAGGCCTTTGCAATCCACCAAGCTAGTTTGTTTGCGGTTCTTGGGTCACCACTTAAACATAAGGATATCTACAATCTCATGGATTGAATATCAAATATCGAACTGTAGGACAATCCCATGGCGTATCATATTTGAATCTTCGGTCACACACAGTTAAATGAGAGCCTTGTTGCCATCTTAAATTTCCACGCTTGATAAGTTCTAAGTAGGGCTGCAAACGAGCCGAGCCGAGCTTTGGAGTGCTTGAGCTCGGCTCGTTAACTAAACGAGCCTAAAATTCGTCCTCAAGCTCGGCTTGTTTGTAAAGCAACCGAGCCGAACTAAACTCATTTACTTAACGAGCCTCTTTAAACCAGCTGAGCCTCTAAAACGAGCCAAGCTTCGTTTACGAAACGAGCCTAAAACTGAAACTTGAGCTCGAGCTCGGCTTATTAACTAAACGAACCGAGCCCTTACCAAGCTCGCGAACGGCTCGGTTTGTTTGCAGCCCTAGTTCTGAGTTTTAGCTAGAACCCAAGCATACCGAATGGCCAAAGCTTCAACTTGCATCACTGTAGAGGCACAAACTTTCTTAGTGAAACCATCAGTTCTATCGAATTTGAATATCAGAATAGCGGATAGAGTTATGATTAAGGTACCTTTCCAATTTCGCATTATCCCTGCTATATAAGCTTGTCTATCATTCTTCTGCCTAGAGGCATCATAATTGATTTTGTAAGAACCTTCACTTAGTGGAAGACCATCTCCTCATACTTGGAATTGTGTGAAGTAGTAGGATTGGGAAGTTGATTTCCTTTTTCTAAAACTGCCAAGAAATCCAACCTAGCTGATGCAACTTTCTTCCTGTTCTTGGGCACGGACGAGCCTCGACTGGGCCGGCATTGATGAAAAAATGACAAGAAAAACTTCTCCATCGCAAAATTAATTAGTGTAGGATTACAGATCAAGTCCAAGATTCAAGTCAAAATGACCTTCCCGCTCATCCCAGGGTGAACCAAGGAATGCAATCAAATGTTCGTTGTTCAATATCTCAGCTGCTCAAGAAGTCTAGATGCTACTCCGATATGGAGTGGATTCTAAGGGAAGGGCGGCGCCTCACTCAACAGCCAAAAGTTCACCATAAACTGAGAAGTGTTCATTTAGAACAGCAACATAGGCAACATGCAAATCAGTTTTTAACATCAATAGATGCCCAAAAGAGACGTCAAATAATCTAGGGTTTCCAATCGGTGGTGGGTATCTGGCTATATTTTCGAAACATTTACAAAGTATGTCAAACATATTTCCTTCGCTAACCAAAACAACATAGCGGAAAAAAATATTTAGCCTTGTTCAATCCCCATTAAATCGTACATTTTTCTGACCTCTTAGCTTTACATAATCCATCTATCACAAATTTGAATGTCAGGCTGTTTGGTGCAAAGCCTACTTTCAGCATCCTATCCTGAAGCTCCATCAACTTAGCAACATCGCCTGCCTCACAGACGATCTTGAGGAGCGCATTACAACATCCCGTATCATAAATTCCAAATTCATGAGCAATTAAATCAAGTAGAGATTCTGCTTTATCAAGATTCCTTTCGTCGCAGAACCCACATATCAAAGCTCTGCAAATTTCAATATCTGGATTCACACCATATCCAACCATTTCTCTCATCAAGAACTCACCCTCCACAGTTCTACTTAATCTACATAGGCAGCTTATAAGAGCTTTATATGTGATCAAATTGGGTTTCATACCTTTACAAACCATCTCAGCTTTCAACAATAATGCCTCCTCGACAGAATTGCACTTGCTTAGAGAATGGATCAACTCATTGTAAATTTCTTCTTTGGGCTCGTGACCGGATTGAGACATTCTCTCCAACAGATTCTTTGCTGCATATGGTCGATTCTCTTTACACAAAGCAACTACGAGGTAATTAAAAATATCTCGCGAGACTGAAACTCCAAACCTCTGAAGCTCCACAATCACATTTAGAGCAGAAAGCAACCTACCCTCTTTTGCATATCCTTCTACAAGAACCCAACTGGTAAAATTGTCTGGGCAAATCCCATTTCCGACCATTTCAAGCAACAACATCCTAGATTCGTGCATCATTCCCTCCTTGCAATACCCACAAATTAGAGTATTATAAGTTATTACGTCGGGAGTCAACTGTCTGTGAACCATCCTATGTAAGAGCTGATGAGCCTCTTTTACTTTCCCTTCATTACAGAGACCATTCATCAAGGCAGTATATGAAACTAGATCAGGTAAAACACCCCTTCTATACATAATCTTATACAAATAAAATGCATCCTTCAATCTTCTCTTCTTACAATAACTACCAATCAACGTATTATAAGTCACAATATCAGGATCAAATCCTTCTTCTTCAATCTTCTCCAAGAAGTCATTCACCTTGTCCACATCTCCACATTTGCAGAAGACATGAGTCAATATGTTGAAAGTATGCGTATTCGGATGTATCCCAATTCTCCCCATTACTTCATAGATTTCCCAACACTGATCGGTACAATTCAACTTCAAAAGTCCATCCAAAAGACGATTAGTAGAAACAACTTTTGGATTAAATCCAAGCTTCACCATCTTCCGAAAAGCTTTCAAACCTTGTTCAATCATACCCTCTTTGACATAAGCCTTAACAAGCATATCAAAGATAACCGGGACCCAATTACACTCATCAGTACATACAACCAAACTTCGGAAAACATCAACATCTCTATTCAACACTATTAACTCAGATAACAGTTTCATCGCGTGAGAAAAGTTCCGAGACCATGCCAGTATGTGAACAATGATACAGTAGTGATGGGTCGATGGTTTAAGACCCAGATCATTTTTGACCCAGTTAAAGAAAGTGAGAGCTGCGGAAGAATCAGATTGGCATCTCAATAAAACCCTTGAAACTTCAAGGGGACCCAGATGAGGAACAAGCCCGCTTATGTCTTTGTGATCAACGGCAAAATGGGTAGTGAATTGTTTGAGATTTGAGCAAATGAGATCAACTATGTTGTTAGGGTTTTGGGTAGGAGGGAGGAAACTGTAAAGTGGGATGGAGATTGATTTGGTCTCAGAACTTCTTATGGTTTGGAGGGATGAAGTTGATGACGACGAAGAGAATGAAGATTTTGAGATAAAATCGGTGTGGGGGAGGATTGAACCTGAAGATGGTGCAAAGTTTGTTGATCTTAGGTTGAGTTGGGTCATACAATTGATTAACGTTCGCTTCATCTGCTGCCCCAAAAACAAAAGAGCTGCTCTAGCTCGACTGATTGAAACAGAAAAGTACAAGGTTAATTCGAGTAGAAGATAGGCGGCAATGAAGAAATACAAGACCTATCTGGTTTTGATGGGGTTTTCGCCGTCGGGGCAGGCTGGGCAGCAAAGTCATAGCCTTATCATCAGAATACCGCCATTGTTTTCATCTCCAATCCAGTGCTGCTCTCGTGCTGTCACACCATAGCTCCGTTCCTCTGTTTCACAGAGAGAGAGAGAGAGAGAGAGAGAGGGGTGTGTAAGGTTTTCCAACCGGAAAATAGCTTGGTCTCTCTAGAAGGCAGAAGGCGAGAGACCAGAAAAAATAAATTTCAGCTCAAGGTGTCTTAAAAACGATGGCGTTTCAAAAAATAAAGTATATTTTAAAAATGAGAACTCCTTTTGTGAAAAAATGAATTTTTCACACGTTTTTCGTTTGGAAACTTAAACGACAGCGTTTTAAGAAAATTGCAAAGGCGTGTTTTGGCTCAAGCCCGAGAGATTCTCGCTCTGATTTGCCTTACCCAAGATATTACCTTAGACAATTGGCAAATGAATAGGTATTATTTTTTGAATATTTTAATAATTTTCTCTTGAAATATTATGATTTGCCCGCGTAGGGTACATTTTGCCTCACAAATCTGTGACTTTTCACACGAGTCACTTCAAGAGCAACAAATGACATAAATTAATTGATCTGTGATTAATTTTTTTGAAGTATTACATATTTTCTTATCTCAATAAAAATATTACACGAATCTTTTTTAAATTCAAATTTAAAAACTTCTTATATTTTATATTTTTATTTTCATAACTTTATATACTTATCTATATCTAAATACATACACATTTGTACATATATCAACACGAGCGCGCACTCACATATATATATATATATATATATATAAGTAGGCATAATATTTGAAGAAATTACACAAGTACGTATTTTCAAAATAAAAATATAAATAAATATACGTATTGTTACATAAAAATTAGTTTCCGTCCACAAATTCTTACAAACAAATAAATGTATAATTATTTATTTTTTTTTAACGAAAAGAATCCTAGTTTCAAAAATGTACCAAATCCACACCAATCTCCTTTGCTGTAATTTTAACAAACAATGCTTTATGTTTGGATTATTCACATAAAATCACCTTTATCCATCGCTTAATTTCACTTTATTTCCTTTATCTTTTAATTGTCTCAATCCATCCCGTGCTAAATGTAACGATCAACCCCTTTTGCATTGACGCACATAACTACTTATCGTATTCTCCTCTAACTACGTCTATCCAAAAATAGTCAATCGTTACATTTGAAAAAATCAAAAAGTACATTAAGACAATTGAAAAATAAAGAGAATTAAATGAAATCGAGTGATAGATGAAAAAAAATTCATGTAAATTACATGCTTTTAGAAAGTACAAAATAATGTTGTAAAGATACATTTATAAATAAAAGAAAAAGATTAAAAAATAATACAGTAGTACTCTTCCCTTCCTTTCTCCTGTGAAGCTATTTCCCAATCACTGACCAATGATGGTAGAGATCTTGCCAGAGTCTTGATAATTTTTTACCTTCAAAAAATGAGAGAAAAAAAAAGGAACTCTTTGAGATGCAGATCCAACTGAAGATCAAACTAAAGGTTATCAAGCTCGAAAAAAGTCGAGGTCTATCGGAAATCAAACCAAAGAGATCACTAGATTAAACTGATTACCTCGTTCAATAATACCTCTGACTTCGTAGTGATCCTCTGCCTCTCATTATGATCAACAACAATGTTATCCCCTCCTAATCAACTTCCAGTTGAACCCTTGGAAAGCAATTAAAGCAAAAAGAAATGAAAATAATTTCCCAATTACTATCATTTTCTGAGTGATAAAAGGTAGAACCCCTTCAACTGTACTGTACACAAACCATGCACCAGAAAACCCACATCCCCTCTCGTGTTTTTGTTGACCACCACCGCCTATAGAACGAGGCTATCCACCGCTTTTACCCTGTTTTTGCGTAGGCTTCTGCACAGACAAAACCACATCCCCTTTTGTGTTTTCTTGATGACATCGTTTTCTTCGAGGTTAAGAATTTTGTCACGGGTTTTTTCAAAGACGTCATCATGAATTCAAGGTATCACCAAGTTGGCAAGCTTGAGCTGCTTCTCGGGAGGCAGATAGTTTCTCAAAGAAACACAGGCACTATGCATCACCTGCACCAGAAAACCAGCCATCTCCCTCTCGCTGTCATCGATAGGAGGATATGTTATAGGCATATCATTACCGCGTTCCCAAGCGTAAATTCTCTCCGTGGATGTCCACAAATAAGAAACCACAGATTTTGCAACCACCGCCCAGTTGCTGTTATCCGATAAAAGAGAAGAAATAGTTACCGGTAGATCACTCAGCACCATGAGTGGGTCCAAAACAAGGAGAGGCATGTACTTGGAGAAGCTGCCACAGAGCAGACCCAGAAATTGCATAGCCTGCAAAAGAACCGAAAGGAAAACCATAAGCGTAATGAAGTTCGAGCTGATAGTATAAACCCAATATGAGCTAGGTGAGAGGCAGACTCCATCTACTATACTAGAGAAGAGCTGCTAAAATAGGCTGCTCCCCATGGATTTTTTCACTCCACTCGTCGAGACTCCAAGGGTACATTGTCTGAATTGAAGCTCGTTAGAGACCACTGATAGATAACATTTATAAATCAACATCTATCTTCTCGGGATGTGGATTCCCCATGGCTTGGCCTCGAGCCTAGGGGATTGGTGGTCGTGCCTCTGCCCTGGGGTGACACAGGACGTGCTCATATGGTTCATAGAAGGATATGATCAAATTGGGAACTTTCACTTATCTATATTCTATATATGCCCTTTTAGGAGCATTATGATCTGCAGCTCAACTAGTCTCTTATGAAGTTTCTATTGGTCTTATTCTTATTGTGGGCCTTGTGAGTTCGTTTGGATCCGTGAACAAAAGGAACTGGTCTATCTGCGCGACACCTGAATTTAAAAGAAAAAGTAGATGATAGGAAGAATAAGGGCTACCAATCCCTTCTTTCCAGGAAAATCAGTTCCCATGATAGGAAGTAGATGCACAAAAAGAAAAATTCACCATACGAATGAAAGCAAATTGAATTACTCATGTACCCTAGTTTTACATGAAACCTTAAGAAGATAATTTAGTGTGAAAATGCAGTTCGAGCGAGTAAGCCCCCACCCAAAACAAACTGCTCGATTTAACATGAGATGATCACTTCTTTGAAAGAATTGAGGAATGAGGATTACCGTGGAAGGATAACATGTTACACAACTAATTTCGACTGCATCAACAAGCCACTGCCTTTTGATGCTCCCTTCAGAATGTTGCAGAGCTGCCACAACGTCTACCAAAACACTCCAAATACCTGTAAATATAGAATGTCAATATATAAAGAAACGAAAGTTTTCAGCTGTGAAGGCATAGAACAACCAAAATGCCAAAGATGTCACTTCCTCAGTTACTGATTATGTAGTATATAATTTCCATGATTCACCTATGCTGCCATTTTGTGGAAAAACTAACCGTCTGATTTAGTGTTCAACAGATAAGCTTTCAGTTTTCCCAGCTCACTCGATGGGATGGAACCAATCTTAATTAGCCTGGCCTTTGCTTGAATCTTTTTCGCTACCTCAGAAAAGTTACAATCTCCTCCTACTCCATCTGGAATCTGTACACGGCACATAAAGCAGTAACTTTAACAAACAAAAAAGATTAGAACTCAAAAGACATTGCATGTATGATGTTATAAATATATACATATACATACACACATGTACACAACACATAGCAGAAATGTATTTCATTGCGTCGAGACATAAATCATGCCCCTAAACTACTCGGCAAGATAACCCCAAGGGTTAACAGGGGCCCCTCAAGAACCCTTTGGTATGGGGTTCGACTCCCATCCACATCAAATCTTGTGTTGGACCAGTTCATATGGAGCTCTGCCCCTTTTCATTGGACCAAAAACCAATTGATAAAGAAAACCTACTTAACAAGATCTCTACAACCCCACACACTTGCACAAACTCACACACTTCTCACATGGGGTATGTGGCCGCACCACGCCATGTGTGAGACCTAGAGACTCCATGTGATAAGAGTTGGTACACCTATGTAGGTAGTAGCAAAATCGACTACTTAATCCACGTTGCTTTTCCACATGCAGCCCATATGCAAGGTAAAATCCTTATTTACTCCGTACTACCTAAGATCATAACACAAGTTGATTGGTTTGGTTTCCCCGTGCTTTCTCATTACACTTCAAAAGAATGATTGGGTCCTATTGTCTCCCACCATGTGTTGGCTTACACACCAACCAGAACCCTAATCCACCAAGGGAACATGTCACACACTTTTAGATGGTAGACCTAAATGCATGGCTAGACAACTAAACTGACCCAACTTATCCGAGTTTAGTCTGGTTGAATCCACGAGGACCTCCAATTTGGTTTAGACTCACTGTTTTGGAACTGACATGGGTGGGTCTTACAAACCTAAACCAACCCAACTTGTGTGCACCCTCTACACCTACCAACCAGGCAAACAATTCTTAAGGGGGATTATTGCAGCATAAGCCTGAAGAATACAATATCTTTAGATATAGATCAGAGAGAGAGAGAGAGAGAGAGAGGAGCTGCATATCATTTGTAGAAATCCACATTACAAAATAGCACCAAATTTGAACACAAATTAAACCAAAAAATCCAGGATAACAACAGTATCATGATATGAAATACCTGCACAAGGTTTAATAACCAACGCTGTCGAGCCTTTGCAAGGCATCTAACTGCCACATACCACTCTACTGAGTGCAACATCTCCATCCCTTCACTAGCAGGGGCTGAGTGCAAGATAGGCAATGAAGAAAAGAGGACCTCCATGCAATTTTCCATGATCGGTACATAGTCCCCACTTTCGAGGGAAGTTTCATTTGTACAAATATAAAGGCCATTCCAGCAAGAAACCCGCAATGAGCTTCTGTGTTCCACGTTATAAACTTTGTTGGAAAGTAAAGAAGAAAAGAAGTTAGCAATGTCATCGAATAGTTTCTCAAGCCTTGAACCTGAGAACATCTTTATCAGGTCTGCCAAATGAGAAAGAATCCATGACTGAAGATTGAACTCAAGTGTTCTGAACCTAGATAGATCAGAAAGCTCATCGAGGAAGCTTAGTAGTGGATTAAATTGCTTTGCATGAGCTAAAGACAACTGCAGGCATTCCTCCCTGAGCATTCCAGTTTTAAGAGCTAAATTTGGAGACAATGACTCAGCAACTTGACTCTCATATTTCATGCATCGCCTGACAATTGCTCCCCAATCCAATGCTGGCAATCTGGGAGCTTGTGAAAGGCACCGTATGACAGTTGCAACTGTGTGAACATGTGAGAAGGTACCTGTCTGAATTTTATAAATTTCAGAAGAAAACACAGAAAGATTAGAGGAGAGATTTATGTGATGGCTAATTTAATTTAGCACACATGAAAGAAGAGAAGGAAAACTTTTTTCTGATCGATAGTTGGGTAAGTTTATAATTTGATTTTGTAACAAGAACCAGCAATCCTGAATCATCTCTTTATGTTAATTTTGTATTCTACGTTAGCAGCAAAATCAACAAGTACATAGATAAACTAAGCTATACATAGACAGTGGATAGTAATAGAGATCATGAATATTACTCACCTCAAATAGGTTAAAGAGGTTAACTAGTAAACCTTTCTTTGAACAGAATTCATTATCAATCCTATACAAGACAGTTGGGCTCCAGATGCCCCCATAAACAAATATGTGCACATTCAGCTACATGTAAATCAGTAAACAGCCTAAAGAAGTTAACCAGAAGCTTCAGAGTTTGTCCCTAGTTCTACTGCCGTGCAGACTCGATCTCACATTGTTTGGTGAAAGGCAGGATCGATCATAATGGCCATGATAGATTGTTTTCTCACATACAAAATAAGAATAAAGTGTTTCGATATGCATTTACACTTCATTCGCCTAACCAAGAGAAATTGTAGAGACATACCCCAGGATAGTTCAGATGCATTAGCCACAAAGAGAGCTCCATGACTAGACTGTCGGCAGGAATATGTTGAGATACAGATTTTTGACCAGCTGCATTACTTGAGAAACTAAAATCAACATTATGAACTTCTATGGACCACAAATGATGTCTAAGAAATGACAGTGCCCACGTTGCATGTTGTTGCAGTTGATGGTCGTCGGAATTTTGTGCAACAAGAAACATCTCCTGTATCATTGATGTCAACTGGACTTCCAAAAGAGGATTGGATAGTAAAGGACCAATAATGTGGAAAGATTCCTGAAGGAACAAGTAATATTTATCAAGCAGGAGAAATAAACATTTCCAACAGTAAGCAACACCGGGTTCGGTAATGTATCAACATATAATCACCTTTTGACCACAAGTGGTTTGCAATGTCGTTGAAGGATAATTGTGAACGCCAAACCCAGCACCTGCTCCCAATGCATTAACAGCTCCAAGCATCCCACCCAGAGCGATTAGCGGAGGATGAGGATTGGAGTAACATTTCCTAAACAGGGCCAGCAAATCTTTTACGAGCTCAACGTCCAAAGAGTGCACGCCTTCGTTTGAAATGCAGGCAAGTAGGCTTCCTGCTCCAACGCAAGATGCCATCAACAAGCTCTGACGAAAGGCACACGATTTCTTAGCTGACAATACTTCAGACAAGATCTCCCTAAAACCACTCACTAGATGGTCGAGTTCAGCATCATTTATCAATTCTACTCTCTGGCAAAATGCCACTACAGAGGGAAGTGCGAGACAAGATCCCACTGAAAACACTATATCCAAAGCTTCACTGCCAAAAGAATTTTGAACTAAAGGATTAGAATTTGGAAACCATGATATGATGAGGGCTTTGATCTTATGAACCACATCATGGGCCCCAGATCTGTATATTGCACCAATAGAACTCCCCAGACCAAGGACAAGGCCTGCAATACCCCATACATCTTCCTCTAAACCATTACAGTTCTCATCCAGTGATTCAACAGTTAGATATGAGTCAGCATCATCTGTAGCTAGCGGGAAATAAACAGAGACGCTTTCCAAAAGATCAGATGATGATAGAGATAACTTGCATATCACCTGAGATAAGACCCTGACAATTCTTCCCAGTATTTCAACTTCTTGGATCTTGCGTGTTTCTTTTACCAAGTTGGAGTTGTCAGAAGCTTCGATCCAGGTAAGAAGATCCTGACATGAAAAGCCCAACCCAACTCCACAAGCTCCTTTTACAAGGGTACTTCTGCTACAAGATGCAACCTAAAAGCACAACCATCAGATATTAAACTGGCTTTAAAGACACTATAGGAGGAGGAAGTAGAGGGTGGCAAAGCAGTCCTTTCCACTAAATAAGCAGAACTGCAAAAAAAATTCCGAAAACAGCACAAGTCTTCCTTATCACCTGCTTCTGCTTGACATCTTCAGAACAAAACCAAACTAAACAAACCCAAAAGCAATATTCAATGCTTTAGCTTTTGCAATGATCTCCCAAAAATCATTTGTTTAAGTTAATTCACGATTGCATTTTGACAAGAAGAAGTTTACAAGGTACTAACCATTGAAGACATAGGCACTAACTATATTAGGGAGATTTAAAGTTGGCCATCTAGGTAGGTGTTTGTTTCTGATCATTAAAGTAGTCCGTGAGTAGGGAAGAACATTTTCTAGCAAATAAAGGGAGTCTTACCACGTGGCCCCCATCATCTTTGAGTTCTTCCTATTGCTTTTAGGTTTTTCATGTTTTGGTGGTAGTTCTACATCCTCATTGTACAATTGTATACAAACATTTTCTACCCCTCAGCAGACTTATAGGCTTATAGCTTTTTCCGTACAGGGTTTCATTTTCAGTCTGGTTCTTGGTTACCATCTAAGAAACTGGAGTTAACGCATGTAAACAAAACTATCGAACAAGCAAAGATACTAGTTCTATGGAGAAAATAAGGCCTTGTCATTAAGGAAAAAAAAAACGAGCGAGTATACAGATGCTTTAGACTGAATTAGCCAAAAGCAGGAAAGCAAGCGTCATGTTTATAGGAGAATGATAAAACAGCTCATTAATAAGCACTCCTCTATGCAGATAACACCTCATAAATAACCAGTATGAGCATTCCAGCACGAAGTACATTGATTGACGAAAAGTCAGTATTCATAATCCGCAACCAGTATAAAACATGCATATGTCACGTGAAACAGAAGCATATAATAGAACACTAGTTCTAACCAACGCCATCAGGGCGTCCAATAAGTGGGCCCAAAATTGTGAATATCTGTACACTGTGCAGTCAGATACGAAGGCAGGGATAAGTAAGATTACTACATCTCATTAGACAATATTAACCCAGGTTCTTCTTACCCAGTGACAAAGCTACCGTTAAAAAAGAGTGTGACTGACATTTTCTCTCTTACTCTTTCATGGTCCCCTTTGACTATTTCTCTTTCTTATTTCAGCTTCTCTCTCTTTCAAACCACTCCACCTCTCTAAAACCCATATCAGCCCTTGTGTGTTTGCAGCCAAAGACTATTTTCGGGCAAACTATCAGTTCTATTTGAGTTCGTGAGAGGCACCTATACATGGTTAAATTTTCCACAAATCAAAACTCATTTTATTCCAACAAGAATCAAAAGCCAGATGAATCAAAACCCACATTCTTTCCTCCGAAAATTGGGACATTGATTCTTGAGAAAGAAAGACTTTCTTTTCTAGCTCAAATGAGTACCTCTGCATAGTTCAGAGATATAGCTCCCACATCAGACATCAATCTCCCCATTTTCAAAATAAGTAAAAACGACAATTTCAAAAAATCAACCAACCAAAAAGTTAAAAACCAACCCAACTGAAGCCTCAACCTCCTCCCTCCTTTCCATCAGGCAGTTTTAGAAATTAAGTATCTGCTCACTCTCAGGAACTGATGATGCACTGATCCATATGGATGAGATTTTATAATTTGGTGATTGGTTGTGATTTATGGTGGAGGGAAAGAAGAGGAAGGCTGTGGTGATGTGGGTGGTAGTGAGGGTTGGATAAGGGTGCACAGCAGCTGGGTTGTAGGTGATTAAAGTGGAGAGAGAATGGCTGCAGTAGTGGGCATGAAGGGGGGAGGGAGAGAAAGGTTAAACTTTCCAATAAAAGAAAATAAGTGTCAGCACAAAGATGATTGATAAGTGTCTCAAAGGAAAAATAGATACTCGTGCATGGGACAACTATTCATTGGAAAAGGGTTTATCTTAATAGTTGTTTAACGGATGCCCAGTGGACACTCGTTAAAATAAACCATAATATAAACATACACCAACACATTCGAGTGCCAATTACATGTAATATTATTCAAGTATGGGTTCATTAACTTACAATGAATGAAAAGCTCACTTAGGTGCCGAGTTATACTCAGAATACAATAGTAAGCCAAGAAAACCAGGTTCAGATTTGGTCTAGGAAGGATTTGCTGCTACTTTACCCAGATTGGGTCAGTTCACAATCACATATTCACCAAAAACTTTCATCCAGGACATATCCTCAATTAACTAATATAAAATTTAACCGATCACTCAACATAAATGGATTTGGGTCCACAATTTAAGGCACGTCCTAACGATTTGAAAATCACAAATTGATTCAACAAACTCTTCTATGGAACATGTTCCAAGCACTAGGAAATCAGAACTATATACCTCAATAAGTGCTTCGATGTTTTGGAACTTTTGCTTGTGATCGGTCACATGAAGACAACTTGAGATCAATCCAAGAGAAATAGCAGCCGTCCACTGCCGATGTTCATGTTCATACTGGAACAGCCAACCAAGAAGGAACTTTGACGCAGTTGATTTGACAGCATGTGCAGATGGAGGCAAGACCTGGAAACAACAAAAGAGTACATAAGGAATGAAGTATGAACTGACCAAAGCAAGTTATGAGGGGAATCAAAATCAACTAGAAGCACCTCGCTGCTAAAGGTGAACATCTCTCACAAAGGTGAATCACCAAAAGTGATGAAGTAGACAAAGTTGAGGAGCTTGATTTACAAGCATACCCAATCAATTAGGTATAAAATAATACATATTAGCTAATAGCCAAGCAACTCAATTTTTAGCAATGCCTCCAGGTTATTATTTCTCACATTGGGGTAGGTTATAATTTCTCACGTTGTGATGGGAAATAATTACAATGTGGCCAACACCGAACTCCCACATATTATTTGGAAGATACCTACATCACATGCTCACAAAAACTGATGCTGGACAAAACAATCCACATAGTCAAGAGGAAGAAACAAAAATTGCTTCCAAGAAACACGGAGGGACAATGGAACCGAGATGTCTTTGTCCCAGAATGGAAAAGAAAATACATCACTCAAAACAGTCGGTCCTGCAACCATGAAACCACAGACCTACAAAGCAGGATACAATCCTGACTATTGCATCACCCACCTAGTATTCACCAAAAACAGGTACTATGTAGCCCACGCAATAGAGGCAAATTCCTTCGGTAGAAGTAATGCAGTGAACCACTGCCTCTTGTGTTCCAACAATGAATAGAATAACGAAGTCTACTTGGGATTTCGGCAAACAAAATCAAGCTAAAAGTTAAAATAAAGAAGTGTGTTTAACAGAACCCCAAAAGCAATAACAATTCAGATGTATATAACAAGTTCATATCAAGAAAGGTAGCATGCTCAGTGTAGCAAAATTGAAAAAAGCAGAGCAATATGACAACCCATAAGTTCAAAGCTCAAGTTAGGGACTTCTATTTAAGGTCTCGAGTATCCTACAATCTTCTATCGATCTGCTGTAAGAAGCAATTCAAAACCTTTTGGAGAAAATAAAATTAAGCTTACATGTTTCCTTTAATTCTCATATTCCTTCTTTCCAAGTGCTTCTTTTAAAGCCCCATCCAATTTTATCTATTTTACTGGAAAGTGCAGTATCCGCTCTAAAAATAGAACTTGCAAGTTTTCACCTTGATCCAAGTGTCTATCCAGACTCACTTTCAAACATACCCGGTGGAAATGCAAACCAGCTGAACTAACACTTCACAGAAACAAACAAGACACAACTTCAGCCACAATTTTGAAAATCAGTGTAGTTGTAATTTTATGATTAACAGCAGGGATGCCAATGCTCAGGTTGTTGGACCTACTTGGATATATATTACCATAACCTTTAACAACACACTGACATTATACCTCACAAAGCGCACCCAAAGCTAGTGCAATGTTTTCTGCAGATCTCGGAATTGATTCCTCTGCAATCCGTCTTATAATCTGAAAGATAAGCAAGATCAAAGATACATTGTACATTATTCAAGTGTTTGTGCTACACCTGACTGAAGGCCAGATTTAGTCGTGACAAAAGAACAGCCATTTCAGATAGATGGTACAAACCTTGAAAATACCATTAGCAGCTCTAGATTCTTTATCCGGTACAGTGGATGGTGCCTTAGCATCAAGAGAAAGGACGCTATCCCTCATCCAACGTTGCATGAAGGGTTTCCAAGAACGCATCGAAAGAAGTGCAATCAAAATGTTCCTTGAGAGCTGCAGAGATGCAGCTATCTCCACAAGCACATTCTCGTATTTGGCATGTAAATCTTGCAATGCCTGAGATCTAAATAATGCAGAACTATAAACGTGGTAAAGTCCCATGAAAATACTCAGTTTGAAGGATAGGCATAGGGGTCTTACTTTTGATTCCCCTTGTTCACATCTTTAGAAGTCAAGGGCAAGCAAAAGAGAGCTGCACCAGGTAACTGTTTAGCTCCAGAGATATTTCCTGCCAGTGAGTTGTAGATAAATGGCTGAAGTCCAGGTTCCACAGAAGTGCATCTTACCAACATCAGCAAGTTTCTTGATGAACCAAAAAATCAAGTTTCTACTGAAAAATCAATTAACCTCAATCTACCCCACACTCTTTAGGTTTGCCTGAAACTATTCATGTAAAGCATCCCCTTTGAAAGTTAGCAACTTTTCTGAAAGTCTTCTATTTCCAAAATACTCACTCCATTCCCTATGGTTTCCATCTTTCAAATCAGATATCGAAAAAAATGCACCCCCCACTTTTGCCAAAAAATGCATGCCCACGTTTTGGAAAAGTCAAAACATACAAGTTTTTAGCTGTTCCAAAAGAATACTGTACAAAGGGCTACGAGCACCTTCTAAAGTGGGGATAAAGGGGCACTGGGCACTTTTGGAAATGAATGGCTTTTGATATGCATCTGGATGCATCAAATGCATGTACCATTGAAAAGTTAAACTCCCAAAAGGGACCACCGTTGTCGAAGGGAGGAAGTATTAGATTTCAGTATTTGATTTTTACTTACGTTCAACATACTTGAAGTATTCTGAAAAGCTCAAATGACCAATAAACTTAACCAAACACGCATACAATAAGAAGAACAAGAAGCCAAAACTGCGTTACTGGTGCTGGTCCCCCCAATGAAGGTTACAGAGAGACTTAAACTATGAGAGGTCACAAAGATGATAAACAAGAAAATTCTGTTTCCATCAAACTGGAAACCAAAAAAATTCATCTGCGTTATCTCAGAAAGACATACCCAAAGTACTTAAATACAATAAAGCAACAATCTGTCAATACCTGATGCAAAAATAGCCTTAGGAAAGACATCTAGCAATTTCTCAATCTTGTTTCCAGAAACTCTTTTCTCCTTCACAAATCTACGCCGTGTGCTGAAAAAAAAAGGTAAAAGGTTTATCAGGTTTAGCAACTTAAACAATTTGCTCCAACATGGGAAACAGGCAAAAGATGTTCCAAAAATTGATATGTTACATGTGCTCATAGTTTATAATCTTGACTTCAAATACTTCCATGGCCCTTAGTACTTCAGGGTCAGTCTCAGAGATCAGTAGCTCCATACTCCTTTTTTGAAAATCTGGAATGCTTTTCTGAATGTGTAGTACCTAATACATAACGTAATTAAAGTGAAAAAAACAACATTGGTAACCTGCTCAAACAAGACAGAAAACAGAGAAAAATAAGCAAAGGACAATGAGCCAAGAGGCATGATCTGAGCTTTGAAAAAATTAACCTCATACTGAGTTAATGCTTCAAAAGCAGAGACCCGGGCCTTTGCCCATGGAGACCCACGATCTGAGTGTTTGGAGGTTCCAACATCCCATAATACATGCAAAACATTTCTTGCAGCTTCAGGGTATGCTTCAGCATCCATTGCACCCCATTTTAAGAGAAGACATGCACTGCCATAAAATGAAAAATTAGTGTAAAATTGTTAGAACATATGATGGAAGAACTATTGAACAATAAATCCGCGTCACGATATCAACTGCCAAGAAAATACTTGCATCAAATTATGAAGAGAGAAATTGGTTTCACAAATGTTTTTGGGAATCCTATTTTCACTGACCTAAAACAAGCACAAGGATTCTATCAAAACTTGATTACTCAAATCAACAGCTATTCTATCACTATTGAATGATTCGTGAGTTGATTTGCAATTTGATCCAAATTCTCCCAACCTCTGCGTGAATCTGTAATCAGGTAGAATCGGTACCAAGTTCTACAATTCCCGTTGTGATTATGATTCAATCCACAATTCAGGTTCCTGCAATTCTTGACATTATCAGGTCCAGCAGGTTCAGAACTCCTTTCCACCACTTTTTTTTTGTGAAAATGCAATAATGCTTCTCTGGTTGTTCAATGGTAAAATAGCCAATACTTATGGACAATTTGTTGATCATTGGTAACTTTTGCATTTACACCCCTCCATTGCAATTTTGGTGAATAAGAATAGTGCGATACAATACAGGTCGGATCAGTTGGACACAAAAAAATTTGATAGCATTTAATATTAACTCAAAATAAAACAAGTACATAAAACAGCCTTTACAAGTGTTTGATGTTTAGACACAAGGGTTCCCCACTTATTTTTCCTCCTATTATAGCCACTTTTAAGCCTTTTGACTTTTATGTCCTTTTTCTGAATGTCAAAAGAGAATATACTATGAGGTTTTAACTATTTTTTGTTGTAATTGGATCCATCTCTTGTGATGAAGGGCAACGTCATACTATAACAAGTCTGTCAGTCCACTGAAGATCAGTTCACACATCAAATACCAAGGAACATGGAGGTACACAGGCAATGAGACAGAAACAATCCAAATAAAGGTAAAGACACACTGGTATACTCTCAAGAGTAAAAGTACCAAAGCATCTTGTCACTAGTAGAACAGGTTTCATAATTAGGATTAAACTCACTACATGGTTCTCGAACTATGCTCGTAGCTACTAAAAAGTGGATCCAAGTCTCAACTTCAAACCAAGTTGTTGAGCAAGTTCATTAAACTATTACGCTTCCCTCTCCCAGAGTTTATGTAAACTTATGGGAGGAAGAGGAGAGCTCTATACCACCTCCTCCAACTACACCTAATAACCACTAGTATTGCAACTAAACATGATGACCATCACAATTTGCAGTCAATTTGTTTGCAGGATCCACAGTAGTACTGGCAAATCCAAGCATTTTTCTTTTTCCTTCTTTTTTTTTTTTTTTTTTTTTTTTTTTTTGGGGGGGGGGGGATTATAATAAAACATTGTGTAGGCTCCAATTTAACAACAGTTTTTACGAGAATCAGTTTTCCAATTAGTTTTCAGAAGACATGGGCACTGGGTAGTTTAAAGTTCACAATTGAAGATTGGAAACTAATCCTTGAAATAAATTAGACAAAGTGAGTCATGAACATACTAACCAGTGAGAAACATGTGGACTTTCCAAGGAATTCAGCACATCCTTACAAACAACATCCCAAGCAGTGTAGAAATCTGGCATACAAAAACAGATCAAAGTGCAAACAAAGATTAAGTACAACATTAGTAAACCATTAGAATGCTTGAAGGTGTGCATTAAAATTCTTATCAAAAATCACAAGAAATTAGAAATGCCATTTCGAAGTCACCACAAGCTCTCTATTGCAAAAGAAATAGCCTGCAGACACCTAAAACAATTATGTGTTGCCTAGACCATGGTTCCAGCAGGTCATAACAAAATTATTTAACACTTCACAGAATGTAAAACATGTGGATATACAGACGCAACTTTTACATTTATTTTGAACCAATATCTAAAATTTGACCAAAAAATATAAATGAAAGTCGTCAAATATGCTTCCAAACTTTCAAAAGGTCAGAGCATTCATTCGTCAAATATGCTTCCAAACTTTCAAAAGGTCAGAACATTCATCCAACTCAAACCATGTTTTACCCAAAACAAAAATTGGAGGAGAATCAAGAAAAACATGCTTGTCTGAATTCTTTGTTTTCCGATGGCAATGTGGAGGCTGTTACACAGGAAAAAGACCTGATGGAACAATTATTTCAAGCTCAGGCTGCATTTTGATGAAACAAATATAAGCAGAGAAGAAACTGTAGGCATACCTATCACATCAGCCTCACAAAGATGGGAAAGGCTTTGAAAACCAAACGCTTGAATTATAGGATCTTGGCTCTCAATGCAAGCCTGTTTGATTTAAAGGAGAAATTAGAACGCTGAAAGCATTTTAACACCCCCCCCCCCCCCCCCCCCCCCCCCCGGCCCAAAAAAAACAAAAAAAAACAAAAAATCATCATAGTAACAATACCAAAATCAAATGATGCAAATAAAAGAAAGAAAATAAAAAGGTTGAATACAGATACCTACTGAAACAGACAAGATGAGGTCCACACCCCTATCAGGATTTTTTCTGCAAACATCCTGAATGGAAGCTGCCATACTAATACAGATATTTCTCTCAGACATGAATTGATTGAAACGTTTTGGTTGTAATACTTCCTGAAATCAAGAACATGGCAATGATCAGCGGAAGAAAAATCAAGAAGAGAATCCCAAGAAGAAAGGCATGGTTAACAAAAGCAACAGCAGCTGGTACCTCAGACTGCAATTTTATTTCTTCTGGTCAGGTTTTCGTTACATAAGATACTAGTACACCACACTACTAGAATTTCAACAATTTGCATTTCAAAAAGCAACAGTAGAGTGGATGTAATCTGTATAACTTATAATAAGCAAAGTTGAATATTTTTCGGGTCCTCTCCAAATATACTAGTTGGATCGTCAATCTGCAATCATAGACACCCTTGATATAGCAACTAGAAACAGTTTACACGCGTTATCCCAAACAGTTTCCATCCATTCCACCAAGTTCAGTAAAGACTTCACCTCACTAAAAGGCCTAAACATCAAAAACATGATCTCGAAATAATGTACCGTCTCCCATCTTTGAAATAAGGGTGATGGAGCGTTAAGATGAGAATCTTAAAAAAAAAACTGTCATCCACATTGGAACATTTGAATGACTGATAAAGTGAGAAGTCAAATTTCTAAACCAACTCTCTAGCCTCTATCATTCATGTTAAAACTTAAAAACTGGAACATTTGAATGACTGAAAAGTTAAAAATTGCCAAAATACCTCACTATCTCTAAATACGGGTGATATCACCCGTGTGACACATATTTGAAATCCGTGAAAGAGACAAAAAATCCAAAAATAACGAACTTTAACTATTCTTTAAACTAAGGATGACGGCGTGTTAACATGGAAAACTTTCAAAATAACTCCGGGTCACTCATATTCCAAACACGGGTGATGGTGTACAAAAATACGCAAAAACATAGAACTGTCACCCATCCATCATCAAAATAAGATAATTAAGTATCACAGTGAAAATTTTAAAAATATATATTTGAACTCTGTCGCCCACTTCGGAATGAGGATGATAAATTCAAAAGTCAAAATCCAACATTATTCTCTATGATCAACACAGGTGATGTATACCCATAACAAGCCGATCAGGTATTTCCATTTCGTGGTATGGAAGTATGGACACCATGATAATGATAGTCAAGGTAAGTCAGGTAACTAATAGTGCTAACATGAGACTAAAACCATATGCAGAACTCCAATCCAACTTTGTAACTCTTTTGATCTTTATATTTTTTTTCCAATGATATCTTTTTGAAAACTCGGGATCCAGCCCAATGGACCAACTAATCCGGCAACCAATCCCACCATCCACTAGCAGGGGAGGCAAAAAACTAGGGCAAGGCTCCGTATGGACTAGCCCAATACAGGAATTGATAGCATGGGTAGGAGTAGAACCCAAACCAAAGGCAACAAGAGATGAACAAAAAATAAAATTACCTGCAAACTCCCAAAGACACGGTCATTGACCTCCCAGGCCTTACAGAGCAAGCGTATACCGGTAGCATACAGCACTCTAAATTTAAAAGAAATAGCAATGAAGATGTTATGCAATCTTTACAAAAAGAAGGAAGACAAAGTCCAATATAAACTTTCCAAGATACCACATGAGCTATAACATCTTTTACCAAAGAAATCAATTCATTTTACTGAAATTATACAAAATGTTAACAAGTCCAATTCCATATCTATACAGAGGCAGAGAATTGTAACAAGAATATTCGCTGTTTTTCCACAAAAACAATCATTTACAAAACAGTTGACGGGATGCAAAATTACAACTCGCACATGAACCTTTTTGTGCATCTCAAGTACCTAAGATGTTAGACAATTTTTTTTTTTTTTGGAGGCAGGGCGGGGGGAGAGGATAGAGTTGCCTTACAGTATTGCAGTCATGTGCCCACGATGCCCAACAAGTTTGCAGCCAGCTGTAAACCAGTGCCAACTATTGCGCTAGTGGAAGAATCTATCCACACTTTGCCTCGGAATCTTGGCTACAATAATAAACGTGTTGTCCTTCGATCCAGTAAATTTCATTCTGTTCTTTCATTTTTCTGCAACTGTAAAGGGCTTAAAAGCCATTAGGATTCCTCTATCATGCTTCCCCCAATCGGCTTTCTAAATGGGTAGACATCTACATAGCAGAATAGTCAGCAATGCAAGTACCTCTTCCCACAAGCTTGTTAATTTATCACCTAGGCTTGTTGGTCTTTTGCCTACGATTGTGTGTTGCCTTGTAGAATGCTAACAAATAAGTGTACCCTTGTACACCATTAATGAGAAATAATTACTGAATTGCATCATTAAAAACATGAGCTCGAGTTTCTGTAGGTCCTATTTAGTAAATCTTCTCTTGCCAAATCTCCATTCTAGGTTCTAGTTAATTCAAGTTCCAAGTTCTCCTGATTTCTTACTGACGTTTAAATTTCCTTCTTAAAAACACCAACAAAATATGTAGAAAACAACATTTGGCTGCTTCAGATTGCTAAATTTATTTGCAAACAGCAGTATACCATGTCTCCAAAGTGTGTTCCCTGAACATTTCACTGTGACATTGAAACGTTCTCAAAGCCTTGCTCAGAAAGCACTCCAAGCACAATAACTACTAGTCATACAATTGGAATCCTACAACTGATTAACAGAATACATATTTGCAACAAATAACGACATGACAACATCAACAGAGTAGCATCAGAGAGTACACGCATGATAACCGATTAGAAAGATTATACACGCAGAGATTGAAATAAGTAACCTACTGTTTTGCATCCTTTTGAAGCATGGGCAAAATAGTCTGAACTATGAGCGGCATCATCAAAGGATGAGAAGCAAGCGATGAAAGCATTCCCAAAAGTTTTAGCTGCAACATGGTTTCAAAAAATATATCTAGGATCATTAATACATGAAAACTTGTTTAAAAGTTAGTCTGAATTCATTAGTACACGAGGAATGTGATGAAGCTGCAAAATTAAAACCTTACCAATACGTTATGGAAGCTAACATCCTTGTCTTTACCAGAAAATATGCTATTGTAGTACAAAACTGTTAGCACCAATGCCATTCCAAGCTTAGGATCCATAATGCTGACAACAGCTAAGAGATCTACAGCTGAGCTCCCCAGTTTATCGTGCATGACCAAAACGCTAGCAATTGCACTTAGTAACAAAGGCATTTCTATGTACAAAATAACAAGACAGAGTTAGTACGATGCAAATTGACTTCAATTACTCCCAAAACAAAAACCACAAAAAGACCAAACCAATCCATCTCTAAGCTCTGTTAAAGAACTGATAGCATTTACCTGCAAGAAAGATCTCTTCAGACTGAGAGATAGGTAGTGAGGACTTTCGTCTTTCTACAATCGACAGAGCATAATCCCTCAGCAGAGAAGTCCATGTCTTTGGTACATTGTGCATATTGTTGATCCTGGTTTCGTCTTTAGAAGCAAAATTCAAAAAGAAAGAACTGGATAGTGAAGGTTGATCCTGGAAAATATGGAAGTGAAGAATCAAAGAAAATATTAGGCCTACGTACAATGTAGCTTAGCAAGTTCAGCATCTTAACCATGATATAAAATCCCTGCTTAAAAAGGACCATGACCTCATTGCATTAACATTGCTTCATGAAGTAGTATATTTAAGGACCAAGTACTTAGCAAGCTATCTAAGAACATCACATGTTATAGAATGCAAATCCATATTCCACTAGCATTAGCTCAAGTACCATATTCCATAGCTAATTTAGCAATAAGGCACAAAAACTGCAAGAACACGCAGATCCATGTAAAAGAAGAAGATTTGACGATCAGGAATTCGCAAAAGAAATGTATCTGAATCCTGAGGACAACAACACATCAACGTAACGTATCCAATTAAGCATGAACGGGCAAGCAGATGAAGAATAAAAGAATGTCCAGTACCCAAATCATAATAACAGGACATGACCTGACAAATTTTTTTGATGGAGCCCTAACCAATCAAACAAAAAGAAACAACCTCACAAAACTCTTGAAGTTTCATGCTTGTCAGCAGTGCAAAACCAGAGGCATGCTGCCAACTCCAAAAACTTGGGACAAGGGCACTGAACTACTCTAATAAAGTAATAAGCAAAAAAAATTTAACTAACTCCCACTTCGCCATTGCTCTACTTTATCTTGCCTTTCTTCAGTACAAAACCACATCCTTTTCACCTTACTTTTGTTTTGTCGTTGCAGCACCATCAAGGCTTCTTTTTTCAACCATATGTTAAGTCAAATCAATGGAGTCACCATTATTTTCTGCACTTGAACGAACCAAAACCTAACAATAATGTGCCTTTTTGTGGATAAAAAATCAATGGAGTCACCATTATTTTCTGCACTTGAACAAACCAAAACCTAGCAATAAACTGCATAACTGGCCCTTTTATAGAAAACATTTAGCTTGTGAGGTAGAATTTTATTACAGATCAGTTCTCTACACCTCCACTCAGCTAACATCACCACATAGAGCGTCTTTTTAAGCATCTTGTTCACAATTGCAAAACAATCTCAAATGGTCACATGAATCACAACAGAGTCCAGTACGTCAGAAGGCTACAAACAAATTTCAGATTATAATCCAACTATATGCTACATATGCATCAGCAAGATTTGCTCCTTCTGTCGATGCTCCTTTAAAAACTTTAAATATCAAACCAATTTTTTTTTTCCACTTCAAGACATTCTAAAATCAACTATGCTTTCCAGACATTAACAGACGCCATGATTTCTTGCAGCAAGAGTTGTATTTTCATTAGCAGATCCCTACATAAGCTTGCCAGATAGAAAGAAAAAAAGTCATCAAGCTGCACAATCAGGGAGCAGACACAGTAATGGAGCAACTGAGTAAGATTGTCCAGTTATTGTTACCCGATATATAACCCAGAATTCTAGCAACAAGAACAAACAATTCATTTACGTATGGACCACATGTTAGCACCTTAACTATTTTGCCCAAAATAACCAGTCATAATTACGATAACAATGGTAAGTAAAGAGACTTGAAATACATCGTCCGGCAAATTGAAACTGAACCTGAAACCACAAATGTTGCAAAGGCCTAAAAATAATGTCTTCAGCTCTGCTAGTAGGTGGAAATTTCCCTTGCATGGTCAGTTCTTGCTTTGGTGCTACTGACAGGGTCACTAAAAGCTTTTCCAAGGTGGAAAGCAGATCAATTGCTGCTTGCTTAACAGATTTAGAAGGCGATGAGACAAGGTTGATGATCGGAAAAATGAATAGAAGCTCTTCGCTTAACCTAACTGTGTCTGAAAATTCTGCAAAAGCAAGTATGAAACGCATTTTGTTAATGGGAGAACTTAGAAGGAGAAACTAAGTACAGCAGCAGCAGCAACGCAACGACAGGAATAGATTGAATGACAACAATCAACATCCCAGCTGTATCAAGCAGAAACGAACTCCAAGATGGCTGCAAGAGTAACAAATAATGGCATGTGGTATGAGATAATAACAGTAAGAGTAACAGTAACAGCAGGAACCCTATGGGAGCATATAAGATGGCTGCAAAATATTCTTCAGTTTGAATTTTCCTGTTAAGACCATCCCAAGTGATTTTGAACTCTGTAATGCACATTGGCAGTGGATGGGTAGAAATTGTTCACCTAGGGACTAGCCAAGATGGTGAGAGACCAAATAACTTGCCAACAAAAGTTCTGATGATTATGAGTTTCCATCAGTCAAGATTTTCGTGAAATATGTTCCGTAACATGCACAGGTATAGTACACACGGATGATGCCAGAGAATACATTCATTCACACCTGTTACTTTGACTTGCAATAGCAAGAATAGAATAAGCCTCTTCTGAACACCACAGTAGTTTAAAGATGATAGAACACTATATGCGTGGAGCGATAAATACCATACCATACCAATGACATGGCTATAATCGACTGCGAAAGAAGAAAGATCACAACTCCTTACAGAAGAAAGAACTCCAATCATGTCAAGCTAGAAGAGCTGTTGAAAACTTAACGCTTATAATCTGTAAGACTGTTGCGTAATTATAGAGGCCAAAAACTCACGAAAGAGCAAGTTCTTCCCGACCTGGGCAGGCTTAATTAAAAAGAAAAAAGAGCCTTTGTGATACCAGTTCGCTAAATCTACTAATAGGATGCATGTTGCACATTTACGCTGCACACCAAGGAAGGAGGTTGACAGTTGGAGGAGAGAATTTCTCAGACGGGGGAACTCCTCTGCTCTTTCTTTTCAGCTGATGGCTATCTTCTAGGGAAAGGGAGTTACCAGAGCTAGTTCTCTGTATTTATTTCCTCAAGGTAATCCCAGTTATCGAGAGAAAGTAGCTCCAAATGCAGCCAGTCCCATACTTTCAGTATGAGGAAGTTCACTGATAGATCTAAATTCTAAACATAGCAACGCGTAGCATTCTTATAAGCATACTCAATAAGACACTAGAAAGCTAGATTACATATACTATGAAGAGTAATCAGGGCCAATTAAACATATATCACAAGCACCACTAGTGATGCACCAAATTAGCAATCTGGCCTATCCCTGTGTGAATAAAGAGGTAAAAGAATCAGTAAGTTGTATGTCATACCATTTTCACTTTTCCACTTCAGGAGGAAGATGAGAAGTTTCAATACAGAAAGTTGTTGATGTTCAAACTCGGATTGACAGAGTGTAATAAACAAGGATAATGTTATTCTTGACAGTTCAGGTATATAAGTCAAGCCAAGGTCTTTCTGCCCACATAATAAGCGTTTACATACTTGCAGAACAGGCTCTCCACCAGAGTGCTTATGCAGATCAGGAAACAGAGAAAAAACAGTCTCTAACAGTTCAACCCCGCATTGTTGAGCCTCGTGAACCAGCTGCTAATATGAAGGAAACCATGAGACAGATGGATCCGAAGATCAAATTCTAGTGTTGAGTACAGCTGAAGTGTTGAACTCAATAACTAAATCATAGCACAGGAAAGATCTAGAAAATTAGGTAGAAATTAGATAGTATATAGAGCAAAGAATGTATAACATACCAACGCCATCTCGACCAAATTTCTTAAAACCACGACGTACGCATCTGCAGTATATTCTACAAGATAATGGATATCCCTGAACTCCTGCAAAAAATTACACATGGGAATTAACAAGCTAAAAAGTGGCATCAAAGCTATCTACATCCAACTTAAACCATCCAACTGTCTGTTCTTTCCATATCCAATTGAAACTACAGTTCTACTTACATCAGCTTCCGCTCCGGGAAAAAGTTTGAGACATCCCACCAGGAGCTTAATAACAGGCAATGCCTCCAGAGGGGATGAGCAACACATGGATGCCATTGATGCTATTAAATCCTTTGCAAACATAGAAAAAGAAGCCGAATAGGGTATTCTTATAATTGAAAAGTACAAGAAGGGTCTCAAGAAATCACAAACTTCCACCATTCCCAATCGTTTGTTCTGCCCCATGAATAAAAGCACTTGTTGCACAAGTTCAGATTGAACCTCCCTTCTGCAAGAAAGAACCTGCAATTAACAAACCATATCAATCCAAGCTGCGACATCAATATAATCTTGGACAATGTTAGCGCTGTTACTAATCCAAATGACAAAAATGGAGACCCCAAATGGATAAGATATTACAGTAGTATGTGGGGTGTGGCACCGTAGACGGACCAATAGCATATGCTACATGGAACCGTCACATTGGTGAGCAACCCACAAGGCACCGCACCAAAAGGATACCAAAATGAAAAGCAAGCTTGTGTGTCAATCCTGCAGGTCACCTACATCAATTCTTTTTTGCCATTCTGTCAAGGAACAAATAACTGATCGAACTTACTATATACATATCCCTTTAAACACATCCGCCTAGCATTTTCATTACAAGTAATCTTATGCGATCTTCTTATCAGTTGCATCTAATAGTCACCATTGTAAGTGACCAAACTACCTTGGTCTATTTTCTCTCAAAACCATCTTTAATTGGTGCTGCTACTACCAATTGACGACTGTTCTTATTTCTAGTACTATCTCTTCTAGTCTCACCGCGCATCAACTTTAACATCCTCGCTTAACTGTTCCGGCTACACTCATCTTATTTGTGTGTCTGTATTAACGGCCAACATCGTGTTCATGTGATACCCAAATTCGAAGACCACAAACTAATCACGGCTGCAGTGTAAGCTCACTTTCGTATTAGTGCCACCTAAGAGCATCCATTCCGGTATGACAACACCAAATTGTGAACGTCAAAATAGTAGCTCCGTCGAGGCAAAAGCTTTGCCAGATTTTGGAAATGCCATTTGCCATGGCAAACTGCGAACCCAACGTCAATACTTTTGATCCTAATGTACGGAGCTGAAACAGTTCTTTTAGTAGTTTTGACACCTGTAAAGAACCGTAAAATAACTCTGTCTTCGCCTAATGGATTTTCTCTGAGTCACCAGGTCAAACCCAATGTGACAAAAATATTGCAACGGAGCATTTTAGTCTACTCGCAGCATTCTGTTGAACCATTACTCACCTTAACAAACGGATGAGTCTCCACTGAACTAAACCGAAACGAATATATATTCTGCTGAAATCCATATCTGACGAGAAACCCTAACCCCTTAACGAAGACGTTGACAAAGCGCGAATCGCATCCTTCGATGACGGACTGAAGCTCCAACGACGCGCGAGAGAGGTCGAGCTTAGAGTCCTTTACAAGGCGGCACAGCTCGCGAACTGATTGGTCGACGACGGCAGGAGAGGCGGAGCGGAGACACTGAGTGATGACTTCTCTTCCGGGGTCGGAGTCGGAGTCAAGCCGCGGAGGCGCTGATCGGAGCTTCTCGAAGATTGAAATCACGGCGAATTTCTGGAGGGCCAGCTGAGGAGCTCGAGTTCTCTCCAGCAGAGAAGCGTAGGGGTCCATTGTTGTGAGAGAGAGAGAGAGAGGCGGGGGGGAGGGAGAGAGACTCCGGCGTGACGTGTGGGTAGAAGGTTCTGAGTTCTCTGTTTTCAGTGAGGAAACTAACAAAAATGCTACGGACACATCAAAAATACACACCATTTTTGCACATCACCACAAAACGACGTCGTTTTGGGGTGAGGCCAAATTAAAAAAAAAAAAACAGAAAACCCCAAATTTCAAACCCCGCCCCCACCGCCACCGCCCCACCCCACCGTCCCACCTCCACCTCCACAACCGACGGCGAGACCAGAGACCAGAGATTAGAGAGAGAGACCAGAGATCAGATCAGAGAGAGACCAGAGATCTTCTCCGTTCGCGAACGGAGAAGATGGTGCGCGCAAGGCCAGAGATCAGAGAGAGAGAGACCAGAGATCAGAGAGGGAGAGAGAGACCAGAGACCAGAGATCAGAGAGAGAGACGAGAGATCTTCTCCGTTCGCGGCGACGGCCTCGCGCGCACCATCTTCTCCGTTCGCGGCGATCTCTGGCCGCGACGGCCTCGCGCGCACCATCTTCTCCGTTCGCGAACGGATCTCTGGTCTCTCTCTCTCTCTCTGATCTGATCTCTGGTCTCTCTCTCTCTGATCTCTGGTCTCTGGTCTCGCCGTCGGTTGTGGAGGTGGAGGTGGGACGGTGGCGGGTGGCGGTGGGGTTGGGGTTTGAAATTTGGAGTTTTTTGTTTTTTTTTTTTTAATTTGGCCTCACCCCAAAACGACGTCGTTTTGGGGTGATGTGCAAAAATGGTGTGTATTTTTTATGTGTCCGTAGCATTTTTGGGAAACTAATGGGCTGGGACGCTTAGTGTCGATACCGTATTACACCTCCTATAACCGGTTCAACATGTCTTATTTAGCATATGTGCGATACTTAATTATTAATTTTATCAGATAATGCACATTTGGTGGCTTTTGTCTAATTTCAAGTTTTCTATGTTAAAAGAGGTGTTAGATCGACGAAATTGTAAAATCCAAAAGTTCGGAGGAAATCTCGACACCCGAGGAAAGATGGAAGTACAATTGGAAGAAGTGCCGAGTCCAAGAATGATACGAAGTTCGAAGAAAATACGGGAAAAGATATAAGAATCAAAAAAGAAGAAAATCGGACCTGACCTGATGAAACCTGACTGGAACCGTCCAGTCAGGCTTGCTCGCGAATAAGATTCATTTTTTTTTGTAAATTCCTATTTTTAATTAATCTTTCTAGATAGTGTCCTATTAGAATTAGGTAACCTTTTCTTTTTCTTTTATTTTAATTGTAATTAGTTTCTTTAGGGGATTAGGATTCTTTTCCTAATTTCTCTCCTAGGTTTTCTCTATTTAAGCACCTAGGAGACCTATCTCTTAGAATATCTTATCTATCTCTTTAGAATCTCTAGTTGTTATCTCTTTTTAGGATTTATCATATACATTCTTAGCAATAAAATTTCCAGCAATTATTCTACCTTTCGATTCAAGTTCATTCAATCTATTCAAGTTGTTCGTTCAAGATTTCCGGTAAGATTGTTAGAAATATTATTGCGTTCATTAATTTTAGTAAAATGCTTTCAATTTATTATTCTGTTTTTAGTTTTAATATGTTAGGCTAAATCTCTAGGCAAGATCCAAGGATGAATTTCATCCCATGATTTAGGGTTTTCAATATCTTCTCATTATTTTTCACCGTTTATTCAAAGATTGATTCAAGTTCTTATTTTTCGAACCAAACAAGGAGTGTTATGCTCTTGATTAATCGTGGCCATTAATTTGGTACAAATAATACTTGGGTCGATGTCCTCCTATGATTTGACCTAATTTTATCGAACAAAAATCAATTTCGAATACATCTTTTGAATTAAAGATATTGTTACCTAAAACCTAGGATGGAAGGATTCCACGGATCTAGTCTATTTTCTTAATTCATTAGTTTCCTATTTTAGTCTAAATTAGAATAAAAAACCAACCAAATCAGAGGTTAGCGTCCGAAACGCTACAACTCCTAGTTACGTGATCCCCCCTTCTTGCTGTTCTTCGTGGATCGATACTCTATCTTGCCGCTCTACTGGTTTTCTAAACTTGTGAGCCAAATATCAGTTTTAGCTATATTAAATATTGATTTGGCCGGCGCATCAGCGACGCTTTTGCTGGTCGATCACTTAGAGTCCGACTCAAAGTGGATTTTATGGGCCTAGAAATTATTTTATGGAGTCTCATAATTTTTTTTAAAAATTAATTTTTGTTTTGACCTTTTATAAAATCAAACAGGGATACTAATCAAATTTATATGTAAGTCCTAATCAAATCACATATTTATTGGATTGGATTGGAAATAGTGTTGTGACTCGCGTTCTAGGGTTTTGTCTACGCTAGCATATTGCAAATTCACGAATACAGATTGACATGTAATGTTGGCTCGTTCGTAAGTTTTTCGCACCCAACTTTTAAACACAATTTTATTAAGATCGATTTGCCAATGACTTTTATCAAATAAACACTTCCCAACTATTGCCTGTCATAGTTGATATATCGAATAATTATTGACTTCACACGATGACTAGACTACTCACTTTCTATCTTTTCATCGTCAAAACTTTTAATGATTGTCCTTTATACATTCTTGATAAATCTAAAAGTGGTGCTTGTTAAGTACAAAGCGATACAAAAATTCGCCGGATAGAGATATTTAAATATATAGGTTCAAAGAGAATCAAAATAATAGCGGACGAACTATGTATTATGCTACATGGATAAAAATATACAAAAAGACAAACGCGGAGATAAATAGTTTATATGGAATCACAAACATGCATGGATATCAAAATTTCGTTATACATGATAAGTCCAAATTGTCTCTGCTAAATGCTCGGTTACTTAATAGCTAGTCATACAATACTTAACCGCTCGACACATAACCATTAGATCTCAGAACACTCTATAGTGTATTACCAATTGGCACTCAACTTGCAAAAAGTCAAACCACTCGAGGAACCAATCGTGATATTTGTTCGATAAGATCCTACAAATGAAGCATTAAAGCCCTTAGAATTCGAGAAACTCGACTATCAATAAATGACTCACTCCTCCCACCAATTAAAATAAGAATGTAATCGGCGGACATGAACCCACCAAGAATCCCTCTCTGTCTCCCGCTATACAAAAGGGGCTACTAAGTCAACTATAAGGTATATTTTTCTACGCACTTCCCTCTTGTGTTATTTATTTTTTTGGTAACCGAGGTATCTGACGGGGGGCGCAGGGACATGGCGGCACGGGGTACCCTTTTCCAGGGCTAGCCTGCCAGGGGGGAACCCCCGCCTACCCACCGACTAATCCTCGAGGCCCTGGTGGATCGGCCAATTGTAAACCCCCAGTGGCCCCAAGGTACCATTTTTCAGGGCTAGCTGACACCGAGTTTCGAACACCGCATCTGGAGTTTACAGCTTGCGAGTCCTACCGCCCGGGCAACCCCTTGGGGTTTCCCCTCTTGTGTTATTACGCATACAATTTCTCAACCAATTACTAAATTGATTACTGGAAAATTATTGACCGAAAATACCTCCAAGACTTATGTGCAGGAACACACAGTAGTACGAAGCCCACCATCCTGTTTTGGGCATCATCAATATCCATTAGATCACTATCCATTAGGTGCCATTCTTTATTTATTAAGGGCAAGGACAAGAAAAACATTTCAAGTATGTTTGATAAGAAATAAATTGGTATAAAGTAAAAGTTGAAAGGTGAAACTGAAATAACCAAATTTACAGGGACCAAAGAAGTAATTAATCCAGAAGACTAATCCGAGTAGAGTTACTGATAAACTTGTCTAGCGAGTTCTCCCTCCGTTTCCGTCGGTTGGTTCCCGCCGTGCGCCAAACCCTAGCTGAACTGCATCCCCTAACTAAGCAACTCCCTCTCTCTCTCTCTCTCTCTCTCCTTACACACATCTGTATCTTCGAAGTTCAACGAAGATGACGTCGTCGCTCACGGAGCTCGACGACGAGACCGTTCGCAGCATGTCAATTGGAGCCGTTTTTTCCGATTTCGTGAGTTTCGCTTTCGTTTCTACCTCATTCTTACAATTATACGTAGCTGGACACATGAACATCAATTCAACGTTTGTTTCGAACAGTAAAGTGGGAAAAAAGATGAATGTGGATTATTTCTGACCCGGAGAACTAAAGCTTTACAAGGATTAGAAGGCACTACGAGTGTGATGAGTAGAATCAGATGGCAATCGAATGCGTTGAAGGATTTATGGGGCTGGCTGAATGCTTATTTCGGCCACATTATAGTAAAGCATAGCTGTTGAGTATATTTAGCGTAGGATTTTAGACTTTTAGTCCATGACCATCAACGAAAAGTTGACAGCACGGAACTTAGTTATGCAGTTGCGAACGGTAGGCTTGCAGTGAATGGTGGGGATGGAAGACGAGTTATGCTAAAATCAAGTAATAATCAGAGAAAGTAGTGTATAGGATTGGCATAAATTAATATATGTCAATTGGATCCCTTTTTTTCTGAGCTTGTGAGTCTCGCTTTCGTTTCTACCTCATTCTTACAAGGTATGTATGCGAGTATGCTCTGAGTTTCAGGCACGGGATTAAATTGGGCATACAATTTTATGTAGCTGGACAGATAACACACGAACATCAATTCAATGTTTGTTTTGAGCATCAAAGTAGGAAAAAAAATGAATGTGGATTACTTCTGTCCCAAGAACTAAAGCTTTACAAAGTTTAGACAGCACTATGAGTGTGATGAGTAGAATCAGATGGCACTCGAATGCCCCTGAGGGTCTATGGGGCTGGCTGAATGCATATTACTCCCCCATTCTAGTCAAGCATAGCTGTTGAGGAATTATTTAGCTTAGGACTTTACTCTATGACCATCAACAGATATGACGGCACCGACTTTAGGTATGTGGTTGTGAACAGTAGGCTTGAAGTGAATGGGGGGATGGAAGACGAGTTATGCAAAATTTAAGTAATAATCAAAGAAAGTAGCGTATAGGATAGGTAGAAATTGAAGCTTGTTAAGTGTATGTCACTCACGTCTTCTTTGGCTTTTTTATCCACTGTTCTTGTAACTCAAAGCTCTTCACCGTAGGGTTTCGCATAAAATTACACCATTTCCCTAGATTTCTCATATCCTGGAACTGTTGTAGAAACTGCAGATTCAGAAATGCAGTTTACTAGGGGAAGATACAGAAGGGACGAACACACGTATTCAATGCTCCAAAATAAAAAAAGATGTCAACTCTTTTAACATAAGCATTGCTCTTATCCAATTGTTGTTTCAGGTTGGAAAGATAAATTCACTCGACTTTCACCGCACTGCTGATCTACTGATTACTGCCAGTGAGGATGATTCGGTGCGGCTATATGATATTGCAAATGCGAAGTGAGTAAGACAACTGTGGATTATGTGTCTAGAATGTGTCGGTGGATGATGATCGTGGCATGTTTTTTTCTTTTGTTTTTTTTTTGTTGAAGTGTATTCTGTGATATGACTCATACCCCTAACCAAATGATTTAGCAGGATTTGGTGATTTGTATGCGTCCATTGTGAATTGTTGCAACTTGATGGGGATTTCCTTTTCTAAACCATTAAGTTGATATATTTCATCTACCCACCACGGGCTTCAATTCTTGAGTTGGAGTTTATCAGGGTTGAATGGGTTGTAGTTGGACATTTAGCTGTTTGATGGTCAGCTTTAGTTCACCTCAATACTTTTTCTCTATATCATTGTTGTTGTTTATAGGGAAGGGGAATTGGGTCTGCTGAATCAATTAAAATATACGCCAAATGTTTGTGGTTTCAACTAGGTAATATGAAGGGTAGAATAATGCATTTGAATGCAGCGACGGCTTGTGGTCGAAATTAGGGGAAAGCTATTGCAAGTGTACGGTGATGTTTAAGACATTGATTGACACATTTATCAATGTTTTTGGTGAGGGTTTTAAAATTTCAAGTAATACTCTCAATGTTTTAACATGAAAGTTGTACTTACATACAGAATGTGAGAGGAGCATTACCCCTAATCACGTATGATTTACCTGTGTCGTTGGACCCATAAAAGGGTAGAAGTTGCTACATCACTTGACAATTATACCCGACTGGGGGATATCATTTGGCCTGCCTCACTACATGGTTTGTTTAAACAGCATGTCGATCTGCCTTGATGTACCCTTAATTGACATGCTGTTGAATATATTTTATTTAGTTAATATGCTGATTCTCTGAGCAAGTGAAACGAGGTGTGAATTGATGTCGTGGGAACTTAATAACTTGATTCATGTCTAAGAAGTTGGAGTATTACCCCTTTCACCATTTTGCTATTAACTTCAGATTGCTGAAGACCACATATCACAAGAAGCATGGTGCTGAGAGTGTATGTTTTACCCACCACCCAAGTTCTGTTATTTGCTCATCTAGATACAATTTGAATACAACTGGAGGTGAGTTTTACTGGAAATTCCTATTTTTGGTCTCGTTCCATTCATCATATCAATTAAAATGCCGACTAGCAATTTTTCTTCTTCTTTCAGAATCTCTGCGGTATCTCTCCATGTATGATAATCGGTGCCTTCGTTACTTTAAAGGGCATAAAGAAAGGTTGGATCTTTTGCCTTCTTGGTTCTTCAACATAAAGGGACAAATCGTTAAGTAGTTAACATGAATTTGTTGTCTAAGGCACCTTGATGTTGCAACCAGACATACTACCTAGGAAGCACGGATACTAGTACGGGACACAGATACAAGACGATACGGATATGGCGATATGGCAAAACTTAAAAAAATAAGATATGGATATGTCAGGGATACTGCTATAATTT
This sequence comes from Arctostaphylos glauca, assembly GCA_019985065.2. Lineage (NCBI taxonomy): Eukaryota > Viridiplantae > Streptophyta > Magnoliopsida > Ericales > Ericaceae > Arctostaphylos > Arctostaphylos glauca. The sequence continues at coordinate 29,565,043 of JAHSPW020000008.1, forward strand.
TTTTTTATAATTATCAATTATATACTATGCATAAAAAAGAGCCAAAAGAACTAGAAAAGTAGTTGAATTGCTAATAACTTTATACTAATCATTTAGCCCAAGTTAATTTTTGAAAGTCATTCAAAATATAAAGAAGCAACCAAAGTCTAAATCAAGAAGTGTTAATTCCTACTAATTTTTACCTATATCAACTTCAACATTCAATTGCATCCCCTTAGCCTTCATCGGACAATATTATGGCTTTTATATTCAACTCATCAAGAAAAAGGTTAGCAACTTCAAGTATATCGGCACCCTCAAGTGAATCAAATGCATGTCCTGCCGTATCCTAAAGTATCCGGCCGTATCCTAATGTATCCACCGAGTATCTGAAAAGCATCCGAAATTAAAACAATCTAATTTTAATGTTGGATACTTATTTGGCGTGTCCGATATCCGAAAAGTATCCAGTACGTGTACGTGACTAGTTTCAGAGTATCCGTGCTTCATAGCATACTACTATTCTTGGTTGCAACCAGTGTTCATGCATATGTAGGTGTTTACCCACATGCCCGAATTCAACATGCCATCCCCAGTTCAGAACTTCGCTTCTCATAAAAAGAATATACCAGCACTGGTATCCTGTACACTGAAATGGAATTTAGAAACATTGTTGTGTGTTACCATACAGCAGTGATCAATAATTTAATATATAAAGGCAGGGGTGGAGCCAGGATTTTTTGGTATTGGGCCAATACCTAGAAACGTATCTCGTTTTTCTATTTGCATATAGATAATAGAGTATGCATGAGCTATAGAAAAATGCTAGCAATAGAGAAATTTGGAGGTGAGTGGGATCAAGTTACCTCACTTGACCCAATGTACCTCCGCCCCTGGATAGAGGGTAGTTTCTCTTTTGTGGCTGCTGTCATGAAAAGTTGAAATTCTGGGTGGTGAAGAGAAAGTAATAAACTATTCATGCAAGTAAAACCATTCCTCTTTCTCCCTTTTCTTTTCTTTTCTGTTTTATTTTTGAATTTTTTTGCTCGCTTTTACTCTGATGTGATGCTGATTCTCCTCGATTATTTGCTTGCTGTAGGGTGGTTTCTCTGTGCATGTGTCCAGTTAATGATAGCTTTATGTCTGGTTCTCTTGACCACAGTGTCAGAATCTGGGATCTTCGTGTTAATGCCTGCCAGGTTCGTTTACACATTCTTATTACTGAATTCAAATTACAGTTAAAAGTAAGTGTATTAAGTATAAACAGCTAATTGCTTCGTTTGAGGATGAGAAGATGGTGCATTTATCCTACCTTGCTTATTACGGGAGTTTACTTGACTTTCACATTATAATGTTAATTTAAACCTTTAGATTTGATGTTATTTGGGTAGAAGAGAAGAGGCATCCCATAGGTGCTTTTTAATATCAATGCATATATTGCATTATCATTTTCGCAACGAACTTGAGATTCAATAGAAACATACGTATGACAATTTGGACCATGATTTCTTGTAAAAGCTTTATGCTGGTGTGAACCGATCAAGTGGCTCTGGTGGTAGGATAGTTGTGGCTTCTAGATCAGCAGCTTGGCGTTGCACATATGATGGCTTTCTTTTAGTACACGATTTTGATTTATGCTCATTGTTGTAGTTTTCAGGGAATTATACGTTTACGAGGTAGGCCAACAGTTGCGTATGACCAACAAGGCCTCGTATTTGCAGTGGCAATGGAAGGGGGTGCCATCAAATTGTTTGACTCGAGGTCGTATGACAAGGTTTTTACTTGTAAAACCACGAGTTTGCATTCGGCATAATTTTTTTGTGTTGCATCTTATCAGAAAAGAAGTGTGGATTATTTGTTTTCTACCTAGTAAAATGTGATATTTTCCCTCTAATATGCAGGGCCCTTTTGATACCTTTTTAGTTGGTGGAGATATGGCTGAGGTCTGTGATATTAAATTCAGCAATGATGGCAAATCAGTGCTTTTAACGACAACGGGCAATAATATTTACGTTCTTGATGCATATGTAGGAGAGAAGGTTTGCTCTAGTAACTTGGATAGTTTCTTTTGAGGGTCGTATTTCTGACTGCCTGCTGTTTTGAATTTCGAGTCTCTACAAATTAGTTCTCGTTATTGGTCCGTGCCTGCCTTTTTTGCTGTACTAGATCTGAGAGATTATAAGATGCTACATTATCGTTGTTGCAGCGCTGTGGGTTTAGTTTGGATCCTTCTCCAAATACAACGATAGAGGCAACATTTACCCCAGATGGCCAGTATGTGCTTTCAGGTATCCACTTCTATACCTTTGGCTATATGATTAAATTCCTTTTCGGCATCACAAGTCAAAATGAAGACATTGTTGGATTTTTTCACTTCAAGGTCTCTTTGTACAGTACTACAAAGAATAAGAAGTTGATAGAATTACACGAGCCTCAAATTTTTTTTTTCACAATCATGTTACATGTTTGTTTCACGAGTAAGACCCAGACCCGACTAATCTATTAGGCTTTCACACGAAGTTGCTCAGATGCTCCACATGGATTACAAATCTTTGTATATTTTAGTTCTAATCACGAAGACCAATATCTCTTTCCAATTTCGTCTGTAGATATTCCTAGACTGTCTGTTGGCTGAAAGCCTGAAAATGATGCTTGTATGAAATTGACATTTCACCCTCTTAGTTTATCGTTTTAATACTTTAGGGAATTGCCTGGGATTTCCTTCTCAGTTGCTTGAATTTAGTCTGTGAATCTATTATGGGTTTCGCACAATTCGCTTTCTTGGCAAAGCGCCTCGTATAATCTTGCCGTAGATGACCTCAAATTTTGATGGATAGCGTTGCTGGATCGTATTTGATTCTTGAAGCCAATGCCATAGTTGGGAGAACTACAATCTTCAGTCGTGACTAGTTGACATGGGACCTGCAATAATCATTAGTTTCAAGCCATTAACATTATTTTATGTCTTTCTGCATTTTCTTTTTTCTAAGGACTTTCAGTGTTTTGAGACTTTTTAAAAATTTTAAGCAAGTCCCTGTCCAACCTGAACTAACTGCAGGACCACTCAGGGTCCATGGTCGTGACCCCCTGCGCAAGTTGGGTTTAGAACTCGACGTCTCTGATTCCTCTTGTACAAATTCCGAAAACAGCGTTGATCTTGATTTTTCTGCTTCTTTCTTATTCTTTTCTTCCCCCTCTCTTTCCAAGGTTAAAACTGAAATAATGTTTGTCTCTGTTTAAGGATCAGGAGATGGGAGCTTAAATGCCTGGAGCATCAGCACACGGAGAAAGGTACGCTCATATTATTTAGCTCAACTTTATCCCAGTTTTGCCGAGGGAGCAACCTCCTGAAGTTCAAGTAGATTTTTTCCTTTTTTCTTTCAAATTCGTTTTTGGGCTTGAAAATTTGTGATGAAGCTAAATGAACTCCATCTATAAATGCATTTTGTGTGATTATAAATGATGTGAAACTATTGATGAGTTAAAGTTGCGATTCTGCAAAAGGATACTTCACACTAGGGGTGAAAGGATTACCGAAAAAACTGATTCCGGAGTGGGGGTCGGTCGTTTTTGGTTTGGTTTTGGGTGTTCCTATTTGTTGTTCCAACTGACCAATCCAATCCAAATTTATAAGATGGAATAATTCTTAGCCATTCAATCTGACTCTAATCAAATGATCATAATTCTCTTATATGGGTGTCAGATGTTCCAATTCTCTTATATGGCTGAACATTTCTCTTATGCGGGAATTTTTGTTTTTGTTTGACAATTTCTATTTTTAAGGTTTATTAAAACAATTTTAAGGTTTCTGCTTCTGTTAGTGTTGTTTTATCCTTATTGGATTTTTTAAAAGGTGATTTGGCCTAAATACAAGATTTTTGGGCTCTCAATTTTTGTTTCTTCTATTATGTGGCCCAAAACTAAGCCTATTTTCGGTCAACCTGAATGCCAGAATATCCCGACCGAACTGGTCCTATCCGAACCGATATCGGTCCCATCATAAAATCGATCGGTATTGATATGTGAAATTTCCACCCGTAATCGATTGGTTTTGGTCTTCTCCGACCAGAATCCAAACCAATCTCTCCCCTACTTCACACCCCACTTGTTATGGGAGCAGGACTTATTGCGGCTGAGCTCCTTGTCCATTGCTGCAATGTCCAAATTATTTGGACGATTTTATTCGTATGTAGCTTTTTCTGATTCCACCATCACTGCGCAGGTGGGAAGTTGGGACAGTCATATAGGTGTTGCATCTTGCTTGAAGTGGGCACCTCGTAGGGCCATGTTTGTTGCTGCATCTTCAGTTCTCACCTTTTGGATACCTAACAGCAGCTCCTCCAACTCGAAACCAGCGGCTGAAGGCGGAATAACGAACCCTGATGCCGGAAGACAATCTGAACATATTTCTCAATGAATATGCAAAATCCAAAGCCGGGAACGTGGAGACTCCGTATGCTAACCATACTCCATAGTTCGGTCCTGTCAGGCCCCGAGAAATTTTGATTTTCTATCCCGTGTCAAAATGATAATCTGAAACTTTCCTGAATCTGTACCCCTACTCTTTCTTTCTGATTTGGTTTGTGTGCTGAGAAAAGTTGGCAGAATTTTTCACGTAGGGATGTTGTGAGCCCCCATGTAGTACGATTGTAATGCGGAGAAAATAATATAATTTCGTTCGTTTTGTTCTCGAAATCAAGTCATTTTGAGTTCATGTATTTTGGTAACAATTTGCGGATTGAGTCAAAATGATTCACTTTTGAGGGCAAAACCACCAAATGTATTGCTCGCACTACAGGGTCTGCAATATATAGCCCGCGTATAATTACTTTCACATGATTATATGGCATGGAGATTGCTGATATTTTTTTTATAAGTATGTACTCATTCTATTGGTGGTTCACTCCCTCCTCTCTCTTCTTTTTTTTTTTTTTTTTTTGCAATTTTTGGATTATTTTCTATTACCCTTCATTGTTGTCCACTTAGGCCACCTTTGGTCAGTTATTCAGTATTAATGTCATGGGTTTTCATCTTCTTTTTTTTATTTTTATCAAATTTGCATTTAATTTTATGAGTTAATCATTTATCTTAATGAATATAATTTAGAAAGGAAAAAACATGAATAAAAGTCCCTAAAAGTTCACCAAAGACCAAGAAAGATAAAAATAAAAATTGTTTTTAGAACTTTAAGTGTAGTTTTATCTTGATTTTTTCAATTTGAAGGATCCTTATAATATTGTCGGAGATAAATATTGAATTTTAAATTATTAAAAAGGTATATCCTTTGTGACTTCTCATAGAAATAACTCATTGTCCAAGTGCATTCACATGTGATAAAGTGTACCAATCACTAATACACAAGGAAGGGGGGTTTAGAACAAAAGATGAGCTTTTTAATCTTCTCGAGGACTTTCGAGATATAAGTCTGATGACATATTTTTGCTATTGTCGAACTAAACGTGTCTAGTGCAAATCTCATACCTATCTCGGCGTTGAGTGTAAAACACTATAAAGGATCCTTATAACATGGCCGAAGAGAGATATTGTACTTGCTCTACATTATTTGAAGGTAGGTCATTTGTGTCTTCTCATGAAAATAGCCGAACTGTACACTTGTTATAGGCATACCAAGCAATCGCCAATACACAAGAAAGGGAACATTTGAGTTTTCATGAAGATGCTATAAAGTAATTTTGAATCGTCTTTCTTTTCAAAGAGAAAGAGGGGTTCAAAACAAATGACGAGTTTTTTAACTTTGCTTCAGGGGTCTTCTCGAGATCTTATATTCAGATGAAATATTTTTTTTTACTTTTTGTCAAACTAAACATGTCCACCACAAATCTCGTACGTATCTGAGCGTCAAATATCAGACACGAATAAAGTTTGAAAGATCCTTATAACACAAACTGAGACATATACTGTACTTGCTCTAAATTATTTGAAGGTAGATATTTTGTGTCTTCTCATGGAAATAACTCATTGCCAAAATGCACACACATAAAGGAGGGTTCAAAACAAATGACAAGCTTTTTAATCATCCTTGAGGGTTCTTCTCGAGATCTTCTGAATAAAACTACAATGAAATATTCTTGCAAAGTTATTGCCGAACTACACATCCAATGCAGATGTCATACCTATCTAAGAGTTAAGTGGAGGAAACACACACTTTGAAGGATCCTAATAACATGGCCGTGGACAGATGTTGTATTTACTCAAAATTATGTGAAGGCTGGCATTTTGTGTCTTCTCATGGAAACAACTCATTGCCAAAGTGATATAGCAATAACCGATACACAAGGAAGGGAACCTTCAAGTTTCTACGAAGATGCTATAAAGTAATCTCGAATTGTCTTTCTTTTCAAAGAGGAAGGAGGGTTCAGAACAGAAGACGGACTTTTTAACACTGCTTCAGGGGTCTTCTCGAGATCTTCCGAATATAAATCTGATGAAGTTTTTCTCTTTTGAGATTTAGGAGTACCAAATTGAGGAGGCATTGTATCTGAATTTGTTGAGTTAGAGGCTTTTTCATGCCCAACTGCTTCTTCTTCATCCGTGAAAAGCTTCCTGCGTTCCATTGCTGGTGGCGCCATTACTCTCCTCCGGATGGAGGATGGTGATCTAGTGCTGGAGTAACAACTGTTCTTGATATTCCAAAAGCACACCTACATCAGATACAAGAAGGTGTCACCTGATGCATTTTCAGGAGAGGAAAAAAACATCATCCCCCTTGAGGGATGCATAACAAAATTGGACATGTGCTCGGGTATGAGCTTTGTTGATCTCTTGGCTTACCGTGAAATCGTCTGAAGAAGTTGCTACTTTTCCAACCTCAGATTGGCACCTGCAAGGGAAAAAATATATGTTCGGAACATTTTCTTTTGTGTTCATGCAATGGGGAACTTAAAAGATACATTTGGCTGAAGAAAATATACCAATCTACTGCTGTAACTTCTCCATTATGGCCTTTCATTGTGATAGGATCTGCTTGAGGTTTGTTTACCTGGTTTTTACACAGATGAATAATAAAAATTTCAGTCCTAAGCAAAAGCAAACTCAAATGAAAGATCCTTTTGAAAAACACCCAACCTGCCATATGTAGGCATTTCGATCACTAGAGCCGCCAAGTATATGAGATGCATCAGGACTTATTGCCGACTGCAATTGCAACATTAATATCAATTATTTGAAGAGGCAGGACTAGCACCATGTCAGTGGAAAAATTATTGCTTGGGCTAAAAAAAGGCTTACCTTTATGAAGAATGATTCAATGAAGCATCCCGAGAAATATTTAACAGGACCCTTTTCAAGCTGGAGCACATTGTAGAGGTATATTCTGGTCCAAATTATAGCACACTTGTCAGTTTTTTTCCCATCCATAGAGAGCACTTATTACCATTTTAAGAACCCGTTTGTTAATGGTCAAAATTTTAGAAGGGATACAGTAGATATAGTAAGAAATGAGATGGAGATTCATTATAGGAGAATAATTAAGTATGAATGGTTAGTTTGAGTATTTTCTAGGAGTGGATGAATGATATTTTTCTAATTGATAATGACGTATTCGTAATTAATAGTGATATTTACATAAATAGAAAGGGAATAAGAAAAGGATAGGGGGAGAAGTGTGATAATTTTATGACCCCCAGGGAAATAAAATAGTCATATCCGGAATCCAAGAAAGTAAACAAGCATAGCCATATCCAAGATGATAGCACCTCTACCAAATGAGCCCTAAGTACTAAATTCAGATCTTAATGAAGAAATAACACTAATTAGAGAAGGGAAAGTACCTGTTATCCATGCATGAAGCTGCAATATATACTCCATTTAAATCTTGTGATAAGCTAGATATGCCATGCAATCTTCTTTTCTGTATGAAAGGTAAATTAGCAATAGTTAGTGTTTCTTGGAAAGAAATAGACTAGATGAACAAACCAAAGCAATTTGATTATAATTCAATTCATGACAATCATAAGTACAAAGTTCATATTCTTCCGTCATTAATAAACAATCTGTTGAACAATACCTAATTAATATTATATTAGTATGCTAGCGCCCAATCTATAGGAACCTATACAAGGGGCCAAGGGGGTTCCTTCTCCATTTGGTTGTGTTGCTATGATGTAATTTGCAGTCATCCCAAAGCAACAGACATATTAAATGATAGCCGTGTACTTCAAATTAAGGTGCCTTGATCTTCATCTACCTTGGTAAGGTAGACCTCTGAATGTGAGCTATTATAATATGATCATGCCAAAACATATCGTTCTTTCGCTTTCGATTTTGGGATCGCTCAAGCAAACAGTGCACCCTCACTCAATTACCTAGCTCCGTGGATAAATTTAGTAACTCCTAATTTAACAGTTGTGCTTGTCAAACTAACCTTTTCAGTTGACACCTCTGAATTAGGACATGCCTCAATAACAGGCCCTTTTAGGTTTCTAGAATCCCAAAACTTTACAACACTGAAATCAAACGTTATACCAGTTAAAATCAACAGGTAAGAAGTTCAAAATCAGCAGCGTTGAATATGTTATTTTTTAGTATACCTGTCAACTGCTCCAGCAGAAGCAATGGACATTTCATCTTTTAGGTAAAGAACTGATGTTACACTTGTTGAAGCGCCCTGAAGAAAATGAACCATAAATCCATAATCACACAACAGACTATTTTATTTTTCACATGTGAATTTGTTTCCGAACAAACCTTGCCACGCCTAACCCGTCTCCCATGAGGTGATTTATGAGCATCTCGGACCTTGGCCATTGGACTGGAAAAATGGTAGATGTTAAGACTTATTTGGAAGAGAAATTAGCAAGTGCTAACGTACTGTAATCCATTTTAAGGACTTGGAAAAATGAGACAAAAGGCCAGGATATCTACACAGCTATAAGCTATGTTATATAAAAATGCTAAGTGTGAGTATGACGGGACAATCTTTTATTGGAGATATCATCCTGCAATTGAACACAAAAGAAATAGAGGCATACAAGAGTAAACCAGAATGTGCATAAGTTTATTTGACTGTTGTATATGTATGGATGAGAGATGCACAACTCTATCATAGGTCCTTGTAGTATGCCAGACCTCCTTGGTCTTGGGCTATGGCACTTACGGGTCCTCGGCCCAGCAGCTTCAACTATGGGCCAAACCAAAAGCTTGACAAAACACACATGACGTACAACCAGTCCGTCTTCATGCACACGACTAGCGTGTGGAGTGGGCCAAACTCATTAATGCCGGCACGTCTGCGGTGCAACTACTTATTGAATAGCCTTGCAAGGACAAATGCTCAGCACAACCATGTGCGTTGCATAATCAGCAGTCGCCGAGCAAAGCATGATGTCTGGCATGGGAAATTATCCATGAAGTTGTGGGGGATAGACGGTTTCCAAACTTGGAGAACATCCACCATGATGCCCAGAAGTGTGCACGTGGCGGTTGCACAAGACGAGGCTGCCCACGGTGCATCATTATGGGCGCTTCGTGGTATATACGCTGTTGCAATCCACTACATAAGGTGGAAAGGCACTCCCAACTAGGTAAGCGCAACTCTTACTCTACGAGCTTTCAGTTAGACCATTCCTTCCCGGAACTAACTTAAACCCTCCGACTAACTTCAGTCAATCAACACTAATTGGGTGTTCCTTTTGCATAAGGAAAGAGAAATTCCTTAGGTAACCCAAAGACAGATTCACCGAGTTCAAGGCTCCACACTCCTTGACAAAAATGAAGAAATAAATATAAAAAAAAATTAAGAACTTACGTTGGATAAAGCCCCCCATAACTAGAGTTAGAGCACCTCAAGTCCCAAAGCACAAATGATCCATCTCTTGCACCAGAAACAATGATGTCTGTTGGAGAATGAGAAACAAACAGTTGAATATTCATTCCCCCCACCGTTTAAGGATAAAACTTAACAAGAGATTGGAACAAAAGACGGGATCAAAGCCTACCAGAATTTGTAGGATGAGAACAGGTAGATTTCACACTTCCTGTGTGCCCCATTAATGTTGCAATACATTTCTTTTCCTGTGCATCCCATACCTTTACCTGTCCAAAGACCAAACAAACAAGTACTGTCCAATAAGCTGGAAGGGATGTAAAGTAAATACCAGTTGTTACTTGAAGATCTTCACTCAGAAAGGTATTGGCACAACGGCTAAATTTGTCCGGTAAACTACTCGGGGCTCCTCGTGGTTTAGTAATTTCTGTTCGTTCGGGGGTAAATGTCATTCATTATGAACTCAAAAGTGTAAGGCAAATTAGTGAGGTAATACAAAGAATGATAGAGGAAATCTTGTTGGTTTCACCAACAGTGGCATTTTGAATAACATGAAGCCTTTTTCTCGATACTTAAATAATGCGGATAATCCATGTTGGCCTTATTTCAAGGTTTGTAAATCTAAATAGACATACTTATAATTGTAGTGGACCCGAATGTCAGGTCCATTACAATTCAAGTGCAAATGCTTCTCTTAAAGAGGTACGCTCTAATTCAAGTATAAATACTTTTGTGCTTTTAATTCTCAAGTGTGACTAGCGAGTTGCTTCTCTTGCAGGCAACGTGTTCTATTCAAATCAAGGAGGAGGAACCAATCAAATTAGCATCTGTAGCAACCCCACAAGAATTAAGCAAGGAAATATATAAATCAGATTGATCAAAAGTAATATAATAGCAGAAGGCTACTGTTCCACGTTAAGTTGAATAAAATTCCTAGAAAGTGGAGTGCTATTTAGACAGAACAAGCTTCAATCAAAGATTCCACTTACACTTTGATCCCCTGACGCTGTTATTATTCTGGTGTCTTCCTGCACAAAATAGGAGCATAACTAATGTTAATACTTCGAAACATTTGCATTCAGCTCATCCCAGAAACATAAAAACTGAATTTTAGAGCATATGAACCGTGTTGAACCAAACCAAGCCAAACCAAACCGCAATAAACAGTTTGGCGTGTGGGTTGTAATTTAATTGGTATACTGTAACGTGACTTCTCAATATAGCAGAACGTGTTGGAATTCGGAATGGTTGGTGAATGAATTTTGAGAAATCAGAAGGTCTCACGAGGCAATTGAAAAGACTCTCTCATTCAACAGAACCATTAATTGTCGCAGGTAAAAAATTTATGTTAGCCGCCATCGGTGATTGAAGTTCAAAGGTTTGCGTTGTTTGACTTTTTAAGTCCCTCCATTAGAATACATTTTCAACCTCTTCCACGTTTATAATAACCAAGAATATTGTATTTGCTAATATACTCCTTTTTCATGTTCTTGGGTGAGAGAGAAATAGACGTAGTTTTTATTTGAAAGGGAGTCGGTGGTTGTTATTCTATTGAATGAGTTAGTCATTTTATCAGGGATACGGACGTCGTGGCGACATCCAACACCGATGATGAGGCAGCAAATCTATTTTAACGGGACTATGATTTCACAGAAGTGTTTACTTTGTACTTATGTATTTTTTTATATTGCAGCTTGTAATTTCAGTTGGATAAATGAAAGTAGTTTTATGGAACCCCCATTTTTTTCCTCAAAAAGGCTAATTATAAATACATAGGTAATCTAAAAAAAATGACAAACATACTTTGATTATCATAGCATTTTCCAAACCAGGTGCTATAAAATGGTTAAAGATGTATCAATTCTTCACATTATATACTAAGACTACATTATGCAATGTTTGCTTATATGACAAGTGAATAAATAGTATGAGAAAGTCATTGCCAGTTGCACAAAATTGAACAGTATAGCAAAAATGAGGAGATACCTTAATCCAACATAGATCAAATACGGCATTTTGATGCGCAGCCCATTGGCCTACCCTAGATTTTTCTGCAAATATGCTGATAAAACAATCAGTACTTTTTTAAATAAAATATCAGATTAAATCATCAAAAATTAAAACCTGAACATGTATAATTACACTCGAAATTGATCTTGCCTGTATTTTCTTGGTACGTCGATGAAGATGCAAACTTCAAACGAGTATCGTATAAGCTAATATACCCATCCTCGTCAGTCACGGCCAGAATATGAGAATATTTACTTGTCTGCGTGAAAAAAGATAAAACAACTGAATTCGATTTACTGAAATTTTAATCTACAAAACTAAGCTTCGGATCTATGTTCTCGAATTATAACCTTGCAAAAGGAGAGGGACATCGGGGGTGAGTAGCTGCCGCTGTGTTCCATAGCCACAGCTCCAGTTCGAGTGAAATTCGATAGTTCATTGTCGGGGTACGGCCGCTTGCGAACTGAAACACGAAAATATGAACAAAACCAGGTTTACAATTGATTAATCGGCGTGTATGTATGCTTTTGTGTAGATGAAAGAGGGACGAACCTCTGAATCCTTGAAGTTCTCTTGATCTGATATCTTGAAAGAATGACCGAGATCTAGAGCACTCCATTTGCGGTGGGTGTCGAATATAGAGAGAAAGAGAGAGAGAGTGTGTGTGTGTGAGAGAGAGAGAGGGAGGGAGAGAGGGGAATGGGGAAAATACATAGGCTGCGTGTTTCGATTTGGCGCGATGTTGGTCGTCTAGTGTGGCGGGAAAATTCATTTGATTTCAGGAGTCAGGACAGTGGAACGGGTAAATTACATAAAACTTCCATTATTTTGTTAAAATTACACCAAAAGTCTGAAAATTTTGAAAAACCACCTCTTTCTATCTAGCCTCTTGCCATTAAAGTTTTTTTTTTATTTTTAAATTACAACTTTGTCACTATGTAAAATTACCATTACAATGGGAAAATTATGATTTGTCGTCATGCTTTTTCCCCAGTTTTGTCCACTATCGGTCCCCCCCCTTCATCTTTTATTGGCGTCGTCTTCACCGGCATTCCACGCATTTCTTACTAAGTAACATGGACTATCCTATCTAGACAAAGCAAGGGAAGTAGAAAGACAGTAAACTTATTGCTTAAAGCAATAAGGTATGGGTTTCTTACATCATAAGTAATAGATTGATAGATATGATAAGTGTCGGGACGCAACTTATGGCCTTTGACCTGTCTAATTAGACATCAGTCACTTGTTTTCTGCTTGTCGTCAACTGGTGTCAACACATATGAGTCCCAAGCGTAGGATCAGTTGATCGGTTGTAACATAATAAATCCGGAAGTCCGGAGTCGAATCCACAGGGAACGAGTGTTTAGATGCTTATCGTGAGAGAAAGAAGAAAGTAGTTGAGATATTTGTGGAAGATATTGTGCTGAGATTTAAAAATAATTTGACAAAAATTTAAAGGAACAAGATCCGATTCTCGGGATCCACATTGATCACAACTCGTAATAATCTAATCCTCAAAATATAACTCAACTCCGGCTCTATAACATCGAACCTTCGTCGGATAATGGAATAATTAGGGTTTATCAAAAATCAGGAAAGATTGATTACCGTTTTATAATCAAGATAAGAAAATTAGGTTTTCAAATCAAAACCTTGTAGATCTAAGAATTGTGTGTGCCAATGGAGATTGTCTACACACAAGCAAAAATCTTACAAAAAGTCTTGTATGGATCTAAGAATTATGTGTGCCAAAGTTGAGATTTGTCTACACATAAGCAAAAATCTTACAAGAACAGTTGATCGATTTCAAAATAATTTTTAATTTAATAAAATGATAATCATAAATTGAAGAACTTTGTATGAGGACTTGAATTACATTGAGTTGCGATTCAATGTTTCACCATTGAATCGAATCCCGGAAGGATTAGCTATTCATCGTTTGAATAGAATCCATTAATAATAAATAAAATAAATGAAGAACAAGAAGAACTTGAAAGGAAAATGATAACTTCAATAATAAAACCTTCAAAAATGTTTGCTAAACAAAAACCCTAAATCTCTACAAAACTCTCCCCATAATTAATGATAAAAATAGATAAAGAAGAAGTCATTTATCCTCATCGGTTTCCTAATTTATAGACATTGTATTAGGAAACTAAGAGATAAGGATAAACTAAAAGATAAGGATAAACTCTAAAGATAACAATAAAATCTAAAGATAACAATAAAATCTAAAGATAAGGATAAACTCTAAAGATAACAATAAAATCTAAAGATAACAATAAAATCTAAATAAAAGGAATTTTCCGGATTTGACCTACTACCGGTACTACTACCGGTAGTACAGAATTATTTGCGGTAGTAACTTCTGCTCTTGAAATTGGTCAGAAAGTTTTACTACCGGTAGTGCTGATTCTACTACCGGTAGTCTGCTGCATCCTCAATTTGGTCAGAAACTTTTACTACCGGTAGTGCTGATTCTACTACCGGTAGTACTGCTGCATGCTCAACTTGGTCAGAAGGTTTTACTACCGGTAGTGCTGATTCTACTACCGGTAGTACTGCTGCATCCTCAACTTGGTTGGCTTTATTCCCTCTTCATGGTATGATCCTCTTATCTTCCGAAAAGCTCTTATAACCCTGCAAATACCTCGAAAACATACTAACACCCATGACATACATTAGTTCATTAACGCGTATAAAATACGCTTCATCAAACGGTATTCGCACACAAATTAAGGGGTTCATGTATGTATAAAACACATATTTGTGTGCGAATCACACCCCCCAACTTAGATTTTGCTAGTCTCGAGCAAATGGATAATCAAAAACCAACTGAATTCTCAAGTAACTAATCAAATACTAAACACATCACATGTCCACAGCAGCAATTTGTTTATACCCGAGATTGAATGACTCATATGTAACTTATTTCCTTAATACTGCAAGCATCAATTGAGCATAGACAAACAATATTTCAATAAGGTTTCTCCGTAATTTTAAGCCTTGACTTCAAATCTCTCCGGTGGTTCACTCGCAATGGAATTGAATCGCTTGATCTTTTAGGTGTGGAAACCAACCCGGAATAACAAGAATTATAATGCCTTTGTCACATCAACACAAAGAATGAGTAATCAACGAATATAGACTAAAGGCGAAGTATTTAGGAATTGCATGCCATGAAACCAAAATTAAACCTATCATGAACAGCATAACCAAACAGGAATCAAAAAGGACTTTAAAAGCTTGTACTGTTCATAAGGTTTCAAAAGGATGTGGTAATATCTACTAAGACGGTGGTGCATTAGTTCTTGGCTTGGTTAACTACCCCAACCACCGTCTTGACTCAAAATAGCAACCAAAAGGACGCAAAAGAAACACTGTGGACCTAACATAGCATACTATCATCTTCCATAAGTCTAATAAGGTCTCCACTAATCATCCCCCTTTCCTGGTATGTATTCTTCATCAGCTTCCTCATCATCCTCTCCTATCCTCTTTCGCTTTCTTGTCACATTAGGCTCAGGTGAGTCAGATTCAGTTTCTTCCTCATCACTGTCTTCATCACTTTTCTCTTCATCTTCCAAAATTTCAACATCACTATCATCACCTATCTCATCAGCAACAACTCTTTCTATATCCCTTTCTCCATCAGCAGCAACCCTTTCTGTATCAGCAGCTTGTTCTTTTTTTTTTTTTTTTCTTTTTTTTTTGAAATCACATGCTGGGTGTCGTTTAGGAGGGTCGATTCAGAGTGTTATAGGGTTTAGGCGGACAGATTCAAGGAGATTTGGGTGTTTTATGGGCTAGGCTCCACTTCGGTCATAAGTTCAAAAGACGCGCTGTTTATGAAGTACCGGTAACAAAACTTGCGGTATTGACCCCATACGATGCAACTACTACCGGTAGTAAAATGTCTATTACCGGTAGTTCAGCCCCTTATCTTATTCTTGAACATTCGTTTCCTCTTGCAGCTTCACTCCCCAACTTGAACCCTGACCCAAGTTTTAATATTGGCACACCACCTATCCAGGAATATGACTCAAACACAGGCCTCCTAAGGTATTAACAACAATGGATGACTCATAGGCTCAATATAGGGTTCAATTGTCGACACGTTAAAATGGGTGGTTTATTAATGAAATGAGTGCCTTGAATCATCTTCCCATTGGTTATCACATTCACAATAAGCATTAACATAGATATCATGCGTGCTGAAAAGTCCAACAAAGGAAGAATGGCTCAACTGGAAATTAATGTGGCTTAAGTCTCCACTTGATGTTCGGAAAATACTCATGCAAAGGTGTTTGTAGATGCTCAAGATATGATTGATTTGCGAGTACCGGAACACAAATATTCTTATGAGCACAATTCAATCTGTAAGCATAAACAATTGTTGAACCATAAACAAGCAATGAGTCTAATGAGAGACTAGTGACACCGAGAAAGAAATTTTTATTTTTTATTTTTAATGAAAAAGACAACGCAAAACCTAAGTGGTACTAGTAGGCTATGAGCTTCACCCCCCAACTTGACATGAGCATTGTCCCAAATGCTAAAAAGCAAAGAAAGTACAAGGAATAAAAGGGATGGAAAGAACAAAACCTGTCTATAGTATGCTTCTAGCATTATCCACCATGAAAAACCTGTCTTAACAGATATAAGACATGCAAAACAATATGTTAATCCACCACTTCCTTCACGCGAAAGCCACGGGTACTACTTTTCTCCCTTGGACAAAGACTGATGTTTCCCTATTTGTTGGAAGGACAGTATGCAACCGGTTCAACAATATCTTGAGAAGAGGCGCCATCATCTAATAGGCTACCTCTCCCTTTGGGAGCGACCCCAAATTCCTTACCCACCACTCTACTTTGAAGTTATCTCCATAGAGCTTTGACACTAAAGCCTGATGGTTCGGACAGATTTCTCATTGTTCGATGCGCCTGCCGTCAGACCCAACCTCCTAGGTACTCCATACATAGCTTCGAACAGGTGGCTATACCAGATCGTCGAATGCCGTTCGAGCACGGCAAACACTGGAGCTATCACAAACTCCATGGATTTATAGTCTCCTAGACTTCACATAAGCTCAAAAGGGAGGCTTCAATCGGGTGGCTGCATAATAGGTGGAGAAATTAGCAGCTCCTTGAGAGAGGTGAAAGCCTCATCACATACTGTGATCCACTCGAAAGGAGTGTCTTTGGTAAGTAGATTGCAAAGAGGGCGAGAAATGGCACTGAATCCCTTAATAAATCGCCGGTAGAACCCAGCATGGCCAAGAAAAGACCGAATGTCTTTAACGCACTTGGGGATTGGTAGATTAGAGATAAGATCAATTTTGGCTTTGTCTACCTCAATCCCCTTTTCTGACACAATGTGGCCCAGAACAATGCCATTGGTCACCATAAGGTGACATTTCTCCCAATTGAGAATCAGGTGTTTCTCCTCACATCGCTCTAAAATCAGCTCGAGATTGTGGAGGCAATGGTCAAAAGAAGTACCATAAACCGAGAAGTCATCCATAAAGACCTCCACAATCTTATCTAGCATATCGCTAAATATTCCCATCATGCATCGTTGGAAAGTACCAGGTGCATTGCACAGTCCAAATGGCATTCGCCGGTAGGCAAAAGTACCAAAAGGACAAGTAAACGTAGTCTTTTCCTGATCCTCTAGGGCAATCTCAATCTGATTGTACCCCGAGTAACCGTCCAGAAAACAATAGAATGGATGGCCGGCTACTCGTTCCAACACTTGGTCTATGAATGGTAAGGGGAAATGATCCTTTTGGGTACAAGTGTTCAGTTTACGGTAGTCAATGCATACCCGCCATCCGGTGATGGTGCGAGTAGGGATCAACTCATTATTCTCATTCTTGACTGCCGTTAAGCCGGATTTCTTTGGTACCACTTGTACCGGGCTGACCCACTGACTGTCAGCAATGGGGTAAATGATCCCCACATCAAGCAACTTTAAGACTTCAGCCCACACAACCTCTTTCATGTTGGGATTCAGACGACGCTAAGGTTGGCGGGTTGGTTTAACATTCTCCTCAAGATAGATGTGATGGGTGCAAATTGAGGGATCAATACCCTTCAAATCCGCAATAGTCCACCCAATCGCCTTTTTATGGGCTCTCAAAACTCTCAAAAGTGCAGCCTCTTTCTCCTCATGGAGACTAGAAGAGATAACAACTGGGAAAGTCTCCTCTTGTCCTAAGTAAACATACTTCAATGAGGTAGGCAAGGGCTTTAGTTCAAGTTTCGGTGATTGGACATCCGAGGGAAGGATAGGAGTATCTAAAAGTGGGAGTTTTTCAAATCCCGGTGTCCAACCTTTTACATTGAGTACCTCAGCATGGTCTAACAGATAGACCATCTCCGCTTCTTCTAGGGAAGGAGTATGATTCTCAATCCCAGCAGTCAACAAACAAGACTCAAGAGGGTCCGAACGAACAATACATCCAGTGAAACCGGAAGTTTCAATGTTATTCACTTCGAACACTTCATCATCGTCTCCCGGTTGCCTACAAACATTGAAAACATTTAATTCCACCTTCATATTACCAAAGGTCAATTGCATGATGCCTGACCTACAATTGATAAGAGCATTAGCTGTAGCAAGAAATGGGCGGCCTAAAATGACGGGAATTTGTGCTGCGGGGTTGGCAATCGGTTGTGTGTCAAGAACAACAAAATCTACGGGAAAGTAGAATTTGTCAATCTGGACCAGAACATCCTCAACTATTCCTCTTGGTCTTTTCTCACTCCTATCAGCAAATTGGAGAGTTATGGAAGTTGGTTTAAGATCAGCGAGACCAAGGGACTGGTAAACATGGTAGGGAAGTAGGTTAACACTTGCTCCAAGATCAAGTAAAGCCCTTTCAAGTTTATTTGCCCCCACAGTGATGGAAATCGTTGGACAACCAGGGTCCTTATATTTTGGGGGCGCATTAGCTTGCAGGATGGAGCTCACATGTTCAGTAAGGAAGGCTTTCTTTTGAAAATTTAGCTTCCTTTTCACAGTACACAAGTCCTTAAGGAACTTGGCATAGGTGGGCACTTGCCGGATAGCATCCAACAATGGTATATTGATCTTCACCTGTTTGAACAATTCAAAAATCTCAGCTTGATGATTTATTTTAGGTGGAGGTCTCAACCGTTGTGGATATGGAGCAGGGATTGGGCAAGTTTCATCAACAACAGACTTTTCTTTCTTTTTTTCGAGATTGACCCTCTCACTCTTCTCACTTTCCTCAATGGTATCATCTTTCTCAGTAATAACAGGAGAACTAGGGCCAGATGCCCTGGTAAGGGGAAAAATGATGCCATTATCTATTGTTTTTCCACTCCGAAGTGTAGTAACAGAATTGACATCTTCAGATGATGGGTTTCCGGAGTGGGTACTTTCAACAGAATTTTGCCCTTTAGGGTTAGCTTGAGGTTGGGCAGGAAATTGCCTTGTCTCTTGCTGAAGAGTACTCAAAGTGCAGTTGATTTTAGTCAATTGAGTTCTAATGTCCCCTATAGCCTGTGCGGTTTGTGCATTGGTCGTGTTTTGACTTTGGACAAATTGGGTTTGACTTTGGACAAATTGTTGCATTGATTCCTCAAAACTACGCTTATGGGGTGGTTGGTAGTGATGGGGTGCATTAGGACCTTGACCCTGTTGGCCATATCCTTGATGTTGCTGGTTATATGAGGTTTGGCCCGAAGGATGAAATCCTTGAGGGGGGCCTTGATTGGCTGTGTTCTCATTTTTCCAATTGAAATTTGGGTGGTTACGCCACCCCGGATTGTACGTATCCGAGAACTGAGAATTGAATGGCTTTTTCTGCTGTGGCGGTGGCATGACCGCATTCACACTCACTTGCTCGTGTAAAATTTCCCTAAAGGCCGGAATGGTAGGGCACTCACTCGTACAATGCTCGTGGGTGTCACAGATGGTACACACCTCCTCTTTCCTAGGTGTAGAGGTTACCTCATTAACTTTCTGTAGCTCTAAACTCTCAAGTTTACGCGTGAGCTGCGCGACCTTAACTTGTAATTCATCATTAGCATTCAAAGTATATTTTCCTCCCCCCATTGGTTGTTGGGCCCCAGTTTTTCTAGACCTATCATTGGGATCAGAAGTGTCCCAAGATTGAGCAATTTCAGCCAATTTTTCCAAGTACTCCATGGCTTCGTTAGGATCTTTATTTAGGAACTCCCCACTGCACATCATTTCAATGAACTGTCGAGAAGTTGGGGTAATTCCTTCATAAAAGAAAATAGCAAGTTGCCAAGAAGTAAAACCATGATGTGGAATTAACTGTAACAAATCCTTAAAACGTTCCCAGCAATCATAGAATGTTTCGCCGGGTTTTTCGTAAAAGTTTTGAATTTGTTTCTTAAGAGCCATAGTTTGATGGGTTGGAAAAAATTTCTTTAAAAATTCCCTTTGCATATCCGCCTAAGTATGGATTGAATTTGAAGGCAGTGAATTCAACCATGTTTTTGCTTTATCCTTCAAAGAAAAAAGAAACAATTTCAAATATGCGATATCGTGCCGTTGAGCTCGTTCTATCATAGTTTTGACAATCTCCTCAAAATCCTGAATATGTAAATAAGCATTTTCATTGTGTATTCCATGGAAATGAGGCAGATGTTGCAACAGATTGGGTCGAACTACGAAGTCACGGGCTCCAATAGGTAGGCGTATGCAAGATGCTGCAGATGTCCGGGTAGGGTTCAAATAATCACGCATGGTGCGACCCTGATAAACATCATTTTGGACATTAACATCCTCTAAGCCATCATCCAAATTATCAAAATTAGGATAATTAGCTCGAATGGGGGGAATCTGACCGGGTATGGGAGGAAAATTTCGTGGGTCTCTTGGTATATCATTCCGATTTTGGTGAGGTGAATTCGGTGGTGGTAAAAGCTCATTTGGTTCCTCTTGTGGAAGATCCATATTAGAATTATCCTCTTGACGCACTAATCGATTGTGTTGGTCACGTACCCACATGCACTAACCAACAACTATCAAAAACCAGCTGAAACTCAATTAAAAACTGAGTTTAAAACGTACCTCAACTCACCAACCAAAAATGGTAGAACAGTGGATTACCGGTAGTACTGATGGGTTTACCGGTAATGGTTGCAGCTTTGCCTGCTAGTATTAACTTTGATCGTTTTGATGTAACAGAAGAAATAAGCTTCTAAATCAACTTGGCGTTCCCCGGCAACGGCGCCAAAAATGCTTGTCGTCAACTGGTGTCAACACATATGAGTCTCAAGCGTAGGATCAGTTGATCGGTTGTAACATAATAAATCCGGAAGTCCGGAGTCGAATCCACAGGGAACGAGTGTTTAGATGCTTATCGTGAGAGAAAGAAGAAAGTAGTTGAGATATTTGTGGAAGATATTGTGCTGAGATTTAAAAATAATTTGACGAAAATTTAAAGGAACAAGATCCGATTCTCGGGATCCACATTGATCACGACTCGTAATAATCTAATCCTCAAAATATAACTCAACTCCGGTTCTATAACATCGAACCTTCGTCGGATAATGGAAGAATTAGGGTTTATCAAAAATCAGGAAAGATTGATTACCGTTTTATAATCAAGATAAGAAAATTAGGTTTTCAAATCAAAACCTTGTAGATCTAAGAATTGTGTGTGCCAATGGAGATTGTCTACACACAAGCAAAAATCTTACAAAAAGTCTTGTATGGATCTAAGAATTATGTGTGCCAAAGTTGAGATTTGTCTACACATAAGCAAAAATCTTACAAGAACAGTTGATCGATTTCAAAATAATTTTTGATTTAATAAAATGATAATCATAAATTGAAGAACTTTGTATGAGGACTTGAATTACATTGAGTTGCGATTCAATGTTTCACCATTGAATCGAATCCCGGAAGGATTAGCTATTCATCGTTTGAATAGAATCCATTAATAATAAATAAAATAAATGAAGAACAAGAAGAACTTGAAAGGAAAATGATAACTTCAATAATAAAACCTTCAAAAATGTTTGCTAAACAAAAACCCTAAATCTCTACAAAACTCTCCCCATAATTAATGATAAAAATAGATAAAGAAGAAGTCCTCTATCCTCATCGGTTTCCTAATTTATAGACATTGTATTAGGAAACTAAGAGATAAGGATAAACTAAAAGATAAGGATAAACTCTAAAGATAACAATAAAATCTAAAGATAACAATAAAATCTAAAGATAAGGATAAACTCTAAAGATAACAATAAAATCTAAAGATAACAATAAAATCTAAATAAAAGGAATTTTCCGGATTTGACCTACTACCGGTACTATTACCGGTAGTACAGAATTATTTACGGTAGTAACTTCTGCTCTTGAAATTGGTCAGAAAGTTTTACTACCGGTAGTGCTGATTCTACTACCGGTAGTCTGCTGCATCCTCAATTTGGTCAGAAACTTTTACTACCGGTAGTGCTGATTCTACTACCGGTAGTACTGCTGCATGCTCAACTTGGTCAGAAGGTTTTACTACCGGTAGTGCTGATTCTACTACCGGTAGTACTGCTGTATCCTCAACTTGGTTGGCTTTATTCCCTCTTCATGGTATGATCCTCTTATCTTCCGAAAAGCTCTTATAACCCTGCAAATACCTCGAAAACATACTAACACCCATGACATACATTAGTTCATTAACGCGTATAAAATACGCTTCATCAAACGGTATTCGCACACAAATTAAGGGGTTCATGTATGTATAAAACACATATTTGCGTGCGAATCATTTTCCATCATATAGCAAGTGTAAAAAATGATTTGTATGTTTTGTAGAAAATTAATGAATCAAAATAATTGGACTCGTGATAGCGCCTTTGATAATCTACAGGGCTAACCAAAGCCAAGTCCAAACCCAGTGATCCTCTCCCCTTATAATCGAGAACCTAACATGTATGATTCTATGGGTGGGATCTATTATGTGATCTTCCAGCCAAGTAAACGAATAGTAATTTGCACTTTTTTTCATACTTTGTTATTTGCTTTCTACATGCGAGCAATTTAAGAGGTAGTACTTGTATACGAGATCGTGTGCCCTTTCATAGTTTATATAGCTTGACTGATTGATGTGTCTGGACTCCATGGCCTTAACCCGTGTACCAAGTGTTCCCCTCACGATCACTCGGTTTGCCCTTTGTGTGTAGTGACTTTAATGAAGTAGCCAGTTGGGCTACTACTTTTACAGGCACGAGAGGGCAATGAGGTATAATTGTTGAACCCTAAATCCCAACTCATATAGGATCCGCTCGAGAGAATTACAGGAGCTTTAGGTTGGTTATTCAAGCAATTAGGTTTTCCCTTAGTGAAGCTTTGCTCCTTGAAAGTCAAATACTTGCTCGTGAAAGGTCTACTTTTATAAGAGGGATATACCTCGTACGAGCATAAAGAGTAGTGGTTGTCTCCTGATTTCGATTGACAGGGCATCACAATCGAGCGAGACTGGAGCCATTTTTTCGTGGGATTTCTATTGTTGCACACACCCCTAAAAATATGTAAATAGTTGTCAAACTTCCTTATAAAAAACATTTATTCGACGTGACTAACCTAGTCCATCCAAGATATAAGTTCTTAGGGATGGAGCTACCAATTGTTACTCATCCATCATTGAAAAATGATTGGTCTAAACGGGTGAAGGAATCACAACAATTAACACTATTACATTTTTATTTGCCACTTAGCATAAGAAAAACACAGTTGTCAACAAAAGACTACCATGAGCTGCCAATCAATTCCATCATGCCTATCATCATTGATTATAAAATTAGTTTGAACAACGTGATTAGTGGTGAACATGAAATTCACTGTGGGTACTGACACCGGTGTTAAGACTCTTGTCGTAAGAATCCTCATCACATGCGATGGCTTACTACTACAAAGAACCAGGCCTATTGTCCACTGCTCCCCTTAAAAGGTCCCTTTGCGACCCATCGAGTGTTTCATTTTTTTTGGAAGATGAACTACTATTGCAAGCAAACACTGCTTGTTGAAGGCATTTTATTACTAGTTGTTATGCTTTATTTGGACTGGGTTTAATAACAACACCGTACCTATACTTGATATTCAAAAGCTCACACTACATAACCTCTACTGAAGAAGTATGCAGTGATTGGGCATCTCAATACATGCCAAATGAGTGGATCGGTAATACAAAAAAGCCTAGTTAACCAACTATTACTGTTTCGAGTTTTTCTTGAATTGACTTACATCATTACACATAGGTTGAATTTTAACACACAAATTTTGTAGAGATTTTGCTATCGCAAGACATGACATAACAAAGAAAGAGAAAGAAGCACGGGTAAAATAAAAGAAGCTCGAGAGCAATAGAGTAAGAATTCAACCGTCGTTCATAAAATTAGCATTCAATAAATTTTAATCGTGGATATTTGAGGGTTCAACCGTATATGTTTCGAGTTGAGGGTTAAAGTTATATTCAGAAATAGATGGGGGGTGTTTTTGTTATAAACTCATTTCACCTTGCACTGACTCTGGGAAGGTGGGCCCTCGAGAAAAATATCCCACGAGCCCTACAAAATTCGGCAAATGTTATCAGATCCGTATGTATAACCGACCCGACCCGTACCATAACAACATCCAACCGCTGGCGCTAGGGTTTTTGTTCCAGCACCCGCCTAAAGCCCAGCCCTTACCGGCTGACTCTCTCGTTTTTCTTTCTCTCTCTCTCTCTGCCTCTCCCTCCCTCTTTCTTCACAGTAGCCATGCCGAAGCATTACCGACCTCCCGTAAGTTCATCTCACTTATTCTTCTTCAAACCGACGCATGCATACGTATGTTCGCACGCACATATTTCGACTTCTGTATGTAAATAAATTATTGTAATCTGCAGGGAAAGAAGAAGGAAGGAAACGCAGCCAGATATATAACAAGATCACAAGCTGTTAAGCATCTCCAAGTCACTCTTCCAGTTTTCAGGTACATCTATCTCTATTCAAGCTCACACGCACAGTTAGAGGTATATCTATAGATATGGATAACACTTGTGTCATTCGTCGTATTTGTTTGCGAGATTTCGATATCTCAAGTTCCTGGAATATACCCATAAGACTATGTCAGCTGGAAGTCGATAATTACAGTGATTGGACTGCTATTCAAACACACACAGTTACAGATATGTTTATCTATATAGACTACAGATATAGACGTACACTTGCGTTAGTTGCGTTTGTTTGTGAGAATTCTATCTCTGGTGGGTTAGTTAGCAGGCACAGGAGAAAGAAAAGTTAGTAATAAATGGGATGCTTAACAGTCGGAGAAAGGCGGGGCACTAGATTGGAAGACGAAATAAACTATAAGGGGGATGGGGGCTGCTTCTTATGGATCTTACCAACGAAGAAATGACCCAGCTTACGGATCGAGAAGTAATGATAGTGAGCCGCCTTCCATCAGTTGGTTAGATGAATGGTTTGGAGATGCTTGGATTCTCGGTAACGCTAGTTCAGGGAATATATCCACGAGATTATGTCAGGTGGAAGTCTTCAATTACCTTTATTAGACTGGTAAAACTTATCATTTTGCAGAGGCATAGAAAAAAGGAGTCGAGGCATAGGTGTACTCATATATTCTAGTCCTGTTAAAGAAAAGGAGTCTGTCTGGAAAACCCTCCGAGAAGGTGAATAGGCACCTCTTCCCGAAATTGTTTGAATGACAATTATTAGTCCATTTGTTATTCGAATTCCAAGTTTGTTCTACGGTATCGTTGTTGCAGTTTTCCATCAGCTCACTTGTGGTAGCATTTTTTTCTCTCTATATCGCTGCTTGGTCTCGAGAGGATAAGGCTTTAGGTTGTTGACGTGCGTGCATGAATGTTTAGGGGTGGATGCATATAGATGCATACATAATTGTGGATTTGTTTTGTACGTGGGTACTTAGTTGCTCAGATGAAATGTTGTAAATTGTAATTTGCCAATTTATTTTAGTCACAGTAAAAAAAAGGGAGTCGGTGTGGAAACCCTTCGAAAGGGTGAATAGGCACATCTTCCTGAAATTGTTTGAATGACAGTTATTAATACATTTGTTATTCCAATTCCAAGTTTCACGGTATAATTGTTGAAGTTTCCCATCAGCTCACCCATGTTAGTTTTTTTTCTCTGTATATCACTACTTGTTTTTTAGAGGATAAGGCTCTAGGTTGTTGACACACACACATGAATGCTTATGTTTGCATGCATATAGATGCATGCACAATTGTGGATTCATTTGTACAGGGGTACTCAGATGAAATGTTGTAGTTCGAATTGACATGGAAGGACATAAAGGAGGTTCAATGCTCTGCGCTAATTTTTCTATTATCTATTCGAATTTGCAGGAGATTATGCATTCTGAAAGGTGTCTTTCCCCGAGAGCCGAAGAAGAAGGTGAAGGGAAATCACCACACTTATTATCACACAAAAGATATTTTGTTCCTTAAGCACGAGCCACTTTTGGAGAAGTTTAGAGACATACGGTCTTACGATAAGAAGGTCAAAAAAGCATTATCAAAGAAAAACCGAGATCTTGCCGAACGTCTATTGACTCGCCAACCTAATTACACCCTTGATATGCTTGTCAGAGAGAGGTTTGACTTTAGTGCCCCTTTTGTTGATACTGCCTTCCTAGCATCCATAAGGAGTATTGACGTACAATTTACAATGTTTGGCACTCTAGGTACCCGAGTTTTATTG